>CM038147.1:293971123-294276515 GCA_021437245.1 Aegilops speltoides
ATATATGTGGAAACGATAAATCAATTATAGAGGGCAAGAAATTTTAGGGCGGTTAGGCAAAAAGCGCACGGGAAAACGAAGTACTTTCAAGGACTGCCATAGAATGGACAGATGTTCACTAAAACGGTCATAATTTTGTCATTCGCAGTCCGTATCGGACCCACAAGTACTCAAACTGCTCGCGGCAAGCATGCGAATCCAGAAAATACTCCCAGCTTGTGCCAAAAGGCCTAGAGTACCCTCAAATACGGCCTTAAGCAGGACTTTTTGGTCCTGAAAGTCAAAGAACATCATTCATCGCTGATTTTCAAACAAGTTTCTGAACCCATTGGCACTTCCGTTTGAAGAAAATTCGAGAGATTATGTTGCTTATAGATATTAGCCCCCCTGGTAGGGACAAACGTCCCTTTCTGTAGATGCTCTATGATCCGGGCTATCTGATTTGGTTGTAAATTGAAGAAAATCTAGCGGCTATATGCCTTTTTCTCCTTGTTTTCGCCGGATCGCATGCTGTAACTCATGTGCGTGAAAGCCAAGAACAAAAGGGCATTCCTGGCATCGGTCAATATATATGTGGAAAAAATATCTCCACTATAGAGGACAAGAAATTTTGGGGTGGTCAGGCAGAAAGCGCACGGGAAAATGAAGTACTTTCAAGGACTGCCATAGAATGGACAGATGTTCACTAGAATGGTCATAATTTTGTCATTCGGAGTCCGTGTCGGACCCACAAATACTCAAACTGCTCGCGTCGAGCGTGCAAATCCAGAAAATACTCCCCGCTAGCACCAGGAGGCCCGGAGTACCCTCAAATACGGCCTGAAGTAGGTCTTTTTAGCCAGGAAAGTCAAAGAACATCATTCGTCGCTGTTTTTCAGACAAGTTTCTGAACCCATTGGCACTTCCTTTTAAAGGAAATTCGAGAGATTATGTTGCTTATAGACATTAGCCCCCCTGGTAGGGACTAATGTACCTTCTGCAGATGCTCTATGATCCGGGCAATCTCATTTGGCCGTAAATTGAAAAAAAATCTAGCGGCTATATGCCTTATTCTCCATGATTTCACCGGATGGCATGTTGTAACTCATGCCCGTGAAAGCCAAGAACAAAAGGGCATTCCTGGCATCGGTCAATATCTATGTGGAAACGATATCTCCACTATAGGGGACAAGAAATTTTGGGGCGGTTAGGCAAAAAGCGCACGGGAAAATGAAGTACTTTCAACGACTGCCATAGAATGGACAGATGTTCACTAAAACGGTCATAATTTTTTGTCATTCGGAGTTCGTGTCGGACCCACAATTACTCAAAACTGCTCGCGGCGAGCGTGCGAATCCAGAAAATACTCCCCGCTTGCGCCAAGAGGCCCAGAGTACCCTCAAATACGTCCTTAAGCAAGACTTTTTGGCCCTGAAAGTCAAAGAACATCACTCGTCGCTGTTTTTTAGGCAAGTTTCTGAACCCATTGGCACTTCCGTTTGAAGGAAATTCGAGAGATTATATTGCTTATAGTAATTAGCCCCCCTGGTAGGGACAAACATACCTTTCTGTAGATGCTCTATGATCCGAGCAATCTCATTTGGACGTAACTCGAAGAAAATCCAGCAGCTATATGCCTTTTTCTCCTTGTTTTCGCGGATGGCATGCTGTAACTCATGCGCGTGAAAGCCAAGAAAAAAAGGGCAATCCTGCATCGGTCAATATATATGTGGAAAAAATATCTCCACTATAGAGGACAAGAAATTTTGGGCGGTCAGGCAATAAGCGCATGGGAAAATGAAGTACTTTCATGGACTGCCATAGAATGGACAGATGTTCACTAAAATGGTCATAATGTTGTCATTCGGAGTCCGTGTCGGACCCATAAGTACTCAGACTGCTCGCTTCGAGCGTGCAAATCAAGAAAATACTCCCGCTTACGCCAGGAGGCCCGGAGTACCCTCAAATACAGCCTTAAGCAGGACTTTTTGGCCCTGAATGTCAAACAACATCATTTGTCGTTGTTTTTCAGACAAGTTTCTGAACCCATTGGCACTTCCTTTTGAAGGAAATTCGGGAGATTATGTTGCTTATAGACATTAGGCCCCCTGGTCGGGACAAACGTACCTTTCTGCAGATGCTCTATGATTTAGGAAATCTCATTTGGCCATAAATTGAAAAAAATCGAGCGGCTACATGCCTTATTCTCCTTGATTTCGCCGGATGGCATGCTGTAACTCATGCGCGTGAAAGCCAAGAACAAAAGGGCATTCCTGGCATCAGTTAATATCTATGTGGAAACGATATCTCCACTATAGAGGACAAGAAATTTTGGGGCGGTCAGGCAAAAAGCGCATGGGAAAATGAAGTACTGTCAAGGACTGCCATACAATGGATAGATGTTCAGTTAAACGTTCATAATTTTCTCATTCGGAGTCCGTGTGGGACCCACAAGTACTCAAACTGCTCACGGCGAGCGTGCGAATCCAGAAAATACTCCCCGCTTGCGCCTAGAGGCCTGGAGTACCCTCAAATACGGCCTTAAGCAGGACTTTTTGGTCCTGAAAGTCAAAGAGCATCATTCGTCGTTGTTTTTCACACAAGTTTCTGAACCCATTGGCACTTCCATTTGAAGAAAATTCGAGAGATTATGTTGCTTATAGATATTAGCCCCCCTGGTAGGGACAAACATCCCATTCTGTAGATGCTCTATGATCCGCGCAATCTGATTTGGTTGTAAATTGAAGAAAATCTAGCGGCTATATGCCTTTTCCTCCTTGTTTTCGCCGGATCGCATGCTGTAACTCATGTGCGTGAAAGCCAAGAACAAAAGGGCATTTCTGGCATCGGTCAATATATATGTGGAAAAAATATCTCCACTGTAGAGGACAAGAAACTTTGGGGTGGTCAGGCAGAAAGCGCACGGGAAAATGAAGTACTTTCAAGGACTGCCATACAATGGATAGATGTTCACTAGAATGGTCATAATTTTGTCATTCGGAGTCCGTGTCGGACCCACAAATACTCAAACTGCTCGCGTCGAGCGTGCAAATCCAGAAAATACTCCCCGCTAGCACCAGGAGGCCCGGAGTACCCTCAAATACGGCCTTAAGTAGGTCTTTTTGGCCAGGAAAGTCAAAGAACATCATTCGTCGCTGTTTTTCAGACAAGTTTCTGAACCCATTGGCACTTCCTTTTGAAGGAAATTCGAGAGATTATGTTGCTTATAGACATTAGCCCCCCTGGTAGGAACTAATGTACCTTTCTGCAGATGCTCTATGATCCGGGCAATCTCATTTGGCCGTAAATTGAAAAAAAAATCTAGCGGCTATATGCCTTATTCTCCATGATTTCACCGGATGGCATGTTGTAACTCATGCCCGTGAAAGCCAAGAACAAAAGGGCATTCCTGGCATCGGTCAATATCTATGTGGAAACGATATCTCCACTATAGGGGACAAGAAATTTTGGGGCGGTTAGGCAAAAAGCGCACGGGAAAATGAAGCACTTTCAACGACTGGCATAGAATGGACAGATGTTCACTAAAACGGTCATAATTTTTTGTCATTCGGAGTTCGTATCGGACCCACAAGTACTAAAACTGCTCGCGGAGGGCGTGCGAATGCAGAAAATACTCCCGTTTGCGCCAGGAGGCCCGGAGTACCCTCAAATGCAGCCTTAAGCAGGACTTTTTGGCCTTGAAAGTCAAAGAACATCATTTGTCGTTGTTTTTCAGACAAGTTTCTGAACCCATTGGCACTTCCTTTTGAAGGAAATTCGGGAGATTATGTTGCTTATAGACATTAGCCCCCCTGGTCGGGACAAACGTACCTTTCTGCAGATGCTCTATGATTCGGGCAATCTCATTTGGCCATAAATTGAAAAAATCCAATGACTATATGCCTTATTCTCCTTGATTTGGCGGATGGCATGTCAGTAACTCATGCGTGAAAGCCAAGAAGAAAAGGGCATTCACGGCATCGTCAATATCTATGTGGAAATGATATCTCCACTATAGAGGACAAAAAATTTTGGGCGGTCAGCAAAAAGCGCGGAAAATGAAGTACTTTCAAGGACTGCCATACAATGGACAGATGTTCAGTAAAACGTTCATAATTTTCTCATTCGGTGTCCGTGTGGGACCCACAAGTACTCAAACTGCTCATGGCGAGCGTGCGAATCCAGAAAATACTCCCCGCTTGCGCCTAGAGGCCCGGAGTACCCGCAAATACGGACTTAAGCAGGACTTTTTGGCCCGGAAAGTCAAAGAACATCATTCATCGCTATTTTTCATACAAGTATCTGAACCCATTGGCACTTCCTTTTGCAGGAAATTCGAGAGATTATGTTGCTTATAGACATTAGCCCCCTTGTAGGGACAAACATACCTTTTTGCAGATGCTCTATGATCCGGGCAATCTCATTTGGCCGTAAATTGAAGAAAATCCAACGGCTATTTCGTTATTCTCATTGTTTTCGCCGGATGGCATGCTGTAACTTATGCGCGTGAAAGCCCAGAACAAAAGGGCATTCCTTTCATCGGTCAATATATATGTGGAAACGATATCTCCACTGTAGAGGACAAGAAATTTTTGGGAGGTTAGGCAAAAAGCGCACGGGAAAATGAAGTACTTTCAACGACTGCCATAGAATGGACACATGTTCACTAAAACGGTCATAACTTTTTGTCATTCGGAGTTCGTGTCGGACCCACAAGTACTCAAACTGCTCGCGGCGAGCGTGCGAATCCAGAAAATACTCCCCGCTTGCGCCAAGAGGCCCAGAGACCCTCAAATACGTCCTTAAGCAAGACTTTTTGGCCCTGAAAGTCAAAGAACATCACTCGTCACTGTTTTTCAGACAAGTTTCTGAACCCATTGGCACTTCCGTTTGAAGGAAATTCGAGAGATTATGTTGCTTATAGTAATTAGCCCCCCTGGTAGGGACAAACATACCTTTCTGTAGATGCTCTATGATCCGAGCAATCTCATTTGGCCGTAAATCGAAGAAAATCCAGCGGCTATATGCCTTTTTCTCCTTGTTTTCGCCGGATGGCATGCTGTAACTCATGCGCGTGAAAGCCAAGAACAAAAGGGCAATCCTAGCATCGGTCAATATATATGTGGAAAAAATATCTCCACTATAGAATACAAGAAGTTTTGGGACGGTCAGGCAAAAAGCGCACGGGAAAATAAAGTACTTTCATGGACTGCCATAGAATGGACAGATGTTCACTAAAATGGTCATAATTTTGTCATTCGGAGTCCATGTCGGACCCACAAGTACTCAAACTGCTCGCTTCGAGCGTGTAAATACAGAAAATACTCCCGTTTGCGCCAGGAGGCCCGGAGTACCCTCAAATGCAGCCTTAAGCAGGACTTTTTGGCCCTGAAAGTCAAAGAACATCATTTGTCGTTGTTTTTCAGACAAGTTTCTGAACCCATTGGCACTTCCTTTTGAAGGAAATTCGGGAGATTATGTTGCTTATAGACATTAGCCCCCTGGTGGGACAAGCGTACCTTCTGCAGATGCTCTATGATTGAGGCAATCTCATTTGGCCATAAATTGAAAAAAATCCAGCGGCTATATGCCTTATTCTCCTTGATTTCGCCGGATGGCATGCTGTAACTCATGCACGTGAAAGCCAAGAAGAAAAGGGCATTCCTGGCATCAGTCAATATCTATGTGGAAATGATATCTCCACTATAGAGGACAAAAAATTTTGGGGCGGTCAGGCAAAAAGCGCACGGGAAAATGAAGTACTTTCAAGGACTGCCATACAATGGACAGATGTTCAGTAAAACGTTCATAATTTTCTCATTCGGTGTCCGTGTGGGACCCACAAGTACTCAAACTGCTCATGGCGAGCGTGCGAATCCAGAAAATACTCCCCGCTTGCGCCTAGAGGCCCGGAGTACCCGCAAATACGGACTTATGCAGGACTTTTTGGCCCTGAAAGTCAAAGAACATCATTCATCGCTATTTTTCATACAAGTATCTGAACCCATTGGCACTTCCTTTTGAAGGAAATTCGAGAGATTATGTTGCTTATAGACATTAGCCCCCTTGTAGGGACAAACATACCTTTTTGCAGATGCTCTATGATCCGGGCAATCTCATTTGGCCGTAAATTGAAGAAAATCCAACGGCTATTTCGTTATTCTCCTTGTTTTCGCCGGATGGCATGCTGTAACTTATGCGCGTGAAAGCCCAGAACAAAAGGGCATTCCTTTCATCGGTCAATATATATGTGGAAACGATATCTCCACTGTAGAGGACAAGAAATTTTTGGGAGGTTAGGCAAAAAGCGCACGGGAAAATGAAGTACTTTCAACGACTGCCATAGAATGGACACATGTTCACTAAAACGGTCATAACATTTTGTCATTCGGAGTTCGTGTCGGACCCACAAGTACTCAAACTGCTCGCGGCGAGCGTCAAGAATCCAGAAAATACTCCCCGCTTGCGCCAAGAGGCCCAGAGACCCTCAAATACGTCCTTAAGCAAGACTTTTTGGCCCTGAAAGTCAAAGAAAATCACTCGTCACTGTTTTTCAGACAAGTTTCTGAACCCATTGGCACTTCCGTTTGAAGGAAATTCGAGAGATTATGTTGCTTATAGTAATTAGCCCCCCTGGTAGGGACAAACATACCTTTCTGTAGATGCTCTATGATCCGAGCAATCTCATTTGGTCAGAATTGAAGAAAATCCAGTGACTATATGCCTTTTCTCCTTGTTTTCGCGGATGGCATCTTTGTAACTCATGCGCGTGAAAGCCAAGAACAAAAGGGCAATCCTAGCATCGGTCAATATATATGTGGAAAAAATATCTCCACTATAGAAGACAAGAAATTTTGGGACGGTCAGGCAAAAAGCGCACGGGAAAATAAAGTACTTTCATGGACTGCCATAGAATGGACAGATGTTCACTAAAATGGTCATAATTTTGTCATTGAGTCCATGTCGGACCCATAAGTACTCAAACTGCTCGCTCGGCGTGTAAATCTGAAAAATACTCCCGTTTGCCAGAGGCCGGAGTACCCTCAAATGCAGCCTTAAGCAGGACTTTTTGGCCCTGAAAGTCAAAGAACATCATTTGTCGTTGTTTTTCAGACAAGTTTCTGAACCCATTGGCACTTCCTTTTGAAGGAAATTCAGGAGATTATGTTGCTTATAGACATTAGCCCCCCTGGTCGGGACAAACGTACCTTTCTGCAGATGCTCTATGATTCGGGCAATCTCATTTGGCCATAAATTGAAAAAAATCCAGCGGCTATATGCCTTATTCTCCTTGATTTCGCCGGATGGCATGCTGTAACTCATGCACGTGAAAGCAAAAAGAAAAGGGCATTCCTGGAATCAGTCAATATCTATGCGGAAATGATATCTCCACTATAGAGGACAAAAAATTTTGGGGCGGTCAGGCAAAAAGCGCACGGGAAAATGAAGTACTTTCAAGGACTGCCATACAATGGACAGATGTTCAGTAAAACGTTCATAATTTTCTCATTCGGTGTCCGTGTGGGACCCACAAGTACTCAAACTGCTCATGGCGAGCGTGTGAATCCAGAAAATACTCCCCGCTTGCGCCTAGAGGCCCGGAGTACCCGCAAATACGGACTTAAGCAGGACTTTTGGCCTCGAAAGTCAAAGAACATCATTCATCGCTATTTTTCATACAAGTATTCTGAACCCATTGGCACTTCCTTTTGAAGGAAATTCGAGAGATTATGTTGCTTATAGACATTAGCCCCCTTGTAGGGACAAACATACCTTTTTGCAGATGCTCTATGATCCGGGCAATCTCATTTGGCCGTAAATTGAAGAAAATCCAACGGCTATTTCGTTATTCTCCTTGTTTTCACGGATGGCATCTTTGTAACTTGCGCGCGTGAAAGCCAGAACAAAAGGGCATTCCTTTCATCGGTCAATATATATGTGGAAACGATATCTCCACTGTAGAGGACAAGAAATTTTTGGGAGGTTAGGCAAAAAGCGCACGGGAAAATGAAGTACTTTCAACGACTGCCATAGAATGGACACATGTTCACTAAAACGGTCATAACTTTTGTCATTCGGAGTTCGTGTCGGACCCACAAGTACTCAAACTGCTCAAGCATGCGCGTGCGAATCGAAAATACTCCGCTTGCCTAAGAGGCCCGAGACCCTCAAATCGTCCTTAAGCAAGACTTTTTGGCCCTGAAAGTCAAAGAACATCACTCGTCGCTGTTTTTTAGGCAAGTTTCTGAACCCATTGGCACTTCCGTTTGAAGGAAATTCGAGAGATTATGTTGCTTATAGTAATTAGCCCCCCGGTAGGGACAAACATACCTTCTGTAGATGCTCTATGATCAAGCAATCTCATTTGGTCAGAATTGAAGAAAATCCAGCGGCTATATGCCTTTTTCTCCTTGTTTTCACGGATGGCATCTTTGTAACTCATGCGCGTGAAAGCCAAGAACAAAAGGGCAATCCTGGCATCGGTCAATATATATGTGGAAAAAATATCTCCACTATAGAGGACAAGAAATTATGGGGCGGTCAGGCAAAAAGCGCACGGGAAAATGAAGTACTTTCATGGACTGCCATAGAATGGACAGATGTTCACTAAAATGGTCATAATTTTGTCATTCGGAGTCCGTGTCGGACCCACAAGTACTCAAACTGCTCGCTTCGAGCGTGCAAATCCAGAAAATACTCCCATTTGCGCAAGCAGGCCCGAAGTACCCTCAAATACAGCCTTAAGCAGGACTTTTTGGCCCTGAAAGTCAAAGAACATCATTTGTCGTTGTTTTTCAGACAAGTTTCTGAACCCATTGGCACTTCCTTTTGAAGGTAATTGGGAGATTATGTTGCTTATAGACATTAGGCCCCCTGGTCGGGACAAACATACCTTTCTGCAGATGCTCTATGATTCGGGCAATCTCATTTGGCCATAAATTGAAAAAAATACAGCGGCTATATGCCTTATTCTCCTTGATTTCGCCGGATGACATGATGTAACGCTTGCGCGTGAAAGCCAAGAACAAAAGGGCATTCCTAGCATTAGTCAATATCTACGTGGAAATGATATCTCCACTATAGAGGACAAGAAATTTTGGGGCGGTCAGGCAAAAAGCGCACGGGAAAATGAAGTACTTTCAAGGACTGCCATACAACGGACAGATGTTCAGTAAAACGTTCATAATTTTCTCATTCGGAGTCCGTGTGGGACCCACAAGTACTCAAACTGCTCACGGCGAGCGTGCGAATCCAGAAAATACTCCCCGCTTGCGCCTAGAGGCCCAGAGTACCCTCAAATACGGCCTTAAGCAGGACTTTTTGGCCCTGAAAGTCAAAGAACATCATTCATCGCTATTTTTCAGACAAGTATCTGAACCCATTGGCACTTCCTTTTGAAGGAAATTCGAGAGATTATGTTGCGTATAGACATTAGCCCCCTTGTAGGGACAAACATACCTTTCTGCAGATGCTTTATGATCCGTGCAATCTCATTTGGCCGTAAATTGAAGAAAATCCAGCGGCTATTTCCTTATTCTCCTTGTTTTCGCCGGATGGCATGCTGTAACTCATGCGCGTGAAAGCCAAGAACAAAAGGGCATTCCTATCATCGGTCAATATATATGTGGAAATGATATCTCCACTATAGAGGACATGAAATTTTGGGGAGGTTAGGCAAAAAGCGCACGGGAAAATGAAGCACTTTCAAGGACTGCCATAGAATGGACAGATGTTCACTAAAACGGTCATAATTTTTTGTCATTCGGAGTTCGTGTCGGACCCACAAGTACTCAAACTGCTCGCGTCGAGCGTGCGAATCCAGAAAATACTCCCCGCTTGCGCCAAGAGGCCTAGAGTACCCTCAAATATGTCCTTAAGCAAGACTTTTTGGCCCTGAAAGTCAAAGAACATCACTCGTCGCTATTTTTTAGACTAGTTTCTGAACCCATCGGCACTTCCGTTTGAAGGAAATTCGAGAGATTATGTTGCTTATAGTAATTAGCCCCCTGGTAGGGACAAACATACCTTTCTGTAGATGCTCTATGATCCGAGCAATCTCATTTGGCCATAAATCAAAGAAAATCCAGCGGCTATATGCCTTTTTCTCCTCGTTTTTGCCGAATGGCATGCTGTAACTCATGCGCGTGAAAGCCAAGAACAAAAGGGCAATCCTGGCATCGGTCAATATATATGTGGAAAAAATATCTCCACTATAGAGGACAAGAAATTTTGGGGCGGTCAGGCAAAAAGCGCACGGGAAAATGAAGTACTTTCATGGACTGCCATAGAATGGACAGATGTTTACTAAAATGGTCATAATTTTGTCATTCGGAGTCCGTGTCGGACCCACAAGTACTCAAACTGCTCGCTTCGAGCGTGCAAATCCAGAAAATACTCCCGTTTGCGCCAGGAGGCCTGGAGTACCCTCAAATACAGCCTTAAGCAGGACTTTGGCCCTGAAAGTCAAAGAACATCATTTGTCGTTGTTTTTCAGACAAGTTTCTGAACCCATTGGCACTTCCTTTTGAAGGAAATTGGGGAGATTATGTTGCTTATAGACATTAGCCCCCCTGGTCGGGACAAACGTACCTTTCTGCAGATGCTCTATCATTCGGGCAATCTCATTTGGCCATAAATTGAAAAAAATCCAGCGGCTATATGCCTTTTTCTCCTTGATTTCGCCGGATGGCATGCTGTAACTCATGCGCTTGAAAGCCAAGAACAAAAGGGCATTCCTGGCATCAGTCAATATCTATGTGGAAACGATATCTCCACTATAGAGGAAAACAAATTTTGGGGCGGTCAGGCAAAAAGCGCACGGGAAAATGAAGTACTTTCAAGGACTGCCATACAATGGATAGATGTTCAGTAAAACATTCATTATTTTCTCATTCGGAGTCCGTGTGGGACCCACAAGTACTCAAACTGCTCACGGCGAACGTGTGAATCTAGAAAATACTCCCCGCTTGCGCCTAGAGGCCCGGAGTACCCTCAAATACAGCCTTAAGCAGGACTTTTTGGCCCTGAAAGTCAAATAACATCATTCATCGCTATTTTTCAGACAAGTTTCTGAACCCATTGGCACTTCCTTTTGAAGGAAATTCGAGAGATTATGTTGCTTATAGACATTAGCCCCCTGCTAGGGACAAACATACCTTTCTGTAGATGCTCTATGATCCGAGCAATCGCATTTGGCCGTAAATCAAAGAAAATCCAGCGGCTATATGCCTTTTTCTCCTTGTTTTCGCCGGATGGCATGCAGTAACTCATGCGCGTGAAAGCCAAGAACAAAAGGGCAATCCTGGCCTCGGTCAGTATATATGTGGAAAAAATATCTCCACTATAGAGGACAAGAAATTTTGGGGCGGTCAGGCAAAAAGCGCACGGGAAAATGAAGTACTTTCATGGACTGCCATAGAATGGACAGATGTTCACTAAAATGGTCATAATTTTCTCATTCGGAGTCCGTGTCGGACCCACAAGTACTCAAACTGCTCGCTTCGAGCATGCAAATCCAGAAAATACTCCCGCTTGCGCTAGGAGGCCCGGAGTACCCTCAAATACAGCCTTAAGCAGGACTTTTCGGCCCTGAAAGTCAAAGAACATCATTTGTCGTTGTTTTTCAGACAAGTTTCTGAACCCATTGGCACTTCCTTTTGAAGGAAATTCGGGAGATTATGTTGCTTATAGACATTAGCCCCATGGTCGGGACAAACGTACCTTTCTGCAGATGCTCTATGATTCGGGCAATCTCATTTGGCCAGAAATTGAAAAAAATCTTGCGGCTATATGCCTTATTCTCCTTGATTTCGCCGGATGGCATGCTGTAACTCATGCGCGTGAAAGCCAAGAAGAAAAGGGCATTCCTGGCATCGGTCAATATATATGTGGAAATGATATCTCCACTATAGAGGACAAGAAATTTTGGGGCGGTCAGGCAAAAAGCGCACGCGAAAATGAAGTACTTTCAAGGACTGCCATACAATGGATAGATGTTCAGTAAAACGTTCATAATTTTCTCATTCGGAGTCCGTGTGGGACCCACAAGTACTCAAACTGCTCACGGCGAGCGTGCGAATCCAGGAAATACTCCCCGCTTGCGCCTAGAGGCCCAGAGTACCCTCAAAGACGGCCTTAAGCAGGACTTTCTGGCCCTGAAAGTCAAAGAACATCATTCATCGCTATTTTTCAGACAAGTTTCTGAACCCATTGGCACTTCCTTTTGAAGGAAATTCGAGAGATTATGTTGCTTATAGACATTAGCCCCCTTGTAGGGACAAACGTACCTTTCTGCAGATGCTCTATGATCCGGGCAATCTCATTTGGCCGTAAATTGAAGAAAATCCAGCGGCTATTTCCTTATTCTCCTTGTTTTCGCCGGATGGCATGCTGTAACTCATGCGCGTCAAAGCCAAGAACAAAAGGGCATTCCTATCATCGGTCAATATATATGTGGAAATGATATCTCCACTATAGAGGGCAAGAAATTTTGGGGAGGTTAGGCAAAAAGCGCACGGGAAAATGAAGCACTTTCAAGGACTGCCATAGAATAGACAGATGTTCACTAAAACGGTCATAATTTTTTGTCATTCGGAGTTCGTGTCGGACCCACAAGTACTCAAACTGCTCGCAGCGAGCATGCGAATCCATAAAATACTCCCCGCTTGCGCCAAGAGGCCTAGAGTACCCTCAAATACGTCCTTAAGCAGGACTTATTGGCCCTGAAAGTCAAAGAACATCATTTGTCGTTGTTTTTCAGACAAGTTTCTGAACCCATTGGCACTTCCTTTTGAAGGAAATTCGGAAGATTATGTTGCTTATAGATATTAGCCCCCCTGGTCGGGACAAACGTACCTTTCTGCAGATGCTCTATGATTCGGGCAATCTCATTTGGCCATAAATTGAAAAAAATCCAGCGGCTATATGCCTTATTCTCCTTGATTTCGCCGGATGACATGATGTAACTCATGCGCGTGAAAGCGAAGAACAAAAGGGTATTCCTAGCATCAGTCAATATCTATGTGGAAATGATACCTCCACTATAGAGGACAATAAATTTTGGGGCGGTCAGGCAAAAAGCGCACGGGAAAATGAAGTACTTTCAAGGACTGCCATACAATGTATAGATGTTCAGTAAAACGTTCATAATTTTCTCATTCGGAGTCCGTGTCGGACCCACAAGTACTCAAACTGCTCACGGCGAGCGTGCGAATCCAGAAAATACTCCCCGCTTGCGCCTAGAGGCCCGGAGTACCCTCAAAGACGGCCTTAAGCAGGACTTTTTGGCCCTGAAAGTCAAAGAACATCATTCATCGCTATTTTTCAGACAAGTTTCTGAACCCATTGGCACTTCCTTTTGAAGGAAATTCGAGAGATTATGTTGCTTATAGACATTAGCCCCCTTGTAGGGACAAACGTACCTTTCTGCAGATGTCTCTGATCCGGGCAATCTCATTTGGCCGTAAATTGAAGAAAATCCAGTGACTATTTCCTTATTCTCCTTGTTTTCGCGGATGGCATCTTTGTAACTCAAGCGGCGTGAAAGCCAAGAACAAAAGGGCATTCTGTGCATCGGTCAATATATATGTGGAAACGATATCTCCACAATAGAGGACAAGAAATTTTGGGAGGTTAGGCAAAAGCGACGGAAAATGAAGCACTTTCAAGGGCGCCATAGAATGGACAGATGTTCACTAAAACGGTCATAATTTTGTCATTCGGAGTCCGTGTTGGACCCACAAGTACTCAAACTGCTCGTGGCGAGCGTGTGATATCCAGAAAATACTCCCCGCTTGTGCCAGGAGGCCCGGAGTACCATCAAATACGGCCTTAAGCAGGACTTTTTGGCCCTGAAAGTCAAAGAACATCATTCGTTGCTGTTTTTCAGACAAGTTTCAGAACCCATTGGCACTTCCTTTTGAAGGAAATTTGAGAGATTATGTTGCTTATAGAAATTAGCCCCCCTAGTAGGGACAAACGTACCTTTCTACAGATGCTCTATGATCCGGCCAATCTCATTTGGCCGTAAATTGAAGAAAATCCAGCGGCTATATGCCTTATTCTCCTTGTTTTTGCCGGATGGCATGCTGTAACTCATGCGTGTGAAAGCCAAGAACAAAAGGGCATTCATGGCATCGGTCAATATATATGTGGAAATGATATCTCCACTATAGAGGACAAGAAATTTTGGGGCGTTTAGGCAAAAAGGGCATGGGAAAATGAAGTACTTTCAAGGACTGCCATAGAATGGACAAATGTTCACTAAAACGGTCATAATTTTGTCATTGGGAGTCCGTGTCGGACCCACAAGTACTCAAAATGCTCGCTTCGAGCGTGCAAATCCAGAAAATACTCCCCGCTTGCGCCAGGAGGCCCGGAGTACCCTCAAATACAGCCTTAAGCAGAACTTTTTGGCCCTGAAAGTCAAAGAACATCATGTGTCATTGTTTTTTAGACAAGTTTCTGAAACCATTGGCACTTCCTTTTGAAGGAAATTCGGGAGATTATGTTGCTTATAGACATTATCCCCCTGGTCGGGACAAACGTACCTTTTTGCAGATGCTCTATGATTCGGGCAATCTCATTTGGCCATAAATTGAAAAAAATCCAGCGGCTATATGCCATATTCTCCTTGATTTCGTCGGATGGCATGCTGGAACTCATGCGCTTGAAAGCCAAGAACAAAAGGGCATTCCTGGCATCAGTCAATATCTATGTGGAAACGATATCTCCACTATAGAGGAAAAGAAATTTTGGGGCGGCCAGGCAAAAAGCGACGGAAAATGAAGTACTTTCAAGGACTGCCATACAATGGATAGATGTTGATAAAACGTTCATAATTTTCTCATTCGAGTCCGTGTGGGACCCACAAGTACTCAAACTGCTCACGGTGAGCGTGCGAATCTAGAAAATACTCCCGCTTGCGCCTAGAGGCCCGAGTACCCTCAAATACAGCCTTAAGCAGGACTTTTGGCCCTGAAAGTCAAAGAACGTCATTCATCGCTATTTTTCAGACAAGTTTCTGAACCCATTGGCACTTCCTTTTGAAGGAAATTCGAGAGATTATGTTGCTTATAGACATTAGCCCCCCTGCTAGGGACAAACATACCTTTCTGTAGATGCTCTATGATCCGAGCAATCGCATTTGGTCAGTAAATCAAAGAAAATCCAGTGACTATATGCCTTTTCTCCTTGCTTTACGCGAATGGCATGTTTGTAACTCATGCGCGTGAAATCCAAGAACAAAAGGGCAATCCTGGCATCGGTCAATATATATGTGGAAAAAATATCTCCACTATAGAGGACAAGAAATTTTGGGGCGGTCAGGCAAAAAGCGCACGGGAAAATGAAGTACTTTCATGGACTGCCATAGAATGGACAGATGTTCACTAAAATGGTCATAATTTTGTCATTGAGTCCGTGTCGGACCCACAAGTACTCAAACTGCTCGCTTGGCGTGCAAATCAGAAAATACTCTTGTTTGCGCCGGAGGCCGTAGTACCATCAAATACGGCCTTAAGCAGGACTTTTGGCCCGAAAGTCAAAGAACATCATTAAATCGCTGTTTTTTGGACAAGTTTGAACCCATTGGCACTTCCTTTTGAAGGAAATTCGAGAGATTATGTTGCTTATAGACATTAGCCCCGGTAGGGACAAACGTACCTTTCTACAGATGCTCTATGATCCGCCAATCTCATTTGGCCATAAATTGAAAATAAATCCAGCGACTATGTGCCTTATTCTCCTTGATTTCGCCGGATGGCATGCTGTAACTCATGCACGTGAAAGCCAAGAACAAAAGGGCATTCCCCGCATTGGTCAATATCTATGTGGAAACGATATCTCCACTATAGGGGACAAGAATTTTTGGGGCGGTCAGGCAAAAAGCGCGCGAGAAAATGAAGTACTTTCAAGGACTGCCATACAATGGACAGATGTTCAATAAAACATTCATAATTTTGTCATTTGGAGTCTGTGTGAGACCCACAAGTACTCAAACTGCTCACGGTGAGCGTGCGAATCCAGAAAGTACTCCCCGCTTGCGCCAACAGGCCCGGAGTACCCTCAAATACGGCATTAAGCAGGACTTTTTGGCCCTGAAAGTGAAAGAACATCATTCGTCGCTGTTTTTCAGACAAGTTTCTGAACCCATTGGCACTTCCTTTTGAAGGAAATTCAAGAGATTATATTGCTTATAGACATTAGCCCCCTGGTAGGGACAAACATACCTTTCTGCAGATGCTTTATGATCCGGGCAATCTCATTTGGCTGTAAATTGAAGAAAATCCAGCGGCTATATGCCTTATTCTCCTATTTTTCGCAGAATGGCATGCTGTAACTCATGCGCGTGAAAGCGAAGAACAAAAGGGCATTCCTGGCATCGGTCAATATATATGTGGAAACGATATCTCCACTATAGAGGACAAGATATTTTGGGGCGGTTAGGCAAAAAGCGCACGGGAAAATGAAGCACTTTCAAGGACTGCCATAGAATGGACAGATGTTCACTAAAATGGTCATAATTTTGTCATTCGGAGTCCGTGTTGGACCCACAAGTACTAAAACTGCTTGCGGCGAGCATGCAAATCCAGAAAATACTTTCCACTTGCGATAGGAGGCCTGGAGTACCCTCAAATACGGACTTAAGCAGGACTTTTTGGCCCTGAAAGTCAAAGAACATCATTCGTCGCTGTTTTTCAAACAAGTTTCAGAACCCATTGGCACTTCCTTTTGAAGGAAATTCGAGAGATTATGTTGCCTATAGACATTAGCCCCCCTGGTAGGGACAAACGTACCCTTTTGCGGATGCTCTATGATCCGGCCAATCTCATTAGGCCGTAAATTGAAGAAAATCCAGCGGCTATATGCCTTATTCTCCTTGTTTTTGCCAGATGGCATGCTGTAACTCATGCGCGTGAAAGCCAAGAACAAAAGGGCATTCCTGTCGTCGGTCAATATATATGTGGAAACGATATCTCCACAATAGAGGACAAGAAATTTTGGG
Source organism: Aegilops speltoides (assembly GCA_021437245.1). Taxonomy (NCBI): domain Eukaryota; kingdom Viridiplantae; phylum Streptophyta; class Magnoliopsida; order Poales; family Poaceae; genus Aegilops; species Aegilops speltoides. The sequence goes on from CM038147.1 coordinate 293,988,108, forward strand.
GAGGTTAGGCAAAAAGCGCACGGGAAAATGAAGCACTTTCAAGGACTGCCATAGAATGGACAGATGTTCACTAAAACGGTCATAATTTTGTCATTCGGAGTCCGTGTTGGACCCACAAGTACTCAAACTGCTCGTGGCGAGCGTGTGATATCCAGAAAATACTCCCCGCTTGTGCCAGGAGGCCCGGAGTACCCTCAAATATGGCCTTAAGTAGGACTTTTTGGCCCTGAAAGTCAAAGAACATCATTGGTCGTTGTTTTTCAGACAAGTTTCAAAACCCATTGGCACTTCCTTTTGAAGGAAATTTGAGAGATTATGTTGCTTATAGACATTAGCCCCCTGGTAGGGCCAAACGTACCTTTCTGCAGATGCTCTATGATCCAGCCAATCTCATTTGGCCGTAAATTGAAGAAAATCCAGCGGCTATATGCCTTATTCTCCTTGTTTTTGCCGGATGGCATGCTGGAACTCATGCACGTGAAAGCCAAGAACAAAAGGGCATTCATGGCATCGGTCAATATATATGTGGAAATGATATCTCCACTATAGAGGACAAGAAATTTTGGGGCGTTTAGGCAAAAAGGGCATGGGAAAATGAAGTACTTTCAAGGACTGCCATAGAATGGACAAATGTTCACTAAAACGGTCATAATTTTGTCATTGGGAGTCCGTGTCGGACCCACAAGTACTCAAAATGCTCGCTTCGAGCGTGCAAATCCAGAAAATACTCCCCGCTTGCGCCAGGAGGCCCGGAGTACCCTCAAATACAGCCTTAAGCAGAACTTTTTGGCCCTGAAAGTCAAAGAACATCATGTGTCATTGTTTTTCAGACAAGTTTCTGAAACCATTGGCACTTCCTTTTGAAGGAAATTCGGGAGATTATGTTGCTTATAGACATTATCCCCCTGGTCGGGACAAACGTACCTTTCTGCAGATGCTCTATGATTCGGGCAATCTCATTTGGCCATAAATTGAAAAAAATCCAGCGGCTATATGCCTTATTCTCCTTGATTTCGCCGGATGGCATGCTGGAACTCATGCGCTTGAAAGCCAAGAACAAAAGGGCATTCCTGGCATCAGTCAATATCTATGTGGAAACGATATCTCCACTATAGAGGAAAAGAAATTTTGGGGCGGCCAGGCAAAAAGCGCACGGGAAAATGAAGTACTTTCAAGGACTGCCATACAATGGATAGATGTTCAGTAAAACGTTCATAATTTTCTCATTCGGAGTCCGTGTGGGACCCACAAGTACTCAAACTGCTCACGGTGAACGTGCGAATCTAGAAAATACTCCCCGCTTGCGCCTAGAGGCCCGGAGTACCCTCAAATACAGCCTTAAGCAGGACTTTTTGGCCCTGAAAGTCAAAGAACGTCATTCATCGCTATTTTTCAGACAAGTTTCTGAACCCATTGGCACTTCCTTTTGAAGGAAATTCGAGAGATTATGTTGCTTATAGACATTAGCCCCCCTGCTAGGGACAAACATACCTTTCTGTAGATGCTCTATGATCCGAGCAATCGCATTTGGTCGTAAATCAAAGAAAATCCAGCGGCTATATGCCTTTTTCTCCTTGCTTTCACCGAATGGCATGCTGTAACTCATGCGCGTGAAATCCAAGAACAAAAGGGCAATCCTGGCATCGGTCAATATATATGTGGAAAAAATATCTCCACTATAGAGGACAAGAAATTTTGGGGCGGTCAGGCAAAAAGCGCACGGGAAAATGAAGTACTTTCATGGACTGCCATAGAATGGACAGATGTTCACTAAAATGGTCATAATTTTGTCATTCGGAGTCCGTGTCGGACCCACAAGTACTCAAACTGCTCGCTTCGAGCGTGCAAATCCAGAAAATACTCTGTTTGCGCCAGGAGGCCCGTAGTACCATCAAATACGGCCTTAAGCAGGACTTTTTGGCCCCGAAAGTCAAAGAACATCATTCGTCGCTGTTTTTCAGACAAGTTTCAGAACCCATTGGCACTTCCTTTTGAAGGAAATTCGAGAGATTATGTTGCTTATAGACATTAGCCCCCCTGGTAGGGACAAACGTACCTTTCTACAGATGCTCTATGATCCGGCCAATCTCATTTGGCCATAAATTGAAATAAATCCAGCGGCTATGTGCCTTATTCTCCTTGATTTCGCCGGATGGCATGCTGTAACTCATGCACGTGAAAGCCAAGAACAAAAGGGCATTCCCCGCATTGGTCAATATCTATGTGGAAACGGTATCTCCACTATAGGGGACAAGAATTTTTGGGGCGGTCAGGCAAAAAGCGCGCGAGAAAATGAAGTACTTTCAAGGACTGCCATACAATGGACAGATGTTCAATAAAACATTCATAATTTTGTCATTTGGAGTCTGTGTGAGACCCACAAGTACTCAAACTGCTCACGGTGAGCGTGCGAATCCAGAAAGTACTCCCCGCTTGCGCCAACAGGCCCGGAGTACCCTCAAATACGGCATTAAGCAGGACTTTTTGGCCCTGAAAGTGAAAGAACATCATTCGTCGCTGTTTTTCAGACAAGTTTCTGAACCCATTGGCACTTCCTTTTGAAGGAAATTCAAGAGATTATATTGCTTATAGACATTAGCCCCCTGGTAGGGACAAACATACCTTTCTGCAGATGCTTTATGATCCGGGCAATCTCATTTGGCTGTAAATTGAAGAAAATCCAGCGGCTATATGCCTTATTCTCCTATTTTTCGCAGAATGGCATCTTTGTAACTCATGCGCGTGAAAGCCAAGAACAAAAGGACATTCCTGGCATCGGTCAATATATATGTGGAGACGATATCTCCACTATAGAGGACAAGAACTTTTGGGCGGTTAGGCAAAAGGCGCACGGGAAAATGAAGCACTTTCAAGGACTGCCATAGAATGGACAGATGTTCACTAAAACGGTCATAATTTTGTCATTCGGAGTCCGTGTTGGACCCACAAGTACTAAAACTGCTTGCGGCGAGCATGCGAATCCAGAAAATACTTTCCACTTGCGATAGGAGGCCTGGAGTACCCTCAAATACGGACTTAAGCAGGACTTTTTGGCCCTGAAAGTCAAAGAACATCATTCGTCGCTGTTTTTCAAACAAGTTTCAGAACCCATTGGCACTTCCTTTTGAAGGAAATTGGAGAGATTATGTTGCCTATAGACATTAGCCCCCCTAGTAGGGACAAACGTACCCTTTTGCAGATGCTCTATGATCCGGCCAATCTCATTAGGCCGTAAATTGAAGAAAATCCAGCGGCTATATGCCTTATTCTCCTTGTTTTTGCCGGATGGCATGCTGTAACTCATGCGTGTGAAAGCCAAGAACAAAAGGGCATTCCTAGCATCGGTTAACATAGATGTGGAAATGATATCTCCGCTATAGAGGACAAGTAATTTTGGGGCTGTTAGGCAAAAAGGGCACAGGAAAATGAAGTACTTTCAAGGACTGCAATAGAATGGATAGATGTTCACTAAAATGGTCATATTTTTCTCATTCGGAGTCCGTGTCGGACCCACAAGTACTCAAACTGCTTACGGCGACCATGCGAATCCAAAAAATACTCTCCACTTGCGCCAGGAGGCCCGGAGTACCCTCAAATACGGCCTTAAGCAGGACTTTTTGGCCCTGAAAGTCAAAGAACATCATTCGTCGCTGTTTTTCAAACAAGTTTCAGAACCCATTGGCACTTTCTTTTGTAGGAAATTCGAGAGATTATGTTGCTTATAGACATTAGACCGCCTAGTAGGGACAAACGTACCTTTCTCCATATGCTCTATGATCCGGGCAATCTCATTTGGCTGTATATCAAAGAAAATCCGGTGGCTATATGCCTTATTCTCCTTGTTTTTGCCGGATGGCCTGCTGTAACTCATGCGCGTGAAAGCCAACAACAAAAGGGCATTCCTGGCATTGGTCAATATATATGTGGAAATGATATCTCCACTATAGAGGACAAGAAATTTTGGGGCGGTTAGGCAAAAAGCGCACGGGAAAATGAAGCACTTTCAAGGACTGCCATAGAATTGACAGATGTTCACTAAAACGGTCATAATTTTGTCATTCGGAGTCTGTGTCGGACCCACAAGTACTCAAACTTCTCGCGGTGAGCGTGCGAATCCAGAAAATACTCCTTGGTTGCGTCAGGAGACCCAGAGTACCCTCAAATATGGCCTTAAGTAGGACTTTTTGGCCCTGAAAGTCAAAGAACATCATTGGTCGTTGTTTTTCAGACAAGTTTCAAAACCCATTGGCACTTCCTTTTGAAGGAAATTTGAGAGATTATGTTGCTTATAGACATTAGCCCCCTGGTAGGGCCAAACGTACCTTTCTGCAGATGCTCTATGATCCAGCCAATCTCATTTGGCCGTAAATTGAAGAAAATCCAGCGGCTATATGCCTTATTCTCCTTGTTTTTGCCGGATGGCATGCTGGAACTCATGCGCGTGAAAGCCAAGAACAAAAGGGCATTCCTGGCATCGGTCAATATATATGTGGAAACGATATCTCCACTATAGGGGACAAGAAATTTTGGGGCGGTTAGGCAAAAAGCGCACGGGAAAATGAAGCACTTTCAAGGACTGCCATAGAATGGACAGATGTTCACTAAAACGGTCATAATTTTGTCATTCGGAGTCCGTGTTGGACCCACAAGTACTAAAACTGCTTGCGGCGAGCATGCGAATCCAGAAAATACTTTCCACTTGCGATAGGAGGCCTGGAGTACCCTCAAATACGGACTTAAGCAGGACTTTTTGGCCCTGAAAGTCAAAGAACATCATTCGTCGCTGTTTTTCAAACAAGTTTCAGAACCCATTGGCACTTCCTTTTGAAGGAAATTGGAGAGATTATGTTGCCTATAGACATTAGCCCCCTGGTAGGGACAAACGTACCTTTTGCGGATGCTCTATGATCCGCCAATCTCATTAGGCCGTAAATTGAAGAAAATCCAGTGACTATATGCCTTATTCTCCTTGTTTTTGCGGATGGCATCTTTGTAACTCATGCGTGTGAAAGCCAAGAACAAAAGGGCATTCCTAGCATCGGTTAACATAGATGTGGAAATGATATCTCCGCTATAGAGGACAAGTAATTTTGGGGCTGTTAGGCAAAAGGGCACAGGAAAATGAAGTACTTTCAAGGACTGCAATAGAATGGATAGATGTTCACTAAAATGGTCATATTTTTCTCATTCGGAGTCCGTGTCGGACCCACAAGTACTCAAACTGCTTACGGCGACCATGCGAATCCAAAAATACTCTCCACTTGCGCCAGAGGCCGGAGTACCCTCAAATCGGCCTTAAGCAGGACTTTTGGCCCCGAAAGTCAAAGAACATCATTAAATCGCTGTTTTTCAAACAAGTTTGAACCCATTGGCACTTTCTTTTGTAGGAAATTCGAGAGATTATGTTGCTTATAGACATTAGACCGCCTAGTAGGGACAAACGTACCTTTCTCCATATGCTCTATGATCCGGGCAATCTCATTTGGCTGTATATCAAAGAAAATCCGGTGGCTATATGCCTTATTCTCCTTGTTTTTGCCGGATGGCCTGCTGTAACTCATGCGCGTGAAAGCCAACAACAAAAGGGCATTCCTGGCATTGGTCAATATATATGTGGAAATGATATCTCCACTATAGAGGACAAGAAATTTTGGGGCGGTTAGGCAAAAAGCGCACGGGAAAATGAAGCACTTTCAAGGACTGCCATAGAATTGACAGATGTTCACTAAAACGGTCATAATTTTGTCATTCGGAGTCTGTGTCGGACCCACAAGTACTCAAACTTCTCGCGGTGAGCGTGCGAATCCAGAAAATACTCCTTGGTTGCGTCAGGAGGCCCAGAGTAACCTCAAATATGGCCTTAAGTAGGACTTTTTGGCCCTGAAAGTCAAAGAACATCATTGGTCGTTGTTTTTCAGACAAGTTTCAAAACCCATTGGCACTTCCTTTTGAAGGAAATTTGAGAGATTATGTTGCTTATAGACATTAGCCCCCTGGTAGGGCCAAACGTACCTTTCTGCAGATGCTCTATGATCCAGCCAATCTCATTTGGCCGTAAATTGAAGAAAATCCAGCGGCTATATGCCTTATTCTCCTTGTTTTTGCCGGATGGCATGCTGGAACTCATGCGCGTGAAAGCCAAGAACAAAAGGGCATTCCTGGCATCGGTCAATATATATGTGGAAACGATATCTCCACTATAGGGGACAAGAAATTTTGGGGCGGTTAGGCAAAAAGCGCACGGGAAAATGAAGCACTTTCAACGACTGCCATAGAATGGACAGATGTTCACTAAAACGGTCATAATTTTGTCATTCGGAGTCCGTGTTGGACCCACAAGTACTAAAACTGCTTGCGGCGAGCATGCGAATCCAGAAAATACTTTCCACTTGTGATAGGAGGCCTGGAGTACCCTCAAATACGGACTTAAGCAGGACTTTTTGGCCCTGAAAGTCAAAGAACATCATTCGTCGCTGTTTTTCAAACAAGTTTTAGAACCCATTGGCACTTCCTTTTGAAGGAAATTCGAGAGATTATGTTGCCTATAGACATTAGCCCCCCTGGTAGGGACAAATGTACCCTTTTGCGGATGCTCTATGATCCGGCCAATCTCATTAGGCCGTAAATTGAAGAAAATCCAGCGGCTATATGCCTTATTCTCCTTGTTTTTGCGGATGGCATCTTTGTAACTCATGCGTGTGAAAGCCAAGAACAAAAGGGCATTCCTAGCATCGGTTAACATAGATGTGGAAATGATATCTCCGCTATAGAGGACAAGTAATTTTGGGGCTGTTAGGCAAAAAGGGCACAGGAAAATGAAGTACTTTCAAGGACTGCAATAGAATGGATAGATGTTCACTAAAATGGTCATATTTTTCTCATTCGGAGTCCGTGTCGGACCCACAAGTACTCAAACTGCTTACGGCGACCGTGCGAATCCAAAAATACTCTCCACTTGCGCCAGAGGCCCGGAGTACCCTCAAATCTGCCTTAAGCAGGACTTTTTGTACGAAAGTCAAAGAACATCATTTCGTCGCTGTTTTTCAAACAAGTTTGAACCCATTGGCACTTTCTTTTGAAGGAAATTGAGAGATTATGTTGCTTATAGACATTAGACCGCCTAGTAGGGACAAACGTACCTTTCTCCATATGCTCTATGATCCGGGCAATCTCATTTGGCTGTATATCAAAGAAAATCCGGTGGCTATATGCCTTATTCTCCTTGTTTTTGCCGGATGGCCTGCTGTAACTCATGCGCGTGAAAGCCAACAACAAAAGGGCATTCCTGGCATCGGTCAATATATATGTGGAAATGATATCTCCACTATAGAGGACAAGAAATTTTGGGGCGGTTAGGCAAAAAGCGCACGGGAAAATGAAGCACTTTCAAGGACTGCCATAGAATTGTGAGATGTTCACTAAAACGGTCATAATTTTGTCATTCGGAGTCTGTGTCGGACCCACAAGTACTCAAACTTCTCGCGGTGAGCGTGCGAATCCAGAAAATACTCCTTGGTTGCGTCAGGAGGCCCAGAGTACCCTCAAATATGGCCTTAAGTAGGACTTTTTGGCCCTGAAAGTCAAAGAACATCATTGGTCGTTGTTTTTCAGACAAGTTTCAAAACCCATTGGCACTTCCTTTTGAAGGAAATTTGAGAGATTATGTTGCTTATAGACATTAGCCCCCTGGTAGGGCCAAACGTACCTTTCTGCAGATGCTCTATGATCCAGCCAATCTCATTTGGCCGTAAATTGAAGAAAATCCAGCGGCTATATGCCTTATTCTCCTTGTTTTTGCCGGATGGCATGCTGGAACTCATGCACGTGAAAGCCAAGAACAAAAGGGCATTCTGGCATCGGTCAATATATATGTGGAAACGATATCTCCACTATAGGGACAAGAAATTTTGGGGCGGTTAGGCAAAAGCGACGGAAAATGAAGTACTTTCAACGGCGCCATAGAATGGACAGATGTTCACTAAAACGGTCATAATTTTGTCATTCGGAGTCCGTGTTGGACCCACAAGTACTAAAACTGCTTGCGGCGAGCATGCGAATCCAGAAAATACTTTCCACTTGCGATAGGAGGCCTGGAGTACCCTCAAATACGGACTTAAGCAGGACTTTTTGGCCCTGAAAGTCAAAGAACATCATTCGTCGCTGTTTTTCAAACAAGTTTTAGAACCCATTGGCACTTCCATTTGAAGGAAATTCGAGAGATTATGTTGCCTATAGACATTAGCCCCCCTGGTAGGGACAAACGTACCCTTTTGCGGATGCTCTATGATCCGGCCAATCTCATTAGGCCGTAAATTGAAGAAAATCCAGCGGCTATATGCCTTATTCTCCTTGTTTTTGCCGGATGGCATGCTGTAACTCATGCGTGTGAAAGCCAAGAACAAAAGGGCATTCCTAGCATCGGTTAACATAGATGTGGAAATGATATCTCCGCTATAGAGGACAAGTAATTTTGGGGCTGTTAGGCAAAAAGGGCACAGGAAAATGAAGTACTTTCAAGGACTGCAATAGAATGGATAGATGTTCACTAAAATGGTCATATTTTTCTCATTCGGAGTCCGTGTCGGACCCACAAGTACTCAAACTGCTTACGGCGACCGTGCGAATCCAAAAAATACTCTCCACTTGCGCCAGGAGGCCCGGAGTACCCTCAAATACGGCCTTAAGCAGGACTTTTTGGCCCTGAAAGTCAAAGAACATCATTCGTCGCTGTTTTTCAAACAAGTTTCAGAACCCATTGGCACTTTCTTTTGAAGGAAATTCGAGAGATTATGTTGCTTATAGACATTAGACCGCCTAGTAGGGACAAACGTACCTTTCTCCATATGCTCTATGATCCGGGCAATCTCATTTGGCTGTATATCAAAGAAAATCCGGTGGCTATATGCCTTATTCTCCTTGTTTTTGCCGGATGGCCTGCTGTAACTCATGCGCGTGAAAGCCAACAACAAAAGGGCATTCCTGGCATCGGTCAATATATATGTGGAAATGATATCTCCACTATAGAGGACAAGAAATTTTGGGGCGGTTAGGCAAAAAGCGCATGGGAAAATGAAGCACTTTCAAGGACTGCCATAGAATTGACAGATGTTCACTAAAACGGTCATAATTTTGTCATTCGGAGTCTGTGTCGGACCCACAAGTACTCAAACTTCTCGCGGTGAGCGTGCGAATCCAGAAAATACTCCTTGGTTGCGTCAGGAGGCCCAGAGTACCCTCAAATATGGCCTTAAGTAGGACTTTTTGGCCCTGAAAGTCAAAGAACATCATTGGTCGTTGTTTTTGGACAAGTTTCAAAACCCATTGGCACTTCCTTTTGAAGGAAATTTGAGAGATTATGTTGCTTATAGACATTAGCCCCTGGTAGGGCCAAGCGTACCTTCTGCAGATGCTCTATGATCCAGCCAATCTCATTTGGCGTAAATTGAAGAAAATCCATGCTATATGCCTTATTCTCCTTGTTTTTGCCGGATGGCATGCTGGAACTCATGCACGTGAAAGCCAAGAACAAAAGGGCATTCCTGGCATCGGTCAATATATATGTGGAAACGATATCTCCACTATAGAGGACAAGAAATTTTGGGGCGGTCAGGCAAAAAGCGCACGGCAAAATGAAGTACATTCAAGGACAGCCATAGAATGGACAGATGTTCACTAAAACGATCATAATTTTGTCATTCTGAGTCCGTGTCGGACCCACAAGTACTCAAACTGCTCGCGGCGAGCGTGCGAATCCAGAAAATATTCCCCGCTTGCGCCAAGAGGCCCAGAGTACCCTGAAATACGGCCTTAAGCAGGACTTTTTGGGCCTAAAAGTCAAAGAACATCACTCGTCGCTATTTTTCAGACAAGTTTCTGAACCCGTTGGCACTACCGTTTGAATGAAATTCGAGAGATTATGTTGCTTATAGACATTAGCCCCCTTGGTAGGGACAAACGTACCTTTCTGTAGATGCTCTATGATCCGAGCAATCTCATTTTGCCGTAAATTGAAGAAAATCCAGCGGCAATATGCCTTTTTCTCCTTGTTTTCGGCGGATGGCATGCTGTAACTCATTTGGTCGTAAATTGAAGAAAATCCAGCGGCTATATGCCTTATTCTCCTAGTTTTCGCCGGATGGCATGCTATAACTCATGCGCATGAAAGCCAAGAACAAAAGGGCATTACTGGCATCGGTTAATATATATGTGGAAACGATATCTCCACTATAGAGGAGAAGAAATTTTTGGGCGGTTAGGCAAAAAGCGCACGGGAAAATGAAGTACTTTCAAGGACTGCCATACAATGGACAGATGTTCACTAAAATGGTCATAATTTTGTCATTCGGAGTCCGTGTCAGGCCCACAAGTACTCAAACTGCTCACGTCGAGCGTGCGAACCCAGAAAATACTCCTCGCTTGCGCCAGTAGGCCCGGAGTACCCTCAAATACGGCCTTAAGCAAGACTCTTTGGCCCTGAAAGTCAAAGAACATCATTCGTCGCTGTTTTTCAGACAAGTTTCTGAACCCATTGGCACTTCCTTTTGAAGGAAATTTGAGAGATTATGTTGCTTATAGACATTAGCCCCCTGGTAGGGACAAACGTACCTTTCTGCGGATGCTCTACGATCCGGCCAATCTCATTTGGCCGTAAATTGAAGAAAATCCAGCGGCTATATACCTTATTCTCCTTGTTTGTGCCGGATGGCATGCTGTAACTCATGCGTGTGAAAGCCAAGAACAAAAGGGCATTCCTGACATCGGTTATTATATATGTGGAAATGATATCTCCACTATAGAGGACAAGAAATTTTGGGGCGGTTAGGCAAAAAGGGCACGGGAAAATGAAGTACTTTCAAGGACTGCCATAGAATGGACAGATGTTCACTAAAATGGTCATAATTTTGTCATTCGGAGTCCGTGTCGGACCCACAAGTACTCAAACTGCTCGCGGCGAGCACGCGAATCCAAAAAATACTCCCCGCTTGCGCCAGGAGGCCTGGAGTACCCTCAAATACGGCCTTAAGCAGGACTTTTTGGCCCTGAAAGTCAGAGAACATCATTCGTCGCTGTTTTGCAAACAAGTTTCAGAACCCATTGGCACTTCCTTTTGAAGGAAATTCGAGAGATTATGTTGCTTATAGACATTTGCCCGCCTGGTAGGGACAAACGTACCTTTGATGCGGAGCATCCTACGAACATCACCATGTCAAGAGCCCATTTGGCAAGTGACACGTGCGACATCTACTTCACACACAGAAAGGTGAATCATCTCCTTTACACGTGCTCACTTGACCCCTTCGAGGATGGCATACTACTTGACACTTCTCCCGTGTGCATGCATAGGTATTGTCGGAACTTCACGAACGACGAGGAGGAGTGCAAGCGCCAAGGAACGACTACACCATCCGCGAGGGAAGCGTGGAAGAGAAGACGGAAGAAAGGAGAAGAAGACGGAGCAGCGGCTGAAGCTAGCCCGGACATCCGGACCACCGTCCGGATCCTCCGGACCCAGCCGGATCATCCGTGCCCCCCTCCGGATCATCCGGATAGCCGCGCGAAGGATACCCGAAGGTTTCTCCTGAAGCCGGATCATCCGGGCCCCCTCCCGGATCATTCGGACGACGGCCGGATCATCCGGACCCCCATCCGGATCATCCGGGCCTTGCCTGCGAGCAATGCTTTGGGCCGAGGCCCATGTACCCATTCGCCCCCTCACTTACCCCTTCGCCCACTAGACTATAAATAGACCTCCTCCACCTCCTTTCTAGGGTTAGCAAATATGATAGCTTATTCTTAGGTGAGCTTTGCTCCTACCTCTACTCTTGAGAGAGAGAGAGACTATCACTCCCATGGAGTTCAAGACTTCCATGTGAGAAGATCCTGCGGGATATCATCAAGACCCCCTTGTGGGAAGATCCATCTAGGATATCATCAAGACCTCCTCTTGAAGATGAACCTTACCTTGTATCTTTCCCTTTGTTGTTCATGTACCTTGTGATCTTGTGTGTTTGATTGTCTAGTGGATGTGTGATTTGGACTTGTTCTTGAGTGTTTCCCCTTGTGATTTCTCCCCGTTCTTCCCCGTGATCATCGTGTTCTTCGAGGGATCCCACTCCAAACGTGAAAGATCGTCGCTATAGGGTTCCACCCTACATCATATGGTATCATGAGCCACGTTGATCATGTTATTGGAGCCCCTACCCCTCTTTTTCTAGCCTGATTTTGTTGTTTTCGCCCTAACTCCGAAAATCCCCACCAAAAATAGCCCCAAATTTTTTTCATGATTTGTTGGTTTGATGATGTTTTGTTGATTTTGATCCGTGGATTTGCTTTGTTTCAAGTGGATCTAGCATTTCCCCAAGTTTCCCCACCGTCCATCCACGAAATCTCGTCAATTTTGACCCCAAAATCCACAAATTGCGCCCAAAAATTCGTCCCCGAGAGGAAATCCCGAGCACTTTGACCAGCCCGGATCATCCGGACCTTCTCCCGGATCATCCGGACACCTCCCGGATCAGCTGGACCCTCTCCCGGACGTCCGGATACCCCACGCACCCAAAAAACAGAACCGGAGCTGACGAACCCGGATCATCCGGATGTACACCCGGATCATCCGGACCTAGCCCGGATCATCCGGACCTCCTCCCGGATGTCCGGTTAACCCTGACACTGACTCGGCTGAAATTTTGTTTTGGTCATAACTAATTCATTCGAACTCCGTTTTTGACGTTCTTTAGCTCGTTTTGGAGCTATTGACATCGCCTATCCCACAAAAATACCACCAACATCATTTGAATCCATCATATTTTCTGAAATTTGGCAAGTTTGCCTAGGCCCTCCACCATATCATCCGCATTACCACCACCGACTTCCGCAACCTAACCCATTTTGTTCCCCATTGCATATTTGGTTGTTTGAGTTGTGACTAGAGTCTCCTAAGGTGTTTCGGCTACTTAGGGACAATTGCTTTTTCATCAACCACCACCACCACTTCCGCATAGACGTGCCCACCATACATTTCCACCCCAACTTAACCCAATTTTGTTTGAGTTGTGGCTTGTGTCTCCTAAGGTGTTTCGACTACTTAGGGACGGCAAATTCAACTCCGACTCATGTATAGCCCATCATTCCACTTCCGCATTGCCTAGTGCAACACAACCACCGCTTTCCGTTACCACCATTTGACATTTGTCATTTGAGATTTTGAGTTTGCGGTTTTTTTGTTTCCTAAGGTGTTTCGGCTACTTAGGGACGAGTCTCCATCATCTTGGTATCTACACCAAGAACACCGCCGCTCATCATCGCAAAGGACGGTAACCTCGACGACACCTTGGTATATTCCCTTGCAATTGCATTGTTAACCCCTGGCCCATTTTGCGTTACTTGCTTATCGAGACTAGCCATTTGAGTATTGCCGGCAATGTGACTTGTGCACATTAGTGGTCTACACCATCCATTGCATACATACCATATCATCTTGGTATCATATCATCCATTGTGCCTCAAGTTTGTTCCCGCATATACACAATTGCTATCTTGGTTTGTGCATTGTGCAAAAGTGGCCATAAAGAAAGAGAGGGAAATAAAGCTTTTAAGCAAAGAAAAAGATTGAGCAAAGAGCTTGTAAGCAATAGCCATAGCATCACAATATATCATACGGTATCATATTTGATCATCTTGGATCATTGTGTGAGAAACACTGGGAACCATACATATACAGCATACTTGGGATAGAAAGTTTATCCATTTTGTATCTTATAGGTTGTGCACAAGTGTCGTATCCGCCTATTGAGAAATCGTGCTAGCGTCTCCCTTGAGTTGTGCAACACGAGCGTTTTCCGTGGATTCCACATTTTGTGCTCATTCCTTGGTTGCACGACCCCATTTATCTATCCGTATGTGTGTTTCCGTGAGCCACATATTGCTATTGGTCTACTTGTTTCGCTTGCGAATTTGTGAATCTCTTTCAACATTATTGACTCTTGCTAACATTTTGCATCAAATTTTTGTGCCACTATCCTCACCGAGCTCTACCATAAGCTTTACTTGATAGGTGTGAGTGAACAAGTCCGGTACCAATTCCACTATTCTTTCATCTCACATTGAGTGACACGGGATACATCCTCAACTTTGGGAAAAGGTAACTTGGTATTGTTTATCTCATTTCCTACTCACCTCTCCTCGAGTCTTGTGATGGATAGGCAAGGCATTTCATCTTCGGTCTACAACAACAGCGACGAGTTCGATGCCATGAACAACAACTCCGACGCCAAGATGGACAAGCGCATGGAGGAGATCAAAGCCCTCATCAAGAACCGCAAGCGGTCTTCCTCATCTTCGAGACGACGCTCAAGAGCACATCCTTCCGAGCTACCATCTCCGGCAAGATCACATCGGCATCGACACCATCACCAACAAGAACGTGAAGGTCAAGAGCTCTACATCAACAACCTCTCAATGACTTCACCATCTCCCTTGGCATCTTCGCCAAGCGACTTCAAGGCATCTTCGCCTACGGACATACGGCATCTTCGCCAACAAGAACCCCAAGACTACGCTCAAGAGAAGCTCCCCAAGCTCAAGTCCGCGACTTCCACGAGCTACTACGACCTCGACATTGACCACGCGATTCCTTTCTATGGGACTCAAGAACCCGAGGAGTACCTCGAGTGGGAGCGTTTGATGGACGACTACCTCAAGCTACATCAAGTTCATCCCGAAGATCAAGTGAAGTGCGCCACAAGAAACTTCCACGACTACGCCTCGATATGGTGGCTTCACACACCTTCGGAGAGCTACGAGATGATTTGGCCCAAGACGAAGAGAGCTTTCTGGCGAGTTTGTGCCTCCAACCTACACGGAACAACCGACGCCAATTGGAGAACACCACCCAAGATTCCAAGTCCATCGACAAGTACTTCAAGGAGATGATGATTGCCTTACGACGAGCCGGCGTGGACGACCCCATTTCGATGAAGTTCCACTTCATGATGGGATTGCACAACGACATCTCCAAGACCATCTTCCTCGAGAACTACAAGTCCATCGACGACTACTACATTGTGATGTAGGGTGGAACCCTAATTCGTCTATCTTTCACGTTTGGAGGGGATCCTACGGAGGTAACACGAAAAACACGCGGAAGCACGAGGGGAAACACGGGGAAAACGAGAGGAAATCACTCTACCAACGAGGAATCGATCACACAAGTGCTAGATCAACATACACACATGAGATCCACAAGATACATAGTCAACTAGGGTAAGGATACAACGGAACCGTTCATCTCCAAGAGGAGGCCTTGAATCCACGAGGGGATCTTCCCATAAAGGGGTCTTGTATCCGAGAGGATCTTCTCCGAAGAGGCCGCGGTCTCTCACGAGGAGGAGTTCCGATAGATGAGCGTAGCTCTATCTCTAACTTGAGCTAAACCAACGCTAACCCTCAAAGTGGGGAGGAGGAGGTCTATTTATAGTGCTAAGCCACGAAGGGGTAAGGGAGGGGCGAAGGGGTACACGGGCCTCGGCCCAAGTCGCGCACACAGGCCGGGTCCGGATGATCCGGATGGCGGCCCGGATGATCCGGGTGTCGGGGGTCCGGATGATCCGGGCGACCGTCCGGATGATCCGGCTTCGTCGAGGGGCTTCTGTATTCTTCGGCGCCGTTGCCCGGATGATCCGGGGGAGGGTCCGGATGATCCGGCTGGACCCGGATGATCCGGTGGGTGTCCGGATGATCCGGCAACTCGATCTTGCTCCATTCTTCTTCTTCCTTCTCCTCTTCCATGCTTGGCCTTGGTCCTTGGATTCTCCATGGTCATCTTGGTTGTACCTGAGTGTATGCAAGGTCCATGCATGAGGTAGTAGCCGTGTCTCATATCGAAAGTGACGGTTCAAGAGGAGTGAATTCACCTTGTGTCCAATGGCGCATAGTCGAGGTCTCATCTTATGTATCCTTGGGGCTTGGAGAGTAGTCGGAGTGTACATGGGGATGAGCGTGGGATGCTCGCATCATATCCCCCTTGGGAAAGATCCGACCTCGGATCGTGATCCTCATCACCATGGAAGCGGGTGTCGTGGACTGACTTGTAGCGGGGCGTGGGGAAGGCATTGCGCACTCCAAGTACTCCAAGGTGTCTCCGGTATGTGGTACATGCAAAATGATCAAACACAAAGTACACTTGGAAATACAATGGTTAGCGCACACAAAGTGTCCATCAATTAAGCAAGAGTCCGTGCGAATGGATAGTGCATGACAAAGCGCATGAAGCTTATCAAGATGATATAGAATGATATGTAAAGCATTCATGGGATAATTAGCATGGTGCACAAAGCGAAAAATTCTACCATTGCGCAAAATGATGTCATAGAGGGACGGTTCATCAATAGCATGAATATGGCAATGGATGCTCAATATGTGTAAGCTATCATGCAACTGATGGTGGACAATATGATCATGATGTATAAATATGTCATCAAGGAAGATCACAACAAATTTGCTAAGGAAATGAACAAACTCATATATCATGGATGACATGGAAATAGATGCAACAAGACAAGCACAATGTGAGTCAATCCATGCATGGGGTGCAAACTTGTGGTGAGTATGATATGTCCATTGAGCATGACATGTATGAGCACAATCAACAAATATGGAGGTGTTGGTGTACCAAAGCTCGATGTCGAGGCATGAGTGGAGTGCCGAAGGTGCATCCAATAAGTGCAAGCGCTCCTCAATGTGAAGGTCCATGTAGCCAATCTCCAATGTCGCTCCTCCTTTCACGAGATGTATCATGTAGACAACAAGAAGGAAACAACAATGAAAGAGTGACCCATCCAATATGCCTATTTGAGGATTGCTCAAAGAGAAGGAGTTCACCTTTATGAGAATGTCGAAAATGTTGGTGTGGCACATCATGTATGCCTTCACGTAACCAAAATGTCGCATAACGGCATCGCCTTGTGAAACCTCCAAAATGAAAGGACATGACAAACACTCAGAAAAACAAATGAGGTTAGCGGAAATGCAAAACCTATCATTCGTGTGTTAAGATACCGAACAAGTGTATGCATCATGCTCATCATAAGAAAGTACAAGGGAGCATTTCAAAGTATGGAGGCATATGATGTAAGAACATCCAAATACAAGAGGCTCAATCGAACAAGCATGCATCACAAGTATAGTGTCCAAGTCTCCGAGATCAATAAGCATAGCAAGTTGGCACTCAATACAAGGTGATATGAGAGATGCAACTAATGGAGACAAGAGACAATGATCATGACAAATCAAGTGAGAGGCATGAGCATATATGTCATCAACCCAAGAAAGCAAGTAATAGTGGAACATGAGTGATGCAACATAGCAAGCAATCATAGCAATCAAGTTAAGCAAGCTAGTAGTGCGAAGATGCAACATACTAGGAGGAATCATGGCAAGCATGTCATGTGTGCAAATAGTGGGCATGAATAATTCACATGTCATAGCACAAGCATGAAAGCAAGATGTGAGTAAAATGTCATCAATGTATTGGCGAGAGACCATATGTAAATAGCAATGGGGCATCATGACTCTCCCAACACAACAAACATCAATAGTATGGGGCACATGATAAACATGGCAATAGCAACAAGGATCTCCACCAAGCATGCAAATACACAATGGGATATCATAATGGTTCATCATGGGTAAATGCAAGCAAGGGTCACGATTGCATGGCAAAGGCATAGAAGCAAGCATAGCATGCAAAGTGAACACGGTAAAATGAGCATAAGGTGACAAGTGGTAAATGGCCCATAGCCGTGTGAGAGCCAAGTAGAGGAGTTGCGCGTAGTCCTTGCGCGAAGGGGGCGGTGGTAAGGATAGTCCACGGGATCCCAAAGCATCCTTGCTCTCAAGAGCTCGTTTCGTCAACTCTTGGGATTGAGAGGTTGACGAGTATACGTGAGTACCTACACAAAACAAAGACAAAGGGAAAATTGTGTGTGCATGGTAGATGTACACATCATCCATCATGATGCGCACGTGCGTGTGTTTGTTAGCACCAAATATCCAACGCTTAAATAAATGAGATGCGTGATATAGAAACATGTCATCCGTCATGAGAGGTTTGTTATGATGTATAGCATAATGGGGACTCAAAGGATGTAATGCATCATGAGAAATATCGAGAGCATTGTTATTCATGTTATGCATATGGTGCGAGCAATTATGTGAATCATGCAAGGTATGGAATGCATCAAAGTCTCCTAATATGTATGAGGAAACTATGGGGGTCTCCTCATGAGCATGAGTAGCAATATCACGTGGAGAATATTGACAATATCCAAAACAATGCATATTTGGAGCAATTTGATCATGCCATGACATATTGGATGAATTGCGCAAATCATGTAAAGGAAGCATGGCAATATCATCACATGAAAAACAAAAGCCAATGACCATCATCTCGTCATCTATGCCATAAGTGCAAATAGGATTGATTTTAATGGTGCATGCATAGTTACTATGTTGAGATTGAAATGATGCAATATGGGAGATCTCACTCATAGCATATGACAAGTTCAATGGATTGTCAAACATGAAGTGACCAATAGAATTTTCACATGATATCCTATGAAGCATAGCATCACAACTAGGCAACTCAACATGCTCATCATCATAATCATCATAAATACGTAAGTCAAGGCATGAAGAAGTCTCACTAGCATGAAGCATGGTAATATGTTGGTCATCATCATGGGAGCAATCATCGTCAAGAGAGTCCACTAGTGGGACAAGAGAAGCACCATCACCTATGTTACCTTTGGAGTGTCGCTCATGTGTTGTAGGTGATGTGTTGAAGATCGTCTCGTTGTCATCCTCATGTTGATGGAACCATGTGGGGGGTGTATCATCGTCCATCATGGCCATCGTATTGTCCATTGGAGGAATGGACTCATCGAGGATAGGCATGTCGTCATGTAGGAGACCTAGCACCATAGAAGAAAACACACAAGGTGTAGAGGTTAAGTCATTAGAAATCATGGTGGCCTCACATGCCGTGTCAACTACCTCACTCTCTAAGTGTAGTGGCTCACTCACTCCCTCAAAGATGCTCTCACTCATATTGTTGGTGGAGTCACTCAAATGGCGCTCAACCTCACATAGGATGTGTGGCATGCTCTCATGTGTGGGGCTAGTGGTGGTCACACTCATCCTCTCATAGGAAATGCTCTCAATGTCACGTATGGTGGAGTCACTCATGTCACTCATGTGGTGGTGGCTCTCCTCACATGGCACTTGGGGCATCTCGACATATGTGGGTGTCGGAGAGATGTTGGTGCAAATGTCTCCATGCTCAACTCCTATCGCCATGGTCGAAGGGGATGGCCCTTGCTCGACCTTCTTGTCGCCGTTTTGGTGTTGGAGATCCATATGATGTGGCACCTCATAGCTCGTCTCCATGACCGAAGGGAGTTTCCCATGCTCGGCCATCTTCCTTGGGGGGATTCCGAAGATGGAAGTGTCACCCTCTCTCGTAGGTAGTCGCCTTGGACTTGATGAAGTTGATGTAGGCGTACTCGTGGGAAGTAGGCGAAGATGCCGTACGTCCAAAGGCGAAGATGCCTTGAGAACACTTGGCGAAGATGCCAAAGTGGTTGATGTAGCCGTAGCGCCGTCTTGGTGGTGGTCGTCTCGCGGTCTTCTTTTGTGCTCTTGAAGCTTGGACTTGGCGTGAAGTAGGTCTTGTTGGGACTTGTGCATTTGCGCTTGTGGAGCATCTTCATGATGATGATGTCGTTGTCGTTATTGAGCTCGTAGTAGATGTCGTTCGTCGTCGTCGTGCACATGTTGCTTGGAGGTGACTTGGCCTTCATGGCGATGTGGATCGTGAACGTGATGATGATCGCCATGTAGATGTGGACGAGGACGATTTGCACTTGCATCTTTTTCGCGCTCCGAAGACTTGTGGCTTGACCGTCGTCGTCTTGAGGATGATGAAGGGGAAGAAGACTTGATCAAGGCTCTAATCTCCTCCATCCTTGCATCTTGCTCCTCTTTATGTGCGGCAAGCTTCTTGTCGATGTAGTCCCTTTTCCTTGCTTCGGAGTGACGAATGTCGATGGAGATGTTCTCGATGCGCTCTCGCAATCTTGATTGTGCGCCTTGCATTTGTCGTTGTAGATCGAAGATAGACGCTTTGGAGATGTAGTTGTTCACACCGTCGTTGTTGTTGTAGACCGGAGAGGGAATGCCTTGCCTATCCATCACAAGACTCGAGCAAATATGAGTGGGAGAAAGAGAAGAACGTATACCAATGTACCTTTGACCAAAGTTGAAGATGAATCAAGTTCACTCAAATGTGGACAATGAAATAGGACTATTGGTACCAATCCTTGTCGGTTCTCACACCTACACAAGTAAAGCTTATAGTGGAGCTCGGTGAGGATAGTGGCACAAAAATTTTATGCAAAATGTTAGCAAGAGTCAATAATGTTGAAAGAGATTCACAAATTCGCCAGTGAAACAAATGGACCAATAGCAATATGGATGGCACACGTAAACACACACACGGATAGATAAATGGGGTCGTGCAACCAAGGAATGAGCACAAAATGTGGAATCCACAGAAAACGCTCGTGTTGCACAACTCAAGAGAGACGCTAGCACGATTGCTCAATAGGCGGATACGACACTTGTGCACAACCTATAAGATGCAAAATGGATAAACTTTCTATCCCAAGTATGCTATGTATGTATGGTTCCCGGTGTTTCTTTCAAGCATGAGATCATATGATGTAGATTTGACAATCTTATTTGCAATGGGGTATGATGCTATGGCACTTGCTTACAAGCTTCTTTGCTCAGTCTCTTTTGCTTAAAAGCTTTTTTTTTGCAATGGCCACTTATGCACAATGCACAAACCAAGATAGCTATTGTGTATATGCGGGAACGATATTGTGACACAATGTATGATATGATACCAATATGATATGGTATGTATGCAATGGAATGGTGGACCACCAATGTGCACAAGTAACTTTGCCGGCAATACTCAAATGGCTAGTCTCGCTAGGTAAGTGACGCAAAATGGGCTAGGGGTTAACAATGCAATTGCACGGGAATATACAATGGTGTCGTCGAGGTTACCGTCCTTTGCGATGATGAGTAGCGGTGTTCTTGGTGTAGATACCAAGATGATGGAGACTCGTCCCTAGTAGCCGAAACACCTTAGGAAACAGAAAAACCGCAAGCTCAAAATCTCAAATGACAAATGTCAAATGGTGGTAGCGGAAAGCGGTGGTGGTGTTGCACAATGCAGAAGTGGAATGATGGGTTATACACGTGTCGGAGTTGAAGTTGCCGTCCCTAAGTAGCCGAAACACCTTAGGAGACACAAGCCACAACTCAAACAAGCTCAAACAACTATTGGGTTAAGTTGGGGGTGGTGGAAGTGTATGGTGGGCAAGGTTATGCGGAAGTGGTGGTGGTGGTGGTTGATGAAGAAGCAACCGTCCCTAAGTAGCCGAAACACCTTAGGAAACTCTAGTCACAACTCAAACAACCACATATGCAAAGGGGAACAAAATGGGTTAGGTTGCGGAAGTCGGTGGTGGTAATGCGGATGATATGGTGGAAGGCCTAGGCAAACTTGCCAAATTTCAGAAAATATGATGGAGTCAAATGATGTTGGTGGTATTTTTGTGGGATGGGGGATGTCAATAGCTTCAAAACGATCTAAAGAACGTCAAAAACGGAGTTCGGATGAATTAGTTACGGCCAAAACAAGATTTCAGCCGAGTCAGTGTCAGAGTTAACCGGACATCCGGGAGGAGGTCCGGATGATCCGGGCTAGGTCCGGATGATCCGGGAGGAAATCCGGATGATCCGGGTTCGTCAGCGCCGGTTCTATTTTCTGGGTGCGTAATTTATCCGGACGTCCAGGAGAGGGTCCAGCTGATCCGGGCTTGGTCCGGATGATCCGGGCAAGTCAATCCGCTCGGGATTTGCTCTCGGGGGCGAATTTTTGGGCGGAAATGGATGATTTTCGGGGCAAAATTTGAGGGATTTCGTGGATGGAAGGTGGGGAAACTTGGGGAGATGCTAGATCCACTTGAAACCAAGCAAATCCATGGATCAAAATCAACAAAACATCATCAAACCAACAAATCACAAAAAATTTAGGGGCTATTTTTGGTGGGGATTTTCGGATTTAGGACGAAAACAACAAAATGAAGCTAGAAAACACGGGGTAGGGGCTCCAAAAACGTGATCAATGTGGCTCATGATACCATATGATGTAGGGTGGAACCCTAATTCATCGATCATTCACGTTTGGAGGGGATCCTACGGAGGGAACACGAAGAACACGCGGAAGAACGAGGGGAAACACGGGGAAAACGAGAGGAAATCACTCAACCAACAAGGAATCGATCACACAAGTGCTAGATCAACATACACACATGAGATCCACAAGATACATAGTCAACTAGGGTAAGGATACAACGGAACCGTTCATCTCCAAGAGGAGGCCTTGAATCCACGAGGGGATCTTCCCATAAAGGGGTCTTGTATCCGAGAGGATCTTCTCCGAAGAGGCCGCGGTCTCTCACGAGGAGGAGATCCGATAGATGAGCGTAGCTCTATCTCTAACAGAGCTAAACCAACGCTAACCCTCAAAGTGGGGAGGAGGAGGTCTATTTATAGTGCTAAGCCACGAAGGGGTAAGTGAGGGCGAAGGGTACGGGCCTCGGCCCAAGTCGCGACACAGGGGTCCGGATGATCCGGATGGCGGCGGATGATCCGGGTGTCGGGTCCGGATGATCCGGCGACCATCCGGATGATCCGACTTCGTCGAGGGCTTCTGTAGTCTTGGCGCCGTTGCCGGATGATCCGGGGAGGTCCGGATGATCCGGCTGGACCCGGATGATCCGGTGGGTGTCTGGATGATCCGGCAACTCGGTCTTGCTCCATTCTTCTTCTTCCTTCTCCTCTTCCATGCTTGGCCTTGGTCCTTGGATTCTCCATGGTCATCTTGGTTGTACCTGAGTGTATGCAAGGTCCATGCATGAGGTAGTAGCCGTGTCTCATATGCAGAAAGTGACGGTTCGAAGAGGAGTGAATTCACCTTGTGTCCAATGGCGCATAGTCGAGGTCTCATCTTATGTATCCTTGGGGCTTGGAGAGTAGTCGGAGTGTACATGGGGATGAACGTGGGATGCTCCGCATAACATTGGTGCTCTCAAGGCGGAACAAGAACTCATGAAGGCCAAGGCTTCTCCACCCCAAGCAAACTTCGCGGCGACCAAGCTCTACGACAAGCATGAGGCTAGTACCACCAAGATGTCCAAGCCCGACGAGCTCCAAGACGATGCTCCCAAGTTTGACTTCAC
The DNA here is from genome assembly GCA_021437245.1 of Aegilops speltoides. Lineage (NCBI taxonomy): Eukaryota > Viridiplantae > Streptophyta > Magnoliopsida > Poales > Poaceae > Aegilops > Aegilops speltoides. The sequence continues at coordinate 294,011,480 of CM038147.1, forward strand.
CGCCATCCCTCTTTGTGGCATTGATGGTGCCGAGTCTACTTCGACTCTTTTTCAAGACGGTGCAGTGACAAGTATGACTACGGAGACCCTCAAGGACCAAGCTTTGGAGGCGAGCGACAAGGTGGCGAGCAAGGATGATGCTTCCATCTTTGGAGGCGAGAGTGATGATGTGCCATCTTCGGCCTTCATCTACGGCGACGGTGACGAGATGATCGAGCATGGGATTTTCCCTTCGGTCATGGAGGAGAGTGATGATGTGCCATCTTCGGCCTTCATCCACGGCGACGACGACGAGATGGTTGAGCATCTGATCTTCCCTTCGACCACGACGACGTATGATGACTTGAGTGACTTGTGCCACCATATTGAGAGTGAGAGTGACTTCACCACTAGCCCCATATATGATGAGTTGCCACAATTCCCATGTGAGGAGAGCCACAACCCCCACCACTTGAGTGAGATGAGTGACTCCACCATACATGAGTTTGAGTGCACCTATTTTGAGGGAGTGAGTGAACCACCACATAGAGAGAGTGAGATAGTTGATAGGTCTCGTGAGGCCATTTGCATTTCTAACAACTTGACCTCTACCTCTATTGTGTCTTCTCGTTTGGTGCTAGGTCCCATTTATGATGACGCGCCGATCCTCGACGACTTCGTCCTCCCTTTGGACAAGACGATGGCCATTGTGGATTATGATGCACCGCCCACATGGTTCCCTCAAGATGATGATGATGACCACCATTTGGTCTTTCCCACCTCACCTACACCACTTGAGTGGCACGACAAAGGTAACATAGGTGAAGGTGATGCTCTAGTCCCACTAGTGGACATTCTTGACATTGATTGCTTGCATGATGTTGATCCACCTAGTACCATGCTTCATGCTAGTATGATTTCCCATGCGATGATTTGCCCATTTATGATGAGTATGATGATTCTATTGTGGAGTCTATTAGTTGTGATGTCATGCTACATAGGATTTCTTGTGACAATTCTTTAGGTCACATCATGTTTGATAATCCGCTTGACTTGTCATATGCTATGCATGAGATCAACCATATGTCTTATTTGCAATCTCTTCATAGTGACTATGCATATGCCATTAAAATAAACCCAATTTGCACATATGGCATAGATGACAAGCCCATGGTTATTGGCATTTGTTTCTCTTGTGATGATATTGATATGCTCCTTTGCATCATTTATCTCATATGCCATGCCATGACCACCTAAGCCGGATATGCATTGTTTTGGATGTTGTCCATTTTCTCCATATGATGATTCCGATATTGCTCATGAGGAGGCCCCCATAGTTTCCTCATACATGTTAGGGGAATTTGATCCATCCCATTCATTGCATGATCCCCATACTTGTGTGGACCATATGCTACCCCCGAATAAACATACTATTGATGTGCCATATACTTGCATTCTCAATTTGTGTCCCCATCGTGTCATACACAATAACTATTCTTTCATGATGGATGACATGTTCTTATACCATGCATCAAATTTCTTTGAGCGATGCTTATCTTGTGCTAACTCACACGTGCACATACACGTCATGATGGATGATGTGTACATTTACCACGCGCACAATTTCTTTGGTTTGTGTCTCTTTTGTGTAGGGACCCATGAATACGTGTCAACCTCGCAATCCCACGAGTTGACAAAACGAGCTCTTGAGAGCAATGACGATCTGGGATCCCGTGGACTATCCTTACCACCGTTCCCTTTGCGCAAGGACTACGCGCAACTCCTCTACTTGGCTCTCACACGGCTATGGGCCATTTACCACTTCTCACATTATGCTCATTTTACCGTGTTCACTTTGCATGCTATGCTTGCTTCTATGCCTTTGCCATGCAATTGTGACCCTTGTTTGCATCTACCCATGATTCTCCATTATGATATTACTATGTGTATTTGCATGCTTGGTGGAGATCCTTGTTGCTTTTGCCATGTTTATCATGTGCCCCATTCTATTGATGCTTGTTGTGTTGGGAGAGTCATGATGAACCATTGCTATTCACATATGGCCTCTCGCCAATACATTCATGATATTGTACTCATATCTTGCTTTCATTCTTGTGCTATGACTTGTGAATTATTCATGCCCACTATTTGCACCAATGACATGTTTTCCATGATTCCTCCTAGCATGTTGCATCTTCGCACTACTAGCTTGTTTGATTTGATAGCTATGAATGCTCGCTATATTGCATCACCCATGTTCCACTACTTGCTTTCTTGGGTTGATGACATATATGCTCATGCCTCTCACATGATATATCTTGATCATTGTCTCTTGTGTTATAAGTGCTCATCTCATGCGGTTGATGACAACCATCTATATGCTTTGCACATGATTCATATTGAGTGCAACAATGCTTATAGTCTTGCTCATGAGATTGCCCCCATAGCATTCTCACACATGTTTGGAGATTTTGACATATTCCTTGTGAAGCATGCTTGTATTATCTCTTTGCACCATATACCTAGTGCCGTGAATATCGCCATTGTTGCATCATATTACTCATGCACTTGTGCTTCTAATGGTTATGTGCAAGAGAAGAGAACCATCATGATGGATGATGTGTTTGTCTATCATGTGCATACGTTCTTTGTTTTGTTGTGTGCATGTGTAGGATACTTGGACTTCGTGTCAACTTCCACTTCACGTGAGTTGACCATTCGAGCTCTTGAGAGCGAGCCTCAGACAATCGATCGCGACACGCTTCTACACCATACTTCCTACCACTTTGACATTGTGAAGAACGCACAAGGACATGCTTTCGAGGTGATATCCTTCTATCTCGAGAACACCCAAACCATGAGCATGCATATTGTGGATCATACTTCATGTGTTGCTTGCTCCACGACACTTTGCACACATGCTAGCGGTGTTGCTTCGACTTCTCATTACCACATTGCCATGCCCCATGACATATATGCCTTGTGTGTTGCATCTAGTTCTTCACATATGCCATGTCCCTTTGCTTATCACATGCTTAACTTGATTGCCTCACACATGTTGAACAATTGCTCTTTCTATTGTGTTGAGTGGCACACCATTTTCACTACACCCTATGCACGTTATGCTTGGATTGTCTTGCACTTGCCCCATGTGTTTAGACATTTCACTATATTTGGTGTTGTGAATGACTCTTATGCCTACCATAGACCGTTCATTGAGCTCTTTATGCATGCTTGCTATGACCTTGAGGTAGATGCTTGTTCACTTATCACATATATTTGCATCTTGACCTCCCATTTACATGCTTGTTCCCATGATGTACTTGATTGTGCTCAATTTATATGTCCAAATGTCATGACACACTTCTTTGTCAAACCATATGCTATGCTTGACGACAACACTTGTTGGGTGAATCACCTCTTGAATGCTTGGTTTTGCTCTTACGACAACCACATTTGTTTTTCCAAGTGCTTGTTATCTTTGCTACTTTTGAAGGAATTACAAGACAGTGTGACATTGGAGAGTGCCCATTTGGAACTTCAAGATGACAAGAACTTGGTGATCGACCACTTCTACACGGCAACGCCATCTCTTTCCCATGGTGATTTGGTTTTCGATCCGAGGTCGGATCTTTCCCAAGGGGGAGGGGATGATGCGGAGCATCCTACGGACATCACCATGTCAAGAGCCCATTTGGCAAGTGACACGTGCGACATCTACTTCACACACACAAAGGTGAATCATCTCCTTTACACGTGCTCACTTGACCCCTTCGAGGATGGCATACTACTTGACACTTCTCCCGTGTGCATGCATAGGTATTGTCGGAACTTCACGGACGACGAGGAGGAGTGCAAGCGCCAAGGAACGACTACACCATCCGCGAGGGAAGTGTGGAAGAGAAGACGGAAGAAAGGAGAAGAAGACGGAGCAGCGGCTGAAGCTAGCCCGGACATCCGGTCCGCCGTCCGGATCATCCGGACCCAGCCGGATCATCCGGGGCCCCCTCCGGATCATCCGGATAACCGCGCTGAGGATATCCGAAGGTTTCTCCTGAAGCCGGATCATCCGGGCCCCCTCCCGGATCATCCGGACGATGGCCGGATCATCCGGACCCCCATCCGAATCATCCGGGCCTTGCCTGCGAGCAATGCTTCGGGCCGACGCCCATGTACCCATTCGCCCCCTCACTTACCCCTTTGCCCACTAGACTATAAATAGACCTCCTCCACCTCCTTTCTAGGGTTAGCAAATATGATAGCTCATTCTTAGGTGAGCTTTGCTCCTACCTCTACTCTTGAGAGAGAGAGACTACCACTCCCATGGAGTTCAAGACCTCCATGTGAGAAGATCCTGCGGGATATCATCAAGACCCCCTTGTGGGAAGATCCATCTAGGATATCATCAAGACCTCCTCTTGGAGATGAACCTTACCTTGTATCTTTCCCTTTGTTGTTCATGTACCTTGTGATCTTGTGTGTTTGATTGTCTAGTGGATGTGTGATTTGGACTTGTTCTTGAGTGTTTCCCCTTGTGATTTCTCCCCGTTCTTCCCCGTGATCATTGTGTTCTTCGAGGGATCCCACTCCAAACGTGAAAGATCGTCGCTATAGGGTTCCACCCTACATCAACCTTTCTACAGATGCTCTATGATCCGGGCAATGTCATTTGGCCGTATATTGAAGAAAATCCAGTGGCTATATGCCTTATTCTCCTTGTTTTTGCCGGACGGCCTGCTGTAACACATGCGCGTGAAAGCCAAGAACAAAAGGGCATTCCTGGCATCGGTCAATCTATATGTGGAAACGATATCTCCACTATAGAGGACAAGAAATTTTTTGGCGGTTAGGCAAAACGCGCCCGGGAAAATGAAGCACTTTCTAAGACTGCCATAGAATTGATAGATGTTCACTAAAACGGTCATAATTTTGTCATTCGGAGTCCGTGTCGGACCCACAAGTACTCAAACTTCTCGCGGTGAGCGTGCGAATCCAGAAAATACTCCCTGGTTGCGATTAGGAGGCCCGGAGTACCCTCAAATACGGCCTTAAGCAGGACTTTTTGCCCCTGAAAGTCAAAGAACAACATTCGTCGCTGTTTTCTAGACAAGTTTCAAAACCCATTGGCACTTACTTTTGAAGGAAATTCAAGAGATTATGTTGCTTATAGACATTAGCCCCCCTGGTAGGGACAAACGTACCTTTCTGCAGATGCTCTATGATCCGGCCAATCTAATTTGGCCGTAAATTGAAGAAAATCCAGCGGCTATATGCCTTATTCTCCTTGTTTTTGCCAAATGGCATGCTGTAACTCATGCATGTGAAAGCCAAGAACAAAAGGGCATTCTTGGCATCTGTCAATATATATGTGGGAACGATATCTCCACTATAGAGGAAAAGATAATTTGGGGGCTGTCAGGCAAAAAGCGCCCGGGAAAATGAAGTACTTTCAAGAATTGCCATAGAATGGATAGATGTTCACTAAAACGATCATAATTTTGTCATTCGGAGTCCGTGTCAGACCCACAAGTACTCAAACTGCTCGCGGCGAGCGTGCGAATCCGGAAAATAGTTCCCGCTTGCGCCAAGAGGCCCAAAGTACTCTCAAATACGGCCTTAAGCAGGACTTTTTGGCCCTGAAAGTCAAAGAACATCACTCGTCGTTGTTTTTCAAACAAGTTTCTGAACCCATTGGCACTTCCGTTGGAAGGAAATTAGAAAGATTATGTTGCTTATAGACATTAGCCCCCCTGGAAGGGACAAACGTACCTTTCTGTAGATGCTCTATGATCCGAGCAATCTCATTTGGCCTTAAATTGAAGAAAATCCATCGCCTATATTCCTTTTTCTCCTTGTTTTCGCCTTATGGCATGCTGTAACTCATGCCAGTGAAAGCCAAGAACAAATGGGCATTCCTGGCATTGATCAATATATATGTGGAAAAATATCTCCACTATAGTGGACAAGAAATTTTGGGCCGGTCAGGCAAAAAGCGCACGGGAAAATGAAGTACTTTCAAGGACTGCCATAGAATGGACAGATGTTCACGAAAATGGTCATAATTTTGTCATTCGGAGTCCGTGTCGGACCCACAAGTACTCAAACTGCTCGCGTCGAGCGTGCGAATCCAGAAATTCTCCCCACTTGCGCTAGGAGGCCCGGAGTACCCTCAAATATGGCCTTAAGCTGGACTTTTTGGCCCAGAAAGTCAAAGAACATCATTCATCGCGGTTTTTCAGACAAGTTTCCGAACCCATTGGCACTTCCTTTTGAAGGAAATTCGAGAGATTATGTTTCTTATAGACATTAGCCCCCCTGGTAGGGACAAACGTAGCTTTCTGCAGTTGCTCTATGATACGGGCAATCTCATTTGGCCGTAAATTGAAAAAAATCCAGCGGCTATATGCCTTATTCTCCTTGATTTTGCCGAATGGCATGCTGTAACTCATGCGCATGAAAGCCAAGAACAAAAGGGCATTCCTGGCATCGGTCAATATCTATGTGGAAACGATATCTCCACTATAGAGGACAAGAAATTTTGGTGTGGTCAGGAAAAAAGCGCACGGGAAAATGAAGTACTTTCAAGGACTGCCATACAATGAACAGATGTTCAGTAAAACAGTCATAATATTGTCATTCAGAGTCCGTGTGGGACCCACGAAAACTCAAACTGCTCACGGCGAGCGTGCGAATCCAGAAATTATTCCCGGCTTGCGCCAAGAGGCCCGGAGTACCCTCAAATACGGCCTTAAGCAGGAATTTTTGGCCCTGAAAGTCAAAGAACATCATTCATCGCTGTTTTTCAGACAAGTTTCTGAACCCATTGGCACTTCCTTTTGAAGTAAATTCGAGAGATTATGTTGCTTATAGACATTAGCCCCCCTGGTAGGGGCAATCTCATTTGGCCGTAAATTGAAGAAAATCCAGCGGCTATATGCCTTATTGATGCGGAGCATCCTACGGACATCACCATGTCAAGATTCCACTTGACAAGTGACACGTGCGACATCTACTTCACATACACAAAGGTGAATCATCTCCTTTACACGTGCTCACTTGACACTCTCGAGGATGGTATACTACTTGACACTTCTCCCGTATGCATGCATAGGTATTGTCGATTACATCGGGGATGTCGAGGAGGAGGCGGCGCAAGTGTATGTCTACACCATCCATGCGAGGGAAGCATGGAAGAGAAGACGAAAGAAAGGAGAAGAAGACGGAGCAGCGGCTGAAGATAGCCCGGACATCCGGACCGCCGTCCGGATCATCCGGACCCAGCCGGATCATCCAGGTCCCCCTCCGGATCATCCGGATATCCGCGCCGAAGACACCCGAAGGGTCCTCCTGAAGCCGGATCATCCGGGCCACCTCCCGGATCATCCGGACGACCGCCGGATCATTCGGACCCCCATCCGGGCCTTGCCTGCGTGCAATGTTTTGGGCCGAGGCCCATGTACCCATTCACCCCCTCACTTACCCCTTCGCCCACTAGACTATAAATAGACCTCCTCCTCCCCGTTTTTAGGGTTAGCAAATATGATAGATCATTCTTAGGTGAGCTTTGCTCCTACCTCTACTCTTGAGAGAGAGAGAGACTACCACTCCCATGTAGTTCAAGACCTCCATGTGAGAAGATCCTGCGGGATATCATCAAGACCCCCTTGTGGGAAGATCCATCTAGGATATCATCAAGACCTCCTCTTGGAGATGAACCTTACCTTGTATCTTTCCCTTTGTTGTTCATGTACCTTGTGATCTTGTGTGTTTGATTGTCTAGTGGATGTGTGATTTGGACTTGTGCTTGAGTGTTTCCCCTTGTGATTTCTCCCCGTTCTTCCCCGTGTTCATCGTGTTCTTCGAGGGATCCCACTCCAAACGTGAAAGATCGACGCTATAGGGTTCCATCCTACATCATATGGTATCATGAGCCACGTTGATCACGTTTTTGGAGTCCCTCCCACCGTTTTCTAGCCTTCTTTTGCTTGATTTCGTCCTAAATCCGAAAATCCCCACCAAAAATAGCCCCCAAAATTTTTGTGATTTGTTGGTTTGATGATGTTTTGTTGATTTTGATCCGTGGATTCGCTTGGTTTCAAGTGGATCTAGCATTTCCCCAAGTTTCCCCACCTTCCATCCACGAAATCCCTCAAATTTTGCCCGAAATTCATCCATTTCCGCCCAAAAAATTCGTCCCCGAGAGCAAATCCCGAGCGGATTGACTTGCCCGAATCATCCGGACCTTCTCCCGGATCGTCCGGACATTCCCTGGATCAGCTGGACGCCCCCTGGACGTCCGGATAACCCACGCGCCCGATTTCCCGAACCGGAGCTCACGAACCCGGATCATCCGGATTTCCTCCCGGATCATCCGGACCTAGCCCGGATCATCCGGACCTCCTCCCGGATGTCCGGTTAACCCTGAAACTGACACTGACAGATTTTTGTTTTGGCCATAACTAATTCATCCGGAGTACGATTTTGACGTTCTTTAGCTCGTTTTGAAGCTCTTGACATCCCCCATCCCACAAAAATACCACCAACATCATTTGACTCCATCATAGTTTCTGAAATTTGGCAAGTTTTCCTAGGCCTTCCACCATATCATCCGCATAGCCACCACCGACTTCCGCAACCTAACCCATTTTGTTCCCCATAGCATTTGAGGTTCTTTGAGTAGTGACTTGAGTCTCCTAAGGTGTTTCGGCTACTTAGGGACGGTTGCTTCTTCATCAACCACCACCACCACCACTTCCACATAACCTTCCCACCATACACTTGACAACCCAACTTAACCCAATTGTTGTTTGAGCTTGTTGAGTTGTGGCTTGTGTCTCCTAAGGTGTTTCGCTACTTAGGGACGGCAACTTCAACTCCGACTCGTGTATAGCCCATCATTCCGTCCGCATTGCCTAGTGCAACACAACCACCGCTTTCGCTACCACCATTTTGACATTTGTCATTTGAGATTTTGAGTTTGCGGTTTTTCCGTTTCCTAAGGTGTTTCGGCTACTTAGGGACGAGTCTCCATCATCTTGGTATCTACACCAAGAACACCGCCACTCATCATCGCAAGGGCGGTAACCTCGACGACACCTTTGTATATTCCCTTGCAATTGCATTGTTAACCCCTAGCCTATTTTGCGTCACTTACCTATCGAGACTAGCCATTTGAGTATTGCCGGCAACGTTACTTGTGCACATTAGTGATCCACCATTCCATTGCATACATACCATATCATATTGGTATCATATCATACATTGTGTCACAATATCGTTCCCGCATATACACAATAGCTTTCTTGGTTTGTGCATTGTGCATAAGTGGCCATTGAAAAAAAAGAGAAAAAGCTTTTAAGCAAAAAGAGAGCAAAGAGCTCGTGAGCAAGTGCCATAGCATCATACCCCATTACACATAAGAGCCATACCAAAATCTACATCATATGATATCATGCTTAATAGAAACACCGGGAACCATACATACATAGTATACTTGGGATAGAAAGTTTGCCCATCTTGCATCTATAGGTTGTGCACAAGTGTCGTATCCGCCTATTGAGCAATCGTGCTAGCGTCTCTCTTGAGTTGTGCGACACGAGCGTTTTCCGTGGATTCCACATTTTGTGCTCATTCCTTGGTTGCACGACCCCATTTATCTATCCGTGTGTGTGTTTCCGTGTACCTTTCATTGCTATTGGTCCATTTGTTTCACTTGCGAATTTGTGAATCTCTTTCAACATTATTGACTCTTGCTAACATTTTGCATCAAATTTTTGTGCCACTATCCTCACCGAGCTCTACCATAAGCTTTACTTGATAGGTGTGAGTGAACAAGTCCGGTACCAATTCCACTATTCTTTCATCTCACATTGAGTGACACGGGATACATCCTCAACTTTGGGAAAAGGTAACTTGGTATTTGTCGCGGCGCGATGGTGGCGGCACCTATGGGAACGCAGGGGGCGGCCCTTCGTGTGTTGATGAGGGCGGGGATCGCGGAGAGCAGATCGAGGCCGTCAGCATGGCGCGTTGATTTTACCCAGCCGGGCCACGATGGTCGCGTAAAACCCTCTGCTGCTTTGTGTTGTATTTGATCTCGGGAGCTCGAGAGTAGCTACCCAGCGTCGCGAGTCATGAAAGAGTCGAGTCTCGCGAGTGTAGCCAATGATCGGAACCCCCTCGTTGTGCATGGGCCTCCTTTTATAGGGCAAGGGTCACCGGCAGTGTCAGCGTATGGTAGAGGGTAAAAGCGTAAAAGAGGTGGTAGTTGGAGCGATTGTGGGAGCAAGTCGGCTCTGATGCATGAGCAGTGGATCCTACCTACTTTTGTGAGAGGGGACAAGAGCATTAAATGCCCGTCGCCGTCGCCCCAAAAGTTCCCGCCCTTGCGTCTCCGTTTGCCACGGCGGCGAAGCCACCACCGTGGAGTGCCACCGCACCCTCATGCAAGACTGACCACCGCCACGCGTCTCTGGAAAAGGCTGGAGGCGACGCGTGGGCAGATGAGCTGGAGTGCGGGCACGTAGCATAGCTCTCCCCGGCAAGCACCTTGCCGGGGTCTTGATCTTGCCGGGCCCGGGTGCTTGTCGGGCTCTATGACTTGCCGCTGCCCGGGCCCTCGCCGGGACGCGTACAGCGCCGAGGCATGTCTTCTGTGACGTGATCTTCTAGTCCTCCCGACGAGTTCCTCTCGCCGGGGATCTGCAGGAGTGATGTAGCCTTGAGCCTGGAATGGCCTTCCCGGCAAGCTCCTCTTGCCGGGGTCTTGAGCTTCTGTCTTGTACACTTTGTTCTTGAATGGCTTGGTATGGAGTGGGAGATGGTCTCCGGCAAGCATCTGGTGGATCTAGCTGCGGGGAGCCTCAGCTGCCCGTGCACAAGTTGGGGTACTGAGGTACCCCTACCTTAGTACACCGACAGGAGCCCCCGGGCCTGGGCCATACTGCAGCCGAAGCTGTTGGGCCAGGCCCAGCAGTCTGCAGACACCTTGAAGCCCATGGCGCGCCGACCCCACTTCCGCCTCGGCCGCCCTCTCGCGCAGCAGCACGCGTCGATTGCGGCGCCGTGGGATGGGACGTGCCCACGTCCTTCAATGAGGAGAGCGGAACGCCTCCCACTTCCCCATAAAAACAGAGGAAGCGGGCGTGGTTCCCCTCCATCGCTTTCATTGCTTCTTCTTCTTCCTCCAGAAAATCCTCCTTGCGCTCCGCCCCCCGCATCTCCTCCGCCGCTCCTTGCGCTCGCGGCGTCGTCGGAATTTTCATCCTCCTCTCCCCGCCGTTTTCGCCATGGCTCCAAAAACCAGGAAGGGGAAGGAGAAAGCGGAGAGCACCAAGAAGGAGAAATCCGAGCAGGCGGAAGAGCTCGCCCAGATGCGGAGGGAGAACGTCGTCTTCCCGTGCTGCTCGGCGTGGAGCGAACTCAGGGCAAGTACTTCCTGTTACGGGCCAAAGGACATCGGCGCACCCGGACAGAGCCCACCGGCCGATCTCATGGACAACTATCCCGCGGGTACCATTTCTTCGCAGCTTTCTTTCACTGCGGTCTTTGCCCTCCTTTCTCTGAATTCTTACGTGCCATTATGCACACATCGGCTTCCACCTTCTCGATTTCACCCCAACGCCGTCCTCACAATGGCGGTTTTGCACATATGTGCGAAAACTTCATAGGATTCTCCCAAATGTAGCTCTGTTAGGGCATTTCTTTACCCCGAGGCGAGCCGGCTCTCCCCTCTCCGGAGGGATTTCTTGGGTTTTCACTTTGAACTTGAAGAAGTCGACTTGCCGGGGAACTCCGCATCAAGTGGGACGAGTGGCGCGGATCGGTGCTGGATCGTCGAAGGCGACCGCAGCCCTTCAGCATGCCGCGCTGGCGCGCGTTCTTGTGGCGAGAGATGGAGTGAGGTGGATTGGACGACATCAAACTCGATGTTGCCCTCATCCGGATCCTCCGTCTCCGACAAGCGGGGCTCTCCATTGCGGCGGTGGCGCGGACTTCCTCCGCCGCGCGACGCCCTCTCCGGAGACGTAAAGAGGCCGGCTGGGGTATGGCGGCGCGGGGATATAATGAGGTTGCGACGGGCTAAACTTCAACTTCACGACGCTGGAGCTGAGGGGATGGTCCGGAGCTCTTCAAATCTGACCGGCCCATCGAGTGGTTCAGGCTCCCCGGTGTGGTGCCCCTCGCAACAACTCAGCACGGATCGCCTCGTCGCCATGATGCCCGCGTGCGACTCGCGCGGCGTGGAAGCGATCATGGATTCCGCCAGAGCTATCGGACATCTTGACTTCTTGACACCCTTGAGGAGGTGGCGAAGAACAAGGCAGATCCGGTCGACACGAGACACCACGGACGAGGAGCTTGCGTACATAGCTTCTCGGGCGAAGAGGCGCTGCAGCCCAGCGGCGGGGAGTTCAGATTATGCGCCCGAGGAGGCAGAGGCAGCGGAGGCATCCTACCAAGCGAGGCGGCGGAGATCTGCGATTGCTGAAACTTCCTCTGGCGCTTGCGGGTCCCTTCCCTGAGGCACTCCGGGATCCATGGAATCGTGGCGAAATCGCGGCGGTGGCGGCGCTTGCCGGAGGGAGCAGAGGCGCCGGAGGGCAGGCGCCAAAGGTAAAGGGGTCGCAGCCACGAGGTGCGGGCCAGCGAGCCAGCCGGCGAGGAGGAGGAAAACGTCGCGATGCGCCCGATGATGCAGCGGGTCCACGGACCTTTATGGCGCAGCGTCTCCTCGTCGTCGAAACCTCCGCCGGGCGAGCCCCAAGCGTTCTCCGTCGAAGCGTCTCCGCCAAGCTGCGGCGGAGGCAAATACCTAAGCCCCGGCAATCGCCAGCTCGCGGGCAGCGCAAGCTTCCGAAGTCGAGCAGCGCCCGGGCGACAGCGCCTGAGATGTGGCGGAGGCGACCAGCAGGCAGAGCCACAGCAAAAGCGCCCCAATAGTCGGCGCCGAGCGGTCGAGGCCTTCTCGGGCGGGCGGCGGCTCCGCCCACTTCTCGGGTCTCGGCGCCACGGGGCGGGTCTCCGCAGCCCCTGAGCCCGAGGACCGCCAAGCGCCGAGAGGGCCGTCTCTCCCTCCTCGCACCGGCGCACCCAGTGCGGTCGACTTCTCCGCCTTGGCGAAGGCGGCGAGGAGGAACAGGAGTAAGTACCCAAGACCTTCATCTTCTTAAATTTCGCCTTGATCGTTGTTGATGCTAATCTTGTTTCTTGTGTTGACTTCAGGACCTTGACTGAGCGGGCGGCGAAGAGAGCCAAAGCGCCCGTGGTCGAGATTGCGGACGACTCGCCCGTCGAGGAGGCCGGAGATGCTCCGGACCCGAGCTTGCCGGACCCGAGCGCCGTCCTGAGGAGCAGCCCCCAGCGCAGCCCCCAGCGTAAGTCTGGGTCCCGCGTCTTCGCTTGCCGGGCGCGTCTGGAGATCTCATCTTGTTCTAATACTTTGAAGTGTTTGTCTTGATTTGTGCAGATACGGATCCATAGCAGCAGGAGCATCCGGAGGTTGCCCTCGAGGAGCCGGCAGTCCCCCCATCCCCGCCGAGGGCGGATTCCCCGGCAAGGGGGAGCGTCCCGCCAAGGGCGGGTACTCCGCCAAGGGCGGGTACTCCGCCAAGGGCGAGTACCCCGACAAGGGTGGGCAGCCCGGCGAGGGCGGCTACTCCGGCAAGGGATGGTTCCCCAGCAATAGAGTCCGCCGCCGAAGATGTTCACCAAGGTAAGTTCGGCAACTTCGCCTTCTTGGTGTCGCCTCTTTTTGGATATTTGCTTGAGCTGCTTTTGCTTTTTCTTCTTTTAGATCCCCCTCCTCCCCCCGAGCTGATGGAGACGGAGGTCGTCATTGAGGAGGAGGAGAACGTCTGGCGGCGGCGATGGTGCTCTGTTGTCGAGGACGCGCGGAGCCGCCAACCACACGCGCCGTAAAACTGCCTCGGCTTCACGCAGCGCCGGAGAGGGGATGGCAAGCGCACCACCGCCCGGAGGCTGCGGAGCGTCAAGCGCTGTGCGGTCGCCGACCCTCCGTCGAAGCGAGCGGCCCGGCTGCTGCCAGAAGCCCCAACGGCGTCTTCATCCGGATGCCGTGGGCTTCCTCGTCGCGAGCTCCAGCGGAGGGCGAGGCCTTCGACGGGAGATCCTCGCCTCCAGCGGGTTTGAAGGTCGTCGAGGCTCGGCGGGGCGGCGGGCCCGATGAGGAAGCTTCACCAGATCCTGGCCCTTTACGGGCGAGCGGTAACTGCTTCCGGGAGGCCCTTGCCGCCAAGGCGCCGAGGAGATGGAAAGCGGCGGAGCTCCGCGCCGTAATCAAGCTGCTCTCCGCGAGGTGGCGGAGAGGCGCGAGCAGCTCGCCGGGCGGTATGAAGAGTGGCTGTTGAGAAAGCCGAGGCTGAGGAGCAGCAACGGCTCGCCGGGGTGGAGCTGTCCCGGCGAGAAGGGGAGCTCAACCAGCTAAAGGTTGCCCTCGACGCCCACGAGGAAGACCTCGCCGCTCGGGAGCAAGCCCTTGGCGGGGAGTTGAAGGAAGCGAAAGACGCTGCGGCGGCCGCGGAGGCTGCCAAGGAGGATCTCGCCGCCAAGGTCGCGCAACTGGAGGAGCTGTTGAAGGTGGACTCGGAGAAGATCGCCGCGCTCGTCACGGAGCGCGAGAAATTCACTCACACCAACTCAGAGCTCCAGGTGCGTCTTGCTGAGAAGGGCGACGAGCTGAAGGCCGCCAAGGATGCCGTCAAGGATCTTGAGCAGAAAGTTTCTGCGTTGACGGACTCGCTTCGGCGCTGCCGGGCGAAACCAAAGCGAAGGAAGAGCTCCGTGAGGAGCGATCCTTAGTGGCCGGCATATGAGCAGCCGAGGATTTCCGCCGCATCGTCGAGATATGGACCGAGGAATTGGTGTCTTCGCAACCGCCATTGACCAGGAGCTCTTGGCGCTGAAGCTGGAGCACCTCATTTACTCCCGGATCAAACCTCGCTCACGATGCCAAGCTCAGCCTCTTCTTGAAGTCGCGCCGGCTCTCGCAAATCTGCGGACGAAGAAGATCCCGCGCAGCTTCGCCGAGGCGCGCTGTTGTCTTGTGAGGAACCATGGAAGCGTCTTGACGAAGATCGTATACCGCAACCCCGGTATAAACCTCTCCGCGTCCTTCGCAGCTTGCCGGCCGGCGCGACATGGAGGCCACTGAAGAGCAGGTCGCCCACATCATCGCCAAAGTGAACAAGATCCCGGGATGGAGGCGACCGCGTAGACTAGGCCTCTTTCATCTTTTATTTCCTTTTGTTGCTGCGCAGTCGCCACGAACTCTTTAGTCATTGCGACAAATTATTCCGTGTAGATATTACCTTTACTCGATCGGCGGGTGCGGTGTTATCTCCTTGCCTTGATCCTCAACCGCGTTTTAACTTTATGCTTCTAGGAGTCTTGCGGCAAGGAGCCCTTGCCTTGAGTTTGAGTGTCAAACTCTAAGCAGCTTGCTAGCCGAGGTCTTGCCGGCAAGCAACCTTGCCATGGTTTGCCATAGCGCATTTAGCTTCGCCCGGCGGGGCTCGAAAGCGAAACAAAGGCGCAACACTTTGTCGCGGCTCACTTAAATCGTTGAGCACGCTCGAAACAAAAATGAGGGTGCGGCTATCCACGGGTAGGTTCCTCCGAGCACAAGTTTTTCATACGAAGTGTGGTTGTTCGAGGAAGGCAACTTAAAATTTAAAACTTTGAGCCTCTCTCGGCAAGCTTCTCTTTCTTGAACAGCACTTGGCTCATCCTCCACTTCCTTCCCCGGCAAACTTGTGCACGAGGAATGTTTCTTTTGCTCAAGAAACAGGAAGAGAGAAGGAAAAAGCATATGGTCCTTGGCGTGGT
Source organism: Aegilops speltoides (assembly GCA_021437245.1). Taxonomy (NCBI): domain Eukaryota; kingdom Viridiplantae; phylum Streptophyta; class Magnoliopsida; order Poales; family Poaceae; genus Aegilops; species Aegilops speltoides. Next base: position 294,027,305 of record CM038147.1, read on the forward strand.
TGTTTGCTTGCGGGCATGTGTGCCGTCTGAAAAAATGCCAAATAACTCATGCAAATATTCAAAGGAGAGCATGGGAAGAGGCAAATAGCATAAAGCACGGAAACTTTATTGCTGCACGGGTCTGCGCCCGGCTTTGTACAAAGGGTTACATGCAAGCTGCGGCAAGGCTTTTGTACAAAAGGTGGTTGCGGGCGGATCACGGCAACCGCGCCTTACGGGTAAAACTTGTGAAGATGCTCTATGTTCCAGAGTTACTCATCGGCAAGCCTTCTTCGGTCTCGAGCGGACGGCGCCGGGCCTCGTGACTTGTCTCACCGATAAGGGCCTTCCCACCTTGGCGTCAACTTGTTGGAATTCTTGGCGGACTGAACACGCCGAAGAACAAGGTCGCCTTCCTCGAGACTCTGGCTTTGACCTTGCGGCTATGGTAGCGGCGCGCAAGGCATCTTGGTATCGAGCAGCTCGTGACAGCAGCTGGAGACATCCCTCCTCGAGGAGCAATCGTCATCTTGTCGCGATTGCTCTTGCTCAAGCTCATCATAGCGAGCACTCGAGGAGATCCGTATACGAGTTCCGTGGGGAGAACTGCTTCTGCTCCATAGACTAGAGCAAAGGGTGTCTGTCCGGTGGCTCGATTTGGCGTCGTTCTGATCGACCAAAGAGCCGCCGGCAGCTCCTCTATCCAATTTCTTCCGCACTTGCGTAGCCTGTCGAAAGTTCTTGTCTTGAGTCCGCGCAATACTTCAGCATTTGCTCTTTCTGCTTGACCGTTACTCCTTGGGTGAGCAGCAGGCGAAAGCAGCACCTTGGCGCCAAGGTTTTGGACATATTGCATGAAGGTGCGGCTAGTGAATTGTGTACCGTTGTCGGTGATAACCCGGCTAGGGATCCCGAAACGGCACACAATCGACTTGAAGAACTTGACCGCCGATCGCTTGTCACCTTCCTCATGGCTCCACTTCGGCCACTTTGTGAACTTGTCGATTGCCACGTACAAGTACTCAAAGCCCCGACAGCGGGGAAGGGCGAGAATATCGAGCCCCAGCACCGAAGGGCGAGGATAAAGGGATGGTTTGGAGAGCTTGAGCTGGCTGATGGATTTGCTTTGCATGGAACTGGCACGCTTCACATTTAGTTACTAGTGCAGTTGCGTCCTGGAGGGCTTCTTGCCAAAAGAACCCTTGCCGGAAAGCTTTCCCGACAAGCGCCCTTGCGCCAATGTGGTGGCCGCAGATGCCTCCGTGTATTTCCGCCAACAGCTTTTGTCCGTCTTCCCTGGAGATGCACTTCAATCTGACACCATTAAGCCTCCTTCTGTACAGTTCGTTGTCCACGAACTGGTACATACTTGACTGTCTGGTTACCCTTTCTATCTCTTGAGGTCGTCGGAAGTTCTCGGTTTGCGAGAAGCAGACGATCTGCTGCGCCCATGCCGGAGCACAGGGCTCGGCGGCAAGGACTAAAAGGCATGAGGGCGCTGCGGGAACCTCGGCTTCTCGGCAAAGATCCACAGCTCTGCCGGAGCTGAAGGTCCCCGGCAAGCTTGTCGGGGCAAGGCTTGTCGGGAACATTTGCTTTGATTGCACAACTCCGAGGATTGGCAGGAGCAAACTGTTCCTCAGCGTTCTGACCGTTGGCCTTGGGGACCTTGGCGGCGGTCTCTGGGAGATCCGCCGGCAGATAGTCGCCGGAGGCCAACTTCCTTTTCTTGGACTGCCCAATTGATGGTGTGACGGACGGTTGAGTTAGCTTGAGCAAGAAGGTCCCTGGTTCCACAGGTAACTTCATAGAAGCACACTTTGAAAGGCTGTCTGCGATTTCATTCTGAGCCCTCGGAATGTGCTCCATCTGCAGGCCTTCAAAGTGCTCCTCAAGCTTCCTCACCTCATCTACATAAGCTTCCATCAAAGGGCTCTGATAGCTCTTGTTAACTTGCCGGACCACCAACTGAGAATCTCCCCGCACAATCAACTTCTTGATCCCAAGTTCGGCCGCAGTCTTGAGGCCGGCAAGCAAACCTTCATATTGGCGGTGTTGTTTGTCGCTTGCTCTCTTGGGAAGTGCATCTGGATGGCGTACTTGAGGTGCTCTCGGTTGGCGCGATGAGTCTGACCTTGACACCGGCGCTTTGCAGCGAAGGCACCATCAAAGTACATTACCCATTCACTTGCTGCTTCCTGTACGGGTGTACTCGTCTCTTGGACTTCGTCATCAGGTGTTGGGGTCCATTCTGCTATAAATTCTGCCAAAGCCCGGCTCTGTATGGTTGAAGTACTTTCAAACTTGAGTCCAAAGCTTGACAACTCTAGTGCCCACTCAACGATCCTGCCTGTTGCCTCTGGGTTATGCAATATTCTTTTCATTGGAAGCGAGTGACCACCGTTATTTCGTGTGCTTGGAAGTAATGGCGCAGCTTTCTCGAGGCCATAAGGAGGCGAAAAGCAACTTTTGCACACGAGTATCTTGACCTAGCCCCCGGAGGAGGAGCTTACAAAATACACGGGCGCTGCACCATCTTTCTCCGCACTTCATCCTGTTCTCTGCGGACTTGTCCTTATTGGGGCGAGCTTGCGGGCGATACCACCTTGTCGCTGGATTTGCTTGCGGAGATGTGGCTTCCTCGTCGGACACCCTCTCGCTACTAGTGCAGCACTAACCACTTGGTTGGTTGCCGCTAGGTACAATGACAACTTCTCACGTGGTTTAGGTGCGACAAGTATTGGGGTGGAGGACAAGTAATGCTTCAAGTCTTGCAGCATTGTCTCCGCTCTCAGAGTCCACTTTACGGGCCCGCCTTCTTCAAGATTTTGAAGAAGGCGAGGCCTTCAGCAGACTTTGAAATGAACCTCTCGAGGGCAGCCACACAACCCTTGAGCCTTGACATCCTTGACCCGGCAGGGCTTGGATCTGCTCAATGGCTTTAATCTTGTCGGGGTTGGCTTGATCCTCTCTGCGATACAAAGAACCGAGAAGTTTGCGGAGGAACCCCAAAGCGCACTTCTCGGGGTTCAATTTTTGTATCCTGCGAGGTTACGGAATGTCTCTTCCAAATCTTGAATCGGGGTATCCTTGCTCTTGCTCTTCACCACGATGTCATCCATGTAGGCTTCTACATTTACGTGGATCTGTGGCTCAAAAGCGATATACACTACTCTTGCAAGCGTTGACCTGCGTTCTTGATCCAAATGGCATGCGTGTGAAGCAATAGGTGCGCATGGAGTGATAAGCGCAGTCTTCTCTTCGTCTTCTTTGGCCATGAAGATCTGGTGATAGCTGAGTATGCATCAAGCGAGCAGCTCACATCCGGCGGTGGAGTCGACAATCTGGTCGATCTTGGCGGCAAGAAATGGATCCTTGGGACATGCTTTATTCACGTCGGTGAAGTCTATACACAGTCTCCATTTCCCATTAGCCTTACGCACGACAACTGGGTTTGCTAACCACGTTGGATGGATCACGCCCCTGACCAGGCCTGCTGCTTCTAGCTTCTTGATTTCTTCGTTGATGAACTCTTGGCGCTCCACGGCTTGTCTCCTCACTTTTTGCTTGACGGGCCGCGCATGGGGGCAAACGGCAAGCCTGTGCTCAATTACCTTCCTGGGAACACCGGGGATGTCGGATGGTTGCCATGCGAACACGCCGACATTCGCCGCGCAGAACGTAACGGCGGCGCTTTCCTATTTTTGTCAAGCGTGGGCGATAGTGAAGGTACCACCGGTCTGCCGTCCTCCTGGCGGACACCTTCTTGGTTGCGGCGAGCAGCCATTCCTTTTTAGCCTTGCGGTGGAGCTCGGCAGGCGTCCTCGGCAACAGCGCAACATTAGAAGGGTGCTGTTGCGGAGTTGGTCCCGGGCGCTTGCGGACTTGGCCTTCATCTTCTTTCCCGGGAGCCTCGGCGGCAAGCGCATCCTTGTCGGCCGCCGCGGCGCGTCCGTAAATCTGGTCGGTGCGGATAAGCGCGTCTTTCTTGTCGCTGCGGACGGTGATGGCGCTTATCGGCCCGGCATCTTGAGCACGTTAGTAGGCGTAATGGGAAGCCGCCATGAACTTGGCGAGGCGGGGCGGCGAGTATCCCGTTGTATGGCAGCGGAATATCGGCAACGTCGAAAATGTAGCGCTTCGATCTGAAGTTGACCTCCCTCAAAGGTCACGGCAAGGTGATCTTTCCCTTGAGCTTACTTCTTCGGGTTGATTCCTTGGAAGGACCGGTCTCTTGAGCTTCGTCGTCGGGGATTTGGAGTTTCTTGATCACGGCGAGAGGAGATCAAGTTCAGCCAGCTCCGCCGTCAACCAACATCTTGGTGACCTTGAGGTTGCGGATGGTGGGTGAGACCAACATCGGCAAACACCCGACCGCGGTGGTGCGGTGGGTGATCCTCAAGGTCAAAAATAGCGGGTGTCTTTGGACCATTTGAGGAGTCTGCGTGACTCCATGGGCGGCTCTGCTGCATTCACCTCGCGTGCCCTTGCTTTAATTGGCGGTGGGAGGTGTGCGGCGGCGCCACAAATCAACGCCACAGGACCTCCGTGGCCTTACGGAACTCCTGTTCACTGTCATCCTCATCCTCCATGTCCTCGTCGCCGTCTTCCTCACCCTTGTCGCGGCCCCGAGAAGGTCGATCACCTTGTCGTCGCTTGGCCTTGTCGGGGGATCCTCCCCGACCAACGAAAGGCCGCTTCTTGCTCGGTTCTCCCCCGCCACCTTGGGCCCTTTCCTTGTCGCGCCTCTCGTACTCAGCTTTTTGCTGCTCGACGAGGTAGTCGACGCGCTTGATTGTAAAGGTCGTGGCCCTTGGTGCGGTGGATTTCTTGATCTTGCTTGCGGGACCGCCCTGCTTGTCGGCTGCCGCCATAGGGGCAATCTCCTTGCGGAGTTGCGATCATGTTTGCTTGGCGGGAGCTTCCTTGCGGACTTTTCGGCGGCAAGCACCTGTTCCTTGTTCTTCTTGAAAGTTACGCCGGCGCTTCTTTGCGGGGCGGCGTCGCCGAAGTCGCTCCCCTGCGCGACATCCTCCGGAAGCCTCCTCCCCTCTTCAGCGTGCGCATTTGTCACCGAGCATAAAGCTCGCTGACATCCGGATCTTAGTCGCCGCCATTTCTTCACGCATGCGGCGGATTCGCCGTTACGGTGGAACGACCGATAACCGTGGCGGGATGGGCGTCGGGGATGTTGTCTGCACGCGGCTGAAGCGTTGGATGTACTTGCGAGGGCTCTCCTTCATACAGGCGGGATGTGGAGTCACTCTCGGCCGTGGGGTTTGTGACCACGGTGAAGGCGCCAACAAACTGGTGGCAAAGATCCGCCCAGGAAGAAATGGAGCCCTCCGGCAAGTGCATGAGCCAAAACGAGCGTTCGGCCTAAGCCTGGCGGGAAATGGTTCGCCAAAATCTTCTCGTCGCGCCCCGGCGCTTGCCTGCAGCGATGGTGTAGACGCCGAGGAACTCCGAGGTGCGTCTTGCCGTCGTACTTCTCCGCACGTCGGGCTTGAAATTCTTCATCTTTGGAGCCCTTTGGGCGCGCGCGCGATTCTCGGGTGAACGCCGGCAGCCTGCAGCGTCTGACAAGTCGCTGGCTTCGCCCGAAGCGCCGCGTCGTCGGCAGTGCCCCCAGCCCTCTGGTCGGATTGTCGCCCGAGTCTCGGCGGCGCTTCGATAATAGTCCGGCGTCTTCTCGTCGCCCGCTCGTCGAGGACTGGCGTTAGTCGGCGGGTCCAGCGGGTCCGGCGATGCCGTGGAAACCGTCGTCGGCGTTATTCGGCGGGGCGGCGTCGCCGTTTCAGCGGCGGGAGTGCCGGTATTGCGCCCCGGCGGTCTTATCGCCGCAGAGCCTCGTCTTCTCGGCTTGGCGTGGCCGTGAGCCGCGAGCTGCTGTTGGCGATCGTTGTTGGCGGCGACCAGGCTCTGGATGGTAGCCCTCGGTCCTCGACCTTGTCCGCCGCCGGAGGGAAGTCGAGAGCATTGCGCTCTTGTGGCGCTTCGCGAAGTGGAGGAAGCGGGGCGGCGGTGCGAGGCGGGGCGGCGCTCGGGCTTCGCGGTGTTAGAGGGCGGGGTCTGTCCGGCACGCCGCTTGCCCGTGTCCGGCGGGGTTGGAACATCTCGCGACCTCCTGCGTGCCCTTGTTCCAGCGAGCGGATACCACCTCCGTGGCATGGCGCTGCTGGGTAAATCGTCTTATTTGGGGCGGGCCGGATCTCTGAGCGGGCGTGGTCCTCCGCTCTATCTCTGGATCTGGTGGCGCCGCGGCGCCCTCGCGGTGTCCACCCTTCCTCGGCGTCTCCTCCGCCCGCCGTTGTCTCCGGTGGCGGCGGAGAAGATGGAGATGGGTCGCGACCCTCGAAGCTCTCGTCTTGGGCCATGGCGCGATTGTCGATGAAGTCGTTGGCGGCTGGAGAGGTTAGTGAAAGCGCAGCCGCGAAGGCGGATCAGGTCCGCACAACCTCGGCGCCCCTACTGGCGCGCGAGAGATGTCGCGACGCGATGGGCGGGCGGCACCTATAGAACGCCGGGGCAACCTCGTGTGTTGATGCGAGGCGGGGATCTGCGGAGAAGCGGTCGAGGCGTCGTGGCAGCGGCGCGTTGGATTTTACCCGGCCGGGCCCACGATGGTCGCGTAAAACCCTCTGCTGCTTTGTGTTGTATTTGATCTGGGAGCTCGGAGTAGCTACCGGCGTCGAGTCATGAAAGAGTCGAGTCTCGCGAGTGTAGCCAATGATCGGAACCCCCTCTACGTTGTGCATGGGCCTCCTTTTATAGGGCAAGGGGTCACCGACAGGTGTCAACGTATGGTAGAGGGGTAAAAACGTAAAAGAGGTGGTAGTTGGAACAGTGTGGGAACAGTGCGGCTACAGTGCATGAACAGTGGATCCTACCTACTTTTGACAGAGGGGGACAAGAGCATTAAATGCCCGTCGCCGTCGCCCCAAAAGTTCCCGCCCTTGCGTCTCCGTTTGCCACGGCGGCGAAGCCACCACCGTGGAGTGCCACCGCACCCTCATGCAGCTGACCACCCGCCACGCGTCTCGGAAAAATTTGGGAGGCGGCGTGGGAGATGAGCTGGAGTCGGGCACGTAGCATAGCTCTCCCGGCAAGCACCTTGCAGGGGTCTTAATCTTGCGGGCCGGGTGCTTGTCGGGCTCTATGACTTACCGCTGCCGGGCCCTCGCCGGACGCGCGTCTGCGCCGAGGCATGTCTTACGTGGCGTGATCTTCTAGTCCTCGGCGAGTTCCTCTCGCGGGGATCTGCAGGAGTGATGTAGCCTTGAGCACAGAATGGCCTTCGGCAAGCTCCTCTTGCGGGGTCTTGAGCTTTCTGTCTTGTACACTTTGTTCTTGAATGGCTTAGTATGGAGTGGGAGATGGTCTCCGGCAAGCATCTGGTGGATCTAGCTGCGGGAGCCTCGGCTGCCCGTGCACAAGTTAAGTCTTGGTACCCCTACCTTAGCTCACCAGCAGAGCCCCGGGCTGGGCCATACTGCAGTGCCGAGCTGTTGGGCCAGGCCCACAGCAGTCTGCGACACGCGAAGCCCATGGCGCGCCGACCCCACTTCCGCCTCGGCCGCCCTCTCGCAGCAGCAACAGCGTCGATTGCGGCGCCGTGGGATGGGGCGTGCCCCGTCCTTCAATGAGGGAGAGCGGGCGCCTCCACTTCCCCATAAAAGCAGAGAAGCGGGCGTGGTTCCCTCCATCGCTTTCATTGCTTCTTCTTCTTCCTCGAGAAAAATCCTCCTTGCGCTCCGCCCCGCATCTCCTCCGCCGCTCCTTGCGCTCATGGCGTCGTCGGACTTTTCATCCTCCTCTCCCGCCGTTTCGCCATGGCTCCAAAAACCAGGAAGGGAAGGAAAGCGGAAAACACCAAGAAGGAGAAATCCGGCGGCGGAAGAGCTCGCCGAGATCACGGAGGAAAGCGTCGTCTTCCGCTTGCGGCTCGGCGTGGAGCGAACTCTGGGGCAAGTACTTCTATTACGGGCCAAAAGGACATCAGCGCACCCGGACCGAGCCCACCGGCCGATCTCATGGACAACTATCGGCGGGTACCATTTCTTCGCAGCTTTCTTTCGCTGCGGTCTTTGCCCTCCTTTCTCTGAATTCTTACGTGCCATTATGCACATCGGCTTCCACCTTCTCGATTTCACCCCCAGCGCCGTCCTCACAATGGCGGTTTTGCACATATGTGCGAAAACTTCATAGGATTCTCCCAAATGTAGCTCTGTTCGGGCATTTCTTTACCCGAGGCGAGCCGGCTCTCCCCTCTCGGGAGGATTTCTTGGGTTTTCGCTTTGAACTTGAAGAAGTCGTACTTGCGGGAACTCCGCATCAAGTGGGGACGAGTGGCAGCGGATCGGTGCTGGATCGTCGAAGGCGACCCGCAGCCCTTCATGCCGCGCTGGCGCCCGTTCTTGTGGCGAGAGATTGGAGTGAGGTGGATTCGGACGACATCAAACTCGATGTTGCCCTCATCCGGATCCTCCGTCTCCGACAAGCGGGGCTCTCCATTGCGGCGGTAGGCGCGGACTTCCTCCGCGCGCGCCGCCCTCTCCGAGACGAGAAAGAGGCGGCTGGGGTATGGCGGCGCGGGGATATAATGAGGTTGCGCACGGGCTAAACTTCAACTTCACGCGGCTGGAGCTGAGGGGATGGTCGGGAGCTCTTCAAATCGACCGGCCCATCGAGTGGTTCGGGCTCCCCGGTGTGGTGCCCCTCGCAACAACTCAGCGCAGGATCGCCTCGTCGCCATGATGCCAGCGTGCGACTCGCGCAGCGTGGAAGCGATCATGGATTCCGCGAAACCATCGGACATCCTTGACTTCTTGACACCCTTGAGGTGGCGAAGAAGAACAAGGCAGATCCGAGGTGCGACACGAGACACCGCAGACGAGAGCTTGCGTACATAGCTTCTCGGGCGAAGAGGCGCTGCAGCCCAATGGCGGGGAGTTCAGTTATGCGCCCGAGGAGGCGAGGCGGAGGCATCCTACCAAGCGAGGCGGCGGAGATCTGCGGTGCTGAAACTTCCTCTGGCGCTTGCGGGGTCCCTTCCACGAGGCACTCCGGGATCCATGGAATCGTGGCGAAATCGCGGCGGCGGTGCGCTGCCGGAGGAAGCGAAGCGCGGAGGGCAGGCGCCAAAGGTAAAGGGTCGCAGCCTGGGGTGCGGGCCAGCGAGCCAACCCGGCGAGGAGGAGGAAAACGTCGCGATGCGCCCGATGATGCCGCGGAGTCCACGGACCTTTATGGCAGCAGCGTCTCCTCGTCGTCGAAACCTCCGCCTCGGGCGAGCTAGCGTTCTCCGTCAAGCGTCTCCGCCAAGCTGCGGCGGAGGCAAGTACCAAGCCCCGGCAAGCTGCCATTTCGCCGGGCAGCGCAAGCTTCGAAGTCGAGCAGCGCGAAGGCGACCAGCACCTGAATGTGGCGGGCGACCAGCAGGCAGGCCACAGCAAAGCGCCCCAATAGTCGGCGCCGGCGGTCGAGGCCTTCGGGGCGGGCGGCTCCGCCCACTTCTGGTCTCGGCCGCCCACGAGGCGGGTCTCCGCCACCCGAGCCGAGGACCGTAAGCGCCGAGAGGCCGCCGTCTCTGCTCCTCGCACGGCGCACCCAGTGCGATCGACTTCTCCGCCTTGAGGAAGGCGGCGAGGAGAACGAGGAGTAAGTACCCAAGACCTTCATCTTCTTAAATTCGCCTTGATCATTGTTGATGCTAATCTTGTTTCTTGTGTTGACTTGGGACCTTGGTGGCGGCGCGAAGAGAGCCAGCGCCCGTGGTCGAGATTGCGGACGACTTCGCCCGTCGAGGCGGAGATGCTCGGACCCGAGCTTGCGGACCAGCGCCGTCTGAGCAGCCCCAGCGCAGCCCCAGCGTAAAGTCTGGGTCAGCGTCTTCGCTTGCGGTAGCGTCTGGAGATCTCATCTTGTTCTAATACTTTGAAGTGTTTGTCTTGATTTGTGCGAATCACGGATCCATAGCAGCAGGAGCATCCGGAGGTTGCCCTCGAGGCAGCAGTCCCCCATCCCGCCCGGTGATTCGGCAAGGGGGCGTCCCGCCAAGGCGGTACTCCATCAAGGCGAGTACCCGACAAGGGTGGGCAGCCAGCCGGCGGCTACTCCGGCAAGGATGGTTCCCAACAATAGAGTCCGCCGCCGAAGATGTTCACCAAGGTAAGTTCGGCAACCGCCTTCTTGGTGTCGCCTCTTTTGGATATTTGCTTGAGCTGCTTTTGCTTTTCTTCTTTTAGATCCCCTCCTCCCCGAGCTGATGGAGGCGGAGTGTCGTCATTGAGGAGGAGGAGAAACGTCTTGGCGGCGGCGATGGTGCTCTGTTGTCGAGGGCCGGCGCGAAGCCGCCAGACCCTGCGCCGAAACTGCCTCGGCTTCCGGCCTTGGCCGGGAGGGGATGGCAAGCGCACCACCGGCCGGAGGCTGCGGGGGCGTCAGCCATTTGTGCGATCGCCGACCCCTCCGTCGAAGCGAAGCGGCCCGGCTGCTACAGAAGCCCCAGCGGCGTCTTCATCCGGATGCCGTGGGCTTCCTCGTCGCGAGCTCCAGCGGGCGGCGAGCCTTGACGGGAGATCCTCGCCTCCAGCGGGTTTGAAGGTCGTCGAGGGCCGGCGGGGCGGCGGGCCCGATGAGAAGCGCTTCACGGATCTGGCCTTTACCGGGAGTGTAGCCAATGATCGGAACCCCTCGTTGTGCATGGGCCTCCTTTTATAGGGCAAGGGGTCAGGCGGTGTCAGCGTATGGTAGAGGGTAAGCGTAAAGGTGGTAGTTGGAGCGATGTGGGAGCGGTCTGACTCTGATGCATGAGATGGATCCTACCTACTTTTGTGAGAGGGACAAGAGCATTAAATGCCCGTCGCCGTCGCCCCAAAAGTTCCGCCCTGCGTCTCCGTTTGCCGCAGTGTGAAGCCACCACCGTGGAGTGCCACGCACCCTCATGCACCTGACCACCGCCACGCGTCTCGGAAAAAGTTGGGGCGGCGTGGGCAGATGAGCTGGAGTCGGGACACGTAGCATAGCTCTCCCGGCAAGCACCTTGGGGGTCTTGATCTTCTTGGGCCGGGTGCTTGGGCTCTATGACTTGCAGCTGCCGGGCCTGGCCCAGGCGTCTGGCAGCCGAGAGCATGTCTTACATGGCGTGATCTTCTAGTCCTCGGCGAGTTCCTCTCGCCGGGGATCTGCGAGAGTGATGTAGCCTTGAGCTGGAATGGCCTTCCCGGCAAGCTCCTCTTGCAGGGGTCTTGAGCTCTGTCTTGTACACTTTGTTCTTGAATGGCTTGGTATGGAGTGGGAGATGGTCTCCGGCAAGCATCTGGTGGATCTAGCTGCGGGAGCCTCTCTGCCCGTGCACAAGTTAAGTCTTGAGGTACCCCTACCTTAGCTCACCAGCAGGGGCCCAGACCTGGGCCGCCTGCAGTGCCCGGTGGGCCAGAGCCCTGGCGATCTGCAGACGCATGAAGCCCATGTGCGCCGACCCTTCCGCCTCGGCCGCCCTCTCGCGCATAGCGCAGCGTCGATTGCGGCGCCGTGGGATGGGGCGTGCCACGTCCTTCAATGAAGGCGGGCGCCTCACTTCCCCATAAAAAGCAGAGAAGCGGGCGTGGTTCCCTCCGCCGCTTTCATTGCTTCTTCTTCTTCCTCGAGAAAATCCTCCTTGCGCTCCGCCCCGCATCTCCTCCGCCGCTCCTTGCGCTTTCGCGGCGTCGTGGAATTTTCATCCTCCTCTCCCGCCCGTTTCGCCATGGCTCCAAAAACCGGAAGGAAGGAAAAGCGAGAACAAGAAGGAGAAATCCGGCGGCGGAAGCTTCGCCCGGATCACGGAGGAAGCGTCGTCTTCCGCGTGGCTCGGCGTGGAGCGAACTCAGGGCAAGTACTTCCTGTTACAGGCCAAAGGACATCGGCGCACCCGGACGAGCCCACCGGCCGATCTCATGGACAACTATCCGGCGGTACCATTTCTTGCAGCTTTCTTTCACTGCGGTCTTTGCCCTCCTTTCTCTGAATTCTTACGTGCCATTATGCACATCTACCCACCTTCTCGATTTCACCTAACGCCGTCCTCACAATGGCGGTTTTACATATGTGCGAAAACTTCATAAGTTCTCCCAAATGTAGCTCTGTTAGGGCATTTCTTTACAGGCGAGCCGGCTCTCCCCTCTCGGAGGATTTCTTGGGTTTTCACTTTGAACTTGAAGAAGTCGTACTTGCGAGAACTCCGCATCAAGTGGGGCAGTGGCCTTGGATCGGTGCTGGATCGTCGAGGCGACCGCAGCCCTTCACATGCCGCGCTGGCGCCCGTTCTTGTGGCGGAGATGGAGTGAGGTGGATTGAGACGACATCAAACTTCGATGTTGCCCTCATCCGGATCCTCCGTCTCCGACAAGAGGCTCTCCATTGCGGCGGTGGCGGACTTCCTCCGCCGCCATCCTCTCCGACAGAAAGAGGCGGCTGGGGTATGGCGGCGCGAGGATATAATGAGGTTGCGCGCGGGCTAAACTTCAACTTCCGGCCTGGAGCTGAGGATGGTCAGGAGCTCTTCTGACGGCCCATCCGAGTGGTTCGAGCTCCCCGGTGTGGTGCCCTCTGCAACAACTCAGCGGGATCGCCTCGTCGCCATGATGCCGCGTCGACTTCGCCTGGCGTGGAAGCGATCATGGATTCGCGAGCCGCCGGACATCCTTGACTTCTTCGACACCCTTGAGGTGGCGAAGAACAGGGCAGATCGAAGTCGACCGAGACACCACGGACGAGGCTTGCGTACATAGCTTCTCGGGCGAAGGCGCTGCAGCCCGGCGGCAGGGGAGTTCAGTTATGCGCCCGGAGGCGAGGCAGCGGAGGCATCCACCAAGCGAATGGCGGAGATCTGATTCTGAAACTTCCTCTGGCGCTTGCGGGTCCCTTCTGAGGCACTCCGGGATCCATGGAATCGTGGCGAAATCGCGGCGCGGTGGCGCTGCGGAGAACGAGCGCCGGAGGGCAGGCGTAAAAGGTAAAGTCGCGCCACGAGTGCGGGCCAGCGAAACCCGGCCAGAGGAGGAAAACGTCGCGATGCGCCCGATGATGCAGCGGGTCCACGGACCTTTATGGCAGCAGCGTCTCCTCGTCGTGAAACCTCCCCTCGGGCGAGCCCCAGCGTTCTCCGTCGAGCGTCTCCGCCAAGCTGCGGCGGAGGCAAGTACAAGCCCGGCAGGCCACCTTTCGCCGGGCAGCGCAAACTTCCGAAGTCGAGCCGCGCCGGGCGACAGCCACCAGAATGGGAGGCGACCAGCAGGCAGAGCCACGACAAAGCGCCCCAATAGTCGGCGCCGTGATCGAGCCTTCTCGGGCAGGCAGCGCTCCGCCCACTCTCGGGTCTCGGCCGCCACAGGGCGGGTCTCCGCCAGCCCAGGCAGGCCGCCAAGCGCCGAGGCCGCGCCGTCTCTGCTCCTGCCGGCGCACCCAGGTGGTCGACTTCTCCGCCTTGGCGAAGGCAGCGAGAGGAGGAGTAAGTACCAACCTTCATCTTCTTAAATTTCGCCTTGATCGTTGTTGATGCTAATCTTGTTTCTTGTGTTGACTTGAGGACCTTGGTGGTAGGCGGCGAAGAGCCGCGCCCGTGGTCGAGATGCAGACGACTTCGCCCGTCGAGGCGGAGATGCTCCGGACCGAGCTTGCGGACCAGGCCCGTCACGAGCAGCCAGCGCAGCCCAGCGTAATCTGGGTCCAGCGTCTTCGCTTGCGAGGCGCGTCGGAATCTCATCTTGTTCTAATACTTTGAAGTGTTTGTCTTGATTTGTGCGAATACGGATCCATAGCAGCAGGAGCATCCGGAGGTTGCCCTCGAGAAGGCAGTCCCCCATCCCGGCGGTGATTCCCGACAGGGGCGTCCCGCCAGGCGGGTACTCATAGGCGGGTACTCCGCCAGGCGATACCCGACAAGGGTGGGCAGCCGGCGGCTACTCCGGCAAGGATGGTTCCCCAACAATAGAGTCCGCCCATGAAGATGTTCACCAAGGTAAGTTCGGCAACCGCCTTCTTGGTGTCGCCTCTTTTGGATATTTGCTTGAGCTGCTTTTGCTTTTCTTCTTTTAGATCCCCTCCTCCCCGAGCTGATGGAGCGGAGGTCGTCATTGAGAGAGGAAGCGTCTGAGCGGCGGCGATGGTGCTCTGTTGTCGAGGGCCCAGCGCGAACGCCGAACCTGGCGAGACTGCCTCGGCTTCAAGCCTTGACGGAGAGGGGATGCAAGCGCACCACCGGCCGGAGGCTGCGGGAGGCGTCAGCGCTGTGCGGTCGCCGACCCTCCGTCGAAGCGAGCGGCCCGGCTGCTGCCAGAAGCCCCAGGCGTCTTCATCCGGTCTTGTGGGCTTCCTCGTCGCGAGCTCCAGCGCGGCGAGAGGCACCGCGGGAGATCCTCGCCTCCAGCAGGTTTGAAGGTCGTCGAGGGCGGCGGGGAAGGCGGGCGATGAGCTGCTTCACAGATCCTGGCCCTTTACGGGCGAGGCGGTAACTTTGCCGGGAGGCCCTGCCGCCAAGGCGCCGAGAGATGGAAAGCAGCGAACTCAGCGCCGTAATCAATGCTCTCCGCGAGTGGCGGAGAAGCCGAGCAACTCGCCGGGCGATATGAAGAGTGGCTGTTGGAAAGCGAGGCTGAGGCGCCAGCGGCTCGCCGGGGTGGAGCTGTCGGCGAGAAGAACTCAACCAGCTAAGGTTGCCCTCGGCATACGAGGAAGACCTCCCGCTCGAGAACAAGCCCTTGGCGGGGAGTTGAAGAGCGAAAAGCGCTGCGGCGCGGAGGCTGCCAAGGAGGATCTACGCCGCCAAGGTCAGCATAGCTGGAGGAGCTGTTGAAGGTGGACTCGGAGAAGATCGCGCGCTTCGTCCGCGAATGAGAAATTCCTCACACACCAACTCGAGCTCGAGTGCGTCTTCGCGAGAAGGCGGCGAGCTGAAGGCCGCCAAGGATGCCGTCGAGGATCTTGAGCGAAAAGTTTACTGTGACGGACTCGCTTCGGCTGCGGGCGAAACAAAGCGAAGGAAGAGCTCCGTGAGGAAGCGATCCTTAGTAACGGCGCCATGAGCAGCCAAGATTTCCGCCGCATCGTCGAGATATGGACCGAGAATTGGTGTCTTCATAACCGCCATTGACCGGGCTGGCCTTGGCTGGAGCACCTCATTTACTCCCGGATCAAACCTCGCTCACGATGCCAAGCTCAGCCTCTTCTTGAAGAACGCGCCAGCTCTAAATCTGCGAACGAAGAAGATCGCGCAGCTCGCGCCGAGGCGCGCTGTTGTCTTGAGGAACCATGGAAGCGTCTTGGCGAAGATCGTATACCGCAACCCGGTATAAACCTCTCCGCGTCGCCCGCAGCTTGCCGGCCGGCGGACATGGAGGCACGAAGGCAGGTCGCCCACATCGCCAAAAGTGAACAAGATCCCGGGATGGAGGCGACCCGCGTAGACTAGGCCTCTTTCATCTTTTATTTCCTTTTGTTGCTGCTGCAGTGCCCACGAACTCTTTAGTCATTGCGACAAATTATTCCGTGTAGATATTACCTTTACTCTGATCGGCGGGTGCGGTGTTATCTCCTTGCCTTGATCCTCAACCGCGTTTTAACTTTATGCTTCTAGGAGTCTTGCGGCAAGGAGCCCTTGCCTTGAGTGCTAGTGTCAAACTCTAAGCAGCTTGCTAGCGAGGTCTTAGGCAAGCAACCTTGCCATGGTTTTATAGCGCATTTAGCTTTGGCCCCGGGGCTCGAAAGCGAAACAAAGCGCCACAACTTCAATCGTTGAGCACGCTCGAAACAAAAATGAGTCGCGGCTATCCGAGTAAGTTCCTCCGAGCACAAGTTTTTCATCTGAAGTGTGGTTGTTCGAGGAAGGCAACTTAAAATTTAAAACTTTGAGCCTCTCTCAAACAAGCTTCTCTTTCTTGACAGCACTGGCTCATCCTCCACTTCCTTCCCCGCAAACTTGTGCACGAGGAATGTTTCTTTTGCTCAAGAAACAGGAAGAGAGAAGGAAAAAGCATATGGTCCTTGGCGTGCTGTTTTGCTTGGAGCATGTGTGCCGTCTGAAAAAATGCCAAATAACTCATGCAAATATTCAAAGGAGAGCATGGGAAGAGCAAATAGCATAAAAGCAAGGCTTTATTGCTTTGCAGTCTGCGCCCGGCTTTGTACAAAGGTTACATGCAAGCTGCGGCAAGGCTTTTGTACAAAAGGTGGTTGCGGGCGGATCAAGCAACCAGCGCCTTCTGGGTAAAACTTGTGAAGATGCTCTATGTTCGGAGTTACTCAGCTGGCAAGCCTTCTTCGGTCGAGCAGACGGCGCCGGGCCTCGTGACTTGTCTCACCGATAAAGGCCTTCCCCTTGAGCGTCAACTTGTTGGAATTCTTGGCGGACTGAACACGCCCGAAGAACAAAGTCGCCTTCCTCGAGACTCGGCTTTGACCTTGCGGCTATGGTAGCGCGCAAAGGCATCTTGTATCGAGCAGCTCGTCACAGCAACTGAGACATCCCTCTCGAGGAGCAATCGTCATCTTGTGCGATTGCTCTTGCTCAGCTCATCATAGCGAGCACTCGAGGAGATCCGTTATCTGATTCCGTGGAGAACTGCCGCTCCATAGACTAGAGCAAAGGGTGTCTGTCCGTTGGCTCGATTTGGCGTCGTTCGATCGACCAAAAGAGCGACGCTCCTCTATCAATTTCTTCCGCACTTGCGTAGCACGTGAAAGTTCTTGTCTTGAGTCCGCGCAATACTTCAGCATTTGCTCTTTCGCTTGCCGTTACTCCTTGGGTGAGCAGCAGGCGAAAGCAGTTGGCGCCAAGGTTTTGGACATATTGCATGAAGGTGCGGCTAGTGAATGTGTACCGTTATCGGTGATAACCGGCTAGGGATCGAAGCGGCACAATCGACTTGAAAGAACGACCATTGAGCTGGCTGTCACCTTCCTCCTGGCTCCGCCGGCCACTTTGTGAACATGATTGCCGTACAAGTACTCAAAGCCCCGACAGCCGGGAAGGGCGAAATATCGAGCCAGACCGAAGGGCGGGATAAAGGATGGTTTGGAGAGCTTGAGCTTTGATGGTTTGCTTTGCATGGGCAGCCGCTTCACATTTAGTTACTATGCGATTGCGTCACGGAGGGCTTCTTGCCAAAACAACCCTTAAAGCTTTCCCGACAAAGCGCCTGCGCCAATGTGGTGACGCGGATGCCTCCGTGTATTTCCGCCAACAGCTTTGTCCGTCTTCCACAGAGATGCACTGATCGACACCATTAAGCCTCATACATGCAGTTCGTTGTCCCGAACTGGTACATATGACTTGTCTGGTTACCCTTTCTATCTCTTGAGGTGGTGGGAAGTTCTCCGGTTTACAGAAGCAGACGATCTGCTGCGCCCATGCGGGCACGGGCTCGGCGGCAGGACTAAAAGCGAGGGCGCTGCGGGAACCTCGGCTTCGGCAAAGATCTGGCTCTGCCGGGCTGAAGGTCCCCGGCAAGCTTAGCCGGAGGCAAGGCTTGTCGGGAACATTTGCTTTGATTGCACAACTCAGTTGGCGGCAAACTGTTCCTGTTGACCGTTGGCCTTGGGGACCTTGGCGGCGGTCTGGGAATCGCCCGGCGAGATAGTCGCGGGGCCAACTTCCTTTCTTGGACTGCCCAATTGATGGTGTGAAGACGGTTGGGTTAGCTTGAGCAAGAAGGTCCACGGTTCCGAGTAACTTCATAGAAGCACACTTTGAAAGGCTGTCTGCGATTTCATTACGAGCCCTCGGAATGTGCTCCATCTGCAGGCCTTCAAAGTGCTCCTCCTTCCTCACCTCATCTACATAAGCTTCCATCAAAGGGCTCGATAGCTCTTGTTAACTTGCGGACCTGGCGAGAATCTCCCGCACAATCAACTTCTTGATCCCAAGTTGACGGCAGTCTTGAGGCGGCAAGCAAACCTTCATATTGGCGGTGTTGTTTGTAAACTTGCTCTTGGGAAGTGCATCTGGATGGCGTACTTGGTTGCTCTCGGTTGGCCGATGATGAGTCTGGCCTTGACCTGCGTATGCGGCGAGAAGGCACCATCAAAGTACACCCATTCACTTGCTTTCTGTCTGGGTATTTTCGTCTCTTGGACTTCGTCATCAGGTGTTGGGGTCCATTCGCTATAAATTCTGCCAAAGCCCGCTCTGTATGGTTGAAGTACTTTCAAACTTGAGTCCAAGCTTGACAACTCTAGTGCCCTCAGCGATCACTGTTGCCTCGGGTTATGCAATATTCTTTTCATTGGAAGCGAGTGACCACCGTTATTTAGTGTGCTTGGAAGTAATGGCGCAGCTTTCTCGAGCCATAAGGAGGCGAAAAGCAACTTTGCACACGAGTATCTTGACCTAGCCCCACGGAGGAGGGCTTACAAAATACAGGCTGCCATCTTTCTCCGCACTTCATCCTGTTCCTGGACTTGTCCTTATTGGGGCGAGCTTGCAGGCGTTACCACCTTGTCATTGGATTTGCTTGCGGAGATGTGGCTTCCTCGTCGGACACCCTCTCGCTACTAGTGCAGCACTAACCTTGGTTGGTTGCGCTAGGTGCAATGACAACTTCTCACATGGTTTAGGTGCGACAAGTATTGGGGTGGAGGACAAGTAATGCTTCAAGTCTTGCAGTATTGTCTCAAACAGGAGTCCACTTCACGGGCCCTTCTTCAAGATTTTGAAGAAGGCGAGGCCTTCAGAACTTTGAAATGAACCTCGGGGCAGCCACACAACCCTTGAGCCTTGACATCCTTGACCGGCTTGGGCTTGGATCTGCTCAATGGCTTTAATCTTGTCGGGTTGGCTTGATCCTCTGCGATACAAAGAACCGAGAAGTTTGCGGAGGAACCCCAAAGCGCACTTCTCGGGGTTCAATTTTAACGCCATGCCAGGTTACGGAATGTCTCTTCCAAATCTTGAATCGGGTATCCTTGCTCTTGCTCTTCACTGCGATGTCATCCATGGCTTCTACATTTACGTGGATCTGTGGCTCCAGCGATATACACTACTCTTGCAAGCGTTGACCTGCGTTCTTGATCCAAATGGCATGCGTATGAAGCAATAGGTGCGCGTGATGTCGCCAGTCTTCTCTTCGTCTTCTTTGGCCATGAAGATCGGTGATAGCACGGTATGCATCAAGAAAGCGAGCAGCTCACATCCGGCGGTGGAGTCGACAATCTGGTCGATCTTGGCGAAATGGATCCAGGACATGCTTTATTCACGTCGGTGAAGTCTATACGATCTCCATTTCCCATTAGCCTTCGCGCGACAAGCTGGGTTTGCTAACCACGTTGGATGGATCACGCCTGACCAGGCGCTTCTAGCTTCTTGATTTCTTCGTTGATGAACTCTTGGCGCTCCACATCTCCTCACTTTTTGCTTAGCGGGCGCGCATAGGGGCAAGCGGCAAGCCTGTGCTCAATTACCTTCACAGGAACACGGGGATGTCGGATGGTTGCCATGCGAACACGCCGACGACCGCCGAGGCATCTGGCGCTTTCCTA
Organism: Aegilops speltoides; assembly: GCA_021437245.1. NCBI lineage: Eukaryota > Viridiplantae > Streptophyta > Magnoliopsida > Poales > Poaceae > Aegilops > Aegilops speltoides. The sequence goes on from CM038147.1 coordinate 294,046,799, forward strand.
TTCTGTCAAAGCGTGGCGCGATAGTGAAGAAGTACCACCGGTCTGCGTCCTCCTGGCGGACACCTTCTTGGTTGCGGCGGGCAACCATTCCTTTTTAGCCTTGCGGTGGAGCTCGGCAGGCGTCCTCGGCAATGGCCTGCCCATTAGAAGAGTCTTTGTTGCGGAGTTGGTCGGGCGCGGACAGCCTCTTCTTCCCGGGACCCTCGGCTGACAGCGCATCCTTGTCGGCCGCCGCGGCGCGTCGATAAATCTGGTCGGTGCGGATAAGCGCGCGTCTTTCTTGTCGCTGCGGACGGTGATGGCGCTTATCGGGCATCTTGAAACGTTAGAAGCGTAATGGGAAGCCGCCATGAACTTGGCGAGGCGGAATGACGAGTATCCCGTTGTAATGGCGGAATAACGCGTCGAAATGTAGCCTTCGATCCGAGTTGACCTCCTCAAAGGTCACGGCAAGGTGATCTTTCCTTGAGCTTACTTCTTCCGGGTTGATTCCTTGGAAGGACCGGTCTCTGAGCTTCGTCGTCGAGTTTGGAGTTTCTTGATCACGGCGAGAGGAGATCAAGTTCAGCCAGCTCCGCGTCAACCAACATCTTGGTGACCTTGAGGTTGCGGATGGTGGGTGAGACCAGCATCGGCAAACACCCGACCGCGGTGGTGCGGTGGAGTGATCAAGGTCGAAAATGGCCAGTGTCTTTGGACCATTTGAGGAATCTGCGTGACTCCATGGCGGCTCTGCTGCATTCACCTCGCGTGCCCTGCTTTAATTGGCGGTGGGAGGTGTTGAGCCAGTATACCGTCAACTGCAGGACCTCCGTGGCCTTACGGAACTCCTTCCTTTATCATCCTCATCCTCCATGTCCTCGTCGCCGTCTTCCTCACCCCATCGCGGCCCGAAGGTCGATCACCTTGTCGTCGCTTGGCCTTGGGGATCCTCCCCGACCACGAAGCCGCTTCTTGCTCGGTTCTCCCCAGCCTTGGGCCCCCTTGTCGCGCCTCTCGTACTCAGCTTTTGCTGCTCGGCGGAAGTCGTCGCAGCGCTTGCGATGTAAAGGTCGTGGCCCTTGTGCGGTGGATTTCGATCTTGCTTGGGACCGCCCTGTCGGCTTTGCCGCCGGGGCAATCTCCTTGCGGGTTGCCAGTGCATGTTTGCTTGGCGGGAGCTTCCGGACTTTCGGCGGCAAGCACCTGTTCTTGTTCTTCTTGAAAGTTACGCGCCCGGCTTCTTTGCGGGGCGGCGTCGCCAGGTCGCTCCCCTGCGCGACATCCTCCCGGAAGCCTCCTCCCCTCTTCAGGCGTGCGCATTATCAACCGAGCATAAGCTTCGTGACATCCGGATCTTAGTCGCCGCCATTTCTTCACGCATCGCGAGTTCGCGCGTTACGGTGGAACATGCTTGATAACCGGCGGGATGGCGTCGGGGATGTTGTGCCTTGGCTGGGCGTTGGATGTACTGCGGGGCTCTCCTTCATACAGGCGGGATGTGGAGTCACTCTCGGCCGTGGGGTTTGTGACCACGGTGAAGGCGCCAACAAACTGGTGGCAAAGATCCGCCCGAGGAAGAAATGGAGCCCTCCGGCAAGTGCATGAGCCAAACGAGCGTTCGGCCTAAGCGGCGGAAATGGTCGTAAAATCTTCTCGTCGCGCCCCGGCGCTTTGCTGCAGCGATGGTGTAAAGCCGAGGAACTCCGAGTGCGTCTTGCCGTCGTACTTCTCGTACGTCGGGCAGAAATTCTTCATCTTGGCCCTGGGCGCGCCCGCGATTCTCGGGTGAGCAGCCGGCGACTGCAGCGTCTGACAATCGCTTTGCTTCGAAGGCGCGTCGTCGGCGTGCCCCCAGCCCTCTGATGCATTGTCGCGGTCTCGGCGGCTCGATAATAGTCCGGCGTCTTCTCGTCGCCGCTCGTCGAGGACTGGCGTTAGTCCGGCGGGTCAGCGGGTCCGGCGATCCGTGGAAACCGTCGTCGGCGTTATTCGGCAGGGGCGGCGTCGCCGTTTCAGCGGCGGGGAGTGCATTGCGCCCCAGCGGTCTTATCGCGCGAACCCCGCCGTCTTCTCGGCTTGGCGTGGCCGTGAGCGCGAGCTGCTGTTGGCGATCGTTGTTGGCGAAAGACCAGGCTCTGGATGGTAGCCCTCGGTCCTCGACCTTGTCCGCCGCCGGGAATCGAGAGCATTGCGCTCTTGTGGCGCTTCGCGAAGTGGAGGAAGCGGGGAAGCGCGGTGCGAGGCGGGGCGGCGCTTCGGGCTTCTGCGGTGTTAGAGGCGGGGTCTGTCCGGCTGCCGCTGCCCGTGTCCGGCGGGAGGTTGGAACATCTCGCGACCTCCTGCGTGCCCTTGTTCCAGCGAGGCGGATACCACCTCCGTGGCATGGCGCTGCTGGTAAATCGTCTTGGGGGGGGGCCTTCGGATCTCTGAGCGAGGCGTGGTCCTCGCTCTATCTCTGGATCTGGTGGCGCCCGCGGCGCCCTCGCGGTGTCCACCTTCCTCCGGCGTCTCCTCCGCCCGCCGTTGTCTCGGTGGCGGCGGAGAAGATGGAATGGGTCGCGACCCTCGGCTCGTCTTGAGGCCATGGCGCGATTGTCGATGAAATCGGCAGCGAAGGCTGAGAGGTTAGTGAAAGGCGCAGCCGCGAAGGCGGATCAGTCCGCACAACCTCGGCGCCCCTACTGGCGCGCGAGAGATGTCGCGACGCGCGATGGTAGCCTTGCACCTATAGAACGCCGGGGCAACCCTTAATGTGTTGATGCGAGGAGGCGGGGATCTGTGGAGGAAGCGGTCGAGGCCGTCGCTGGCAGCGGCGTTGATTTTACCGGCTTGGGCCACGATGGTGGCGTAAACCCTCTTGCTGCTTTGTTGTATTTGATCTGGGGAGCTCGGAGTAGCTACCGGCGTCGAGTCATGAAAGAGTCGAGTCGCGAGTGTAGCCAATGATCGGAACCCCTCGTTGTGCATGGGCCTCCTTTTATAGGGCAAGGGGTCGCAAGCGGTGTCAGCGTATGGTAGAGGGTAAAACGTAAAAAGAGGTGGTAGTTGGAGCAGTGTAGAAGCGGTCGCGGCTACGATTGCATGAGCAGTGGATCCTACCTACTTTTTGCGGAGGGGACAAGAGCATTAAATGCCGTCGCCGTCGCCCCAAAAGTTCCGCCCTGCGTCTCCGTTTGCCGCAATGGCGAAGCCACCACCGTGGAGTGCCACGCGCACCCTCATGCAGCCAACCACCCGCCGCGTCTCGGGAAAAAGGCTGGGCGGCAGCGTGAGATGAGCTGGAGTCGGAGCACGTAGCATAGCTCTCCCGGCAAGCACCTTGCGGGTCTTAATCTTCACCGGGCCGGGTGCTTGTCGGGCTCTATGACTACCCTGCCGGGCCCTCGCAAGGCGTGCGGCCGCAAAGGCATGTCTTACGTGGCGTGATCTTCTAGTCCTCCCGCGAGTTCCTCTGCGCGGGGATCTGCGAGTGATGTAGCCTTGAGCTGGAATGGCCTTCGGCAAGCTCCTCTTGCGGGGTCTTGAACTTTCATCTTGTACACTTTGTTCTTGAATGGCTTAGTATGGAGTGGGAGATGGTCTCCGGCAAGAAGCATCTGGTGGATCTAGCTGCGGGGGCCTCGGCTGCCCGTGCACAAGTTAAGATCTTGGTACCCCTACCTTAGCTCACCGACAGAGCCCCGGGCTGGGCCATACTGCAGTGCCGGCTGTTGGGCCAGGCCCTAGCAGTCTGCGACAGACGCGAAGCCCATGGCGGCGCCGACCCCACTTCCGCCTCGGCCGCCCTCTCGCGCAGCGCTGCAGCGTCGATTGCGGCGCCCGTGGGATGGGGCGTGCCCGTCCTTCAATGAGAGGCGGGCGCCTCCCACTTCCCCATAAAAGCAGAGAAGCGGGCGTGGTTCCCTCCATCGCTTTCATTGCTTCTTCTTCTTCCTCGGAAAATCCTCCTTGCGCTCCGCCCCGCATCTCCTCCGCCGCTCCTTGCGCTCATGGCGTCGTCGGACTTTTCATCCTCCTCTCCCGCCGTTTTCGCCATGGCTCCAAAAACCAGGAAGGGGAAGGAGAAAACACCAAGAAGGAGAAATCCGGCAGGCGGAAGAGCTTCGCCCGGTCACGGAGGGAAGCGTCGTCTTCCGCTTGCGGCTCGGCGTGGAGCGAACTCTGGGCAAGTACTTCTATTAGCAGGCAAAAGGACATCAGCGCACCCGGACGAGCCCACCGGCCGATCTCATGGACAACTATCGGCGGTACCATTTCTTAGAGCTTTCTTTCACTGCGGTCTTTGCCCTCCTTTCTGAATTCTTACATGCCATTATGCACATCTGGCTTCCACCTTCTCGATTTCACCCCAGCGCCGTCCTCACAATGGCGGTTTACTATATGTTGAAAACTTCATAAAGGATTCTCCCAAATGTAGCTCTGTTAGGGCATTTCTTTAGGAAAAGAGCCATCTCCCCTCTCGGAGGGATTTCTTGGGTTTTCGCTTTGAACTTGAAGAAGTCGTGCTTGCAGAACTCCGCATCAAGTGGGGCAGTGGTAGCGGATCGGTCTTGGATCGTCGAAGGCGACCAGCCTTCAGCGTGCCGCGCTGGCGCCCGTTCTTGTGGCGAGAGATTGGGTGAGTGGATTGGACGACATCAAACTCGATGTTGCCCTCATCCGGATCCTCCGTCTCCGACAAGCGGGGCTCTCCATTGCGGCGGTAAGCGCGGACTTCCTCCGCCGCGCGCCGCCCTCTCCAGGAGAGAAGAGGCGGCACAGGGTATGGCGGCGGGGATATAATGAGGTTGCGCGCGGGCTAAACTTCAACTTCCGCGGGAGGCTGAGGGATGGTCGGGAGCTCTTCAAATCGACCGGCCCATCGAGTGGTTCGGGCTCCCCGGTGTGGTGCCCCTCGCAACAACTCGAGCCAGGATCGCCTCGTCGCCATGATGCCAGCGTCACGACTTCGCGCAGCGTGGGCGATCATGGATTCCGCCAAACCATCGGACATCGCTTGCTTCTTGACACCCCGAGTGGCGAAGAACAAGAACGAATCCGAGGTCGCCACGAACACCACGGACGAGGCTTGCGTACATAGCTTCTCGGGCGAAGAGGCCGCTGCAGCCCAGCGGCGAGGAGTTCAGTTATGCGCCCGAGGCGAGGCAGCGGGCATCCTACCAAGCAGGCGGCGGTGCAATTGCATTGTTAACCCCTTGCCTATTTTGCGTCACTTACCTATCGAGACTAGCCATTTGAGTATTGCCGGCAACGTTACTTGTGAACATTAGTGATCCACCATTCCATTGCATACATACCATATCATATTGGTATCATATCATACATTGTGTCACAATATCGTTCCCGCATATACACAATAGCTTTCTTGGTTTGTGCATTGTGCATAAGTGTCCATTGAAAAAAAAGAGAAAAAGCTTTTAAGCAAAAAGAGAGCAAAGAGCTCGTGAGCAAGTGCCATAGCATCATACCCCATTACACATAAGAGCCATACCAAAATCTACATCATATGATATCATGCTTGAGAGAAACACCGGGAACCATACATACATAGCATACTTGGGATAGAAAGTTTGCCCATCTTGCATCTATAGGTTGTGCACAAGTGTCGTATCCGCCTATTGAGCAATCGTGCTAGCGTCTCTCTTGAGTTGTGCGACACGAGCGTTTTCCGTGGATTCCACATTTTGTGCTCATTCCTTGGTTGCACGACCCCATTTATCTATCCGTGTGTGTGTTTCCGTGTACCTTTCATTGCTATTGGTCCATTTGTTTCACTTGTGAATTTGTGAATCTCTTTCAACATTATTGACTCTTGCTAACATTTTGCATCAAATTTTTGTGCCACTATCCTCACCGAGCTCTACCATAAGCTTTACTTGATAGGTGTGAGTGAACAAGTCCGTACCAATTCCACTATTCTTTCATCTCACATTGAGTGACACGGATACATCCTCAACTTTGGGAAAAGGTAACTTGGTATTGTTTATCTCATTTCCTACTCACCTCTACTCGAGTCTTGTGATGGATAGGCAAGGCATTTCATCTTCGGTCTACAACAACAACGACGAGTTTGATGCCATGAACAACAACTCCGACGCCAAGATGCAAGCTAAAATGGAGGAGATCAAAGCCCTCATCAAGTCCTACAAGCGATCTTCCTCATCTTCGAGAAGACGCTCAAGAGCACATGCTTCCGAGCTACCATCTCCTGCAAGATCACATCGGCATCGACACCATCACCAACAAGAACGTGAAGGTCAAGAGCTCTACATCAACAACCGCTCAATGACTTCACCTTCTCCCTTGGCATCTTCACCAAGCGACTTCAAGGCATCTTCGCCTACGGACATACGGCATCTTCGCCAACAAGAACCCCAAGACTACGCTCAAGAGAAGCTCCCCAAGCTCAAGTCCGCGACTTCCACGAGCTACTACGACCTCGACATCGACCACGCGATTCCTTTCTATGGGACTCAAGAACCCGAGGAGTACCTCGAGTGGGAGCGTTTGATGGACGACTACCTCAAGCTACATCAAGTTCGTCCCGAAGATCAAGTGAAGTGCGCCACAAGAAACTTCCACGACTACGCCTCGACATGGTGGCTTCACACACCTTCGGAGAGCTACCAGATGAGTTGGCCCAAGACGAAGAGATCTTTACGGCGAGAGTTTGTGCCTCCAACCTACACGGAACAACTTCGACACCAATTGGAGAACACCACCCAAGGATCCAAGTCCATCGACAAGTACTTCAAGGAGATGATGATTGCCTTGCGACGAGCCGGCGTGGACGACCCCATTTCGATGAAGTTCCACTTCATGATGGGATTGCACAACAACATCTCCAAGACCATCTTCCTCGAGAACTACAAGTCCATCGACGACTACTACATTGGTGCTCTCAAGGCGGAACAAGAACTCATGAAGGCCAAGGCTTCTTCACCCCAAGCAAACTTCGCGGCGACCAAGCTCTACGACAAGCATGAGGCTAGTACCACCAAGATGTCCAAGCCCGACGAGCTCCAAGACGATGCTCCCAAGGACCAAGCTTTGGAGGCGAGCGACAAGGTGGCGAGCAAGGATTATGCTTCCATCTTAGGAGGCGAGAGTGATGATGTGCCATCTTCGGCCTTCATCCACGATGAGAGTGATGATGTGCCATCTTCGGCCTTCATCCACGACGACCACGACGAGATGGTTGAGCATGGGACTTTCCCTTCGACCACGGCGACGTATGATGACTTGAGTGACTTGTGCCACCATATTGAGAGTGAGAGTGACTTCACTACTAGCCCCATATATGATGAGTTGCCACAATTGCCATGTGAGGAGAGCCACAACCCCCACCACTTGAGTGAGATGAGTGACTCCACCATACGTGAGTTTGAGTGCACCTATTTTGAGGGAGTGAGTGAACCACCACATAGAGAGAGTGAGATAGTTGATAGGTCTCGTGAGGCCATTTGCATTTCTAACAACTTGGCCTCTACCTCTATTGTGTCTTCTCGTTTGGTGCTAGGTCCCATTTATGATGACGCACCGATCCTCGACGACTTCGTCCTCCCTTTGGACATGACGATGGCCATGGTGGAATATGATGCACCCCCCACATGGTTCCATCAAGATGATGATGATGACCACCATTTGGTCTTTCCCACCTCACCTACACCACTTGAGTGGAATAAAAAAGGTAACATAGGTGAAGGTGATGCTCTAGTCCCACTAGTGGACATTCTTGACATCGATTTCTTGCATGATGTTGATCAACCTATTGCCATGCTTCATGCTAGTATGATTTCCCCATGCGATGATTTGCCCATTTATGATGAGAATGATGATTCTCTTGTGGAGTCTATTAGTAGTGATGCCATGTTAAATAGGATTTCTTGTGACAATTCTTTAGGTCACATCATGTTTGATAATCCGCTTGCCTTGTCATATGCTATGCATGAGATCAACCATATGTCTTATTTGCAATCTCTGTGACTATGCATATGCCATTAAAATAAACCCAATTTGCACATATGGCATAGATGACAAGCCCATGGTTATTGGCATTTGTTTCTCTTGTGATGATATTGATATGCTCCCTTTGCATCATTTATCTCATATGCCATGCCATGACCACCTAGCTTCGGATATGCATTGTTTTGGATGTTGTCCATTTTCTCCATATGATGTTTCCGATATTGCTCATGAGGAGACCCCCATAGTTTCCTCATACATGTTAGGGGAATTTGATCCATCCCATTCATTGCATGATCCCAATACGTGTGTGCACCATATGCTCCCCATGAATAAACATGCTTTTGATGTGCCTTATACTTGTTTGCTCAATTTGTGTCCCCATCGTGTCATACATAACAACTATTCTTTCATGATGGATGACATGTTCCTATACCATGCATCAAATTTCTTTGAGCGATGCCTATCTTGTGCTAACTCACACGTGCACATACACATCATGATGGATGATGTGTACATTTACCACACACACAATTTCTTTCGTTTGTGTCTCTTTTGTGTAGGTACCCAGGAATACTTGTCAACCTCGCAATCCCACGAGTTGACAAAACGAGCTCTTGAGAGCAATGACGATTTGGGATCCCGTGGACTATCCTTACCACCGTTCCCTTCGCGCAAGGACTACGCGCAACTCCTCTACTTGGCTCTCACACGGCTATGGGACATTTACCACTTCTCACATTATGCTCATTTTACCGTGTTCACTTTGCATGCTATGCTTGCTTCTATGCCTTTGCCATGCAATTGTGACCCTTGTTTGCATCTACCCATGATTCTCCATTATGATATTCCTATGTGTATTTGCACGCTTGGTGGAGATCCTTGTTGCTTTTGCCATGTTTATCATGTGCCCCATTCTATTGATGCTTGTTGTGTTGGGAGAGTCATGATGACCCATTGCTATTCACATATGGCCTCTCGCCAATACATTCATGATATTGTACTCATATCTTGCTTTCATGCTTGTGCTATGACTTGTGAATTATTCATGCCCACTATTTGCACCAATGACATGCTTGCCATGATTCCTCCTAGTATGTTGCATCTTCGCACTACTAGCTTGCTTGATTTGATAGCTATGAATGCTCACTATGTTGCATCACCCATGTTCCACTACTTGCTTTATTGGGTTGATGACATATATGCTCATGCCTCTCACATGATAGATCTTGCTGTGACTTGCCATTATCACATTCCCATGCATCAAGATATATATGCCTTGTGTGTTGCATCCAATTCTCGGACTACTTGCTACTATCATATGGTTGGTTGCACCAATATCCTTTCTTCACATATGTCATGCCCCTTTGCTTGTCACATGCTTGACTTGATTGACTCACACATGATGAACAATTGCTCTTTCTGTTATGTTGAGTGCCACACTATATTCACTACACCCTATGCACATTATGTTTCGATTGTCTTGCACTTGACCCATGTGTTTAGACATCTTATCTTCTTTGGTGTTGTGAATGATTCCTATGCCTACCATAGACCTTTCATTGAGCGCTTTTCCCATGTTTGCTATGAACTTGAGGTGGATGCTTATGCTCTTGTCACACATATTTGCATCTCTACCTCACATTTACATGCTTGTCCCCATGATATCTTTCCTTGTGCTCAATTTATGTGCTGACATGCCATGTCACAATCCTTTGTCAAACAATACGCTATGCTTGATGACAACACTTGTTTGGTGAGTCACCTCTTGAATGCTTGGTTTTGCACTAACGCTAACCACATTTTTTTTCCAAGTGTTTGTTGTCCTTGATCATTTTGAAGGAATCCCAACACGGTGCGACATTGGAGAGTGCCCATTGCGAGCTTGAAGATGACGAGTACTTGGTGAACGTCCACTTCCTCACGGCGAAGCCATCTCTTTCCCATGGTGATTTGGTTTTCGATCCGAGGTCGGGTCTTTCCCAAGGGGGAGGGGATGATGCGGAGCATCCTACGGACATCACCATGTCAAGAGTCCACTTGTCAAGTGACACGTGCGAAATCTACTTCACATACACAAAGGTGAATCATCTCCTTTACCTGTGCTCACTTGACACTCTCGAGGATGGTATACTACTTGACACTTCTCCCGTGTGCATGCATAGGTATTGTCGGAACATCACGGATGTTGAGGAGGAGTGTGAGCGCAAGTGTACATCTACACCATCCGCGAGGGAAGCATGGAAGAGAAGACGAAAGAAAGGAGAAGAAGACGGAGCAGCGGCTGAAGATAGCCCGGACATCCGGACCACCGTCCGGATCATCCGGACCCAGCCGGATCATCCGGGTCCCCCTCCGGATCATCCGGATATCCGCGCCGAAGACACCCGAAGGGTCCTCCTGAAGCCAGATCATCCGGCCACCTCCGGATCATCCGACGACGACGGCGGATCATCCGGACCCCCATCCGGATCATCCGGGCCTTGCCTGCGTGCAACGTTTCGGGCCGAGGCCCATGTACCCATTCGCCCCCTCACTTACCCCTTCGCCCACTAGACTATAAATAGACCTCCTCCTCCCCATTTTTAGGGTTAGCAAATATGATAGCTCATTCTTAGGTGAGCTTTGCTCCTACCTCTACTCTTGAGAGAGAGAGACTACCACTCCCATGGAGTTCAAGACCTCCATGTGAGAAGATCCTGCGGGATATCATCAAGACCCCCTTGTGGGAAGATCCATCTAGGATATCATCAAGACCTCCTCTTGGAGATGAACCTTACCTTGTATCTTTCCCTTTGTTGTTCATGTACCTTGTGATCTTGTGTGTTTGATTGTCTAGTGGATGTGTGATTTGGACTTGTTCTTGAGTGTTTCCCCTTGTGATTTCTCCCCGTTCTTCCCCGTGTTCATCGTGTTCTTCGAGGGATCCCACTCCAAACGTGAAAGATCGACGCTATAGGGTTCCACCCTACATCACTTATTCTCCTTGTTTTCGCCGGATGGCATGCTGTAACTCATGCGCGTGAAAGCCAAGAACCAAAGGGCATCCTGGCATCGGTCAATATATATGTGGAAATGATATCTCCACTATAGAGGACAAGAAATTTTGGGGCGGTTAGGCAAAAAGCGCACGGGAAAATGAAGCACTTTCAAGGACTGCCATAAAATGGACAGATGTTCACGAAAATGGTCATATTTTGGCATTCAGAGTCCGTGTCGGACCCACAATTACTCAAACTGCTCGCGGGAAGCGTGCGAATCCAGAAAATACTTCCCGCTTGCGCCAGGAGGCCCAGAGTACCCTCAAATACGGCTTTAAGCAGGAGTTTTTGGCCCTGAAAGTCAAAGAACATCATTTGTCGTTGTTTTTCAAACAAGTTTCAGAACCCATTGGCACTTCCTTTTGAAGGAAATTCGAGAGATTATGTTGCTTATAGACATTAGCCCCCCTGGTAGGGACAAACGTACCTTTCTACAGATGCTCTATGATCCGGCCAATCTCATTTGGCCGTAAATCGAAGAAAATCCAGCGGCTATATGCCTTATTCTCCTTGTTTTTGCCAGATGGCATGTTGTAACTCATGCACGTGAAAGCCAAGAACAAAAGGGCATTCCTGGCATTGGTCAATATATATGTGGAAATGATATCTCCACTATAGAGGACAAGATAATTTCGGGCGGTCAGGCAAAAAGCGCACGGGAAAATGAAGTACTTTCAAGGACTGCCATAGAATGGACAGATGTTCACTAAAACGATCATAATTTTGTCATTCGGAGTTCGTGTCGGACCCACAAGTACTCAAACTGCTCGCGACGAGCGTGCAAATCCAGAAAATACTCCTCGCTTGCGCCAAGAGGCCCAGAGTACCCTCAAATACGGCCTTAAGCAGGACATTTTGGCCTTGAAAGTCAAATAACATCACTCGTTGCTGTTTTTCAGACAAGTTTCTGAATCCATTGGCACTTCCGTTTGAAGGGAATTCGAGAGATTATGTTGCTTATAGACATTAGCCCCCCTAGTTGGGACAAACGTACCTTTCTGTAGATGCTCTATGATCCGAGCAATCTCGTTTGGCCGTAAATTGAAGAAAATCCATCGGCTATATGCCTTTTTCTCCTTGTTTTCGCCGGAAGGCATGCTGTAACTCATGCCCGTGAAAGCCAAAAACAAAAGGGCATTCTTGGCATCGGTCAATATATATGTGGAAAAAATATCTCCACTATAGAGGACAAGAAATTTTGGGGCGGTCAGGCAAAAAGCGCACGGGAAAATGAAGTACTTTCAAGGACTGCCATAGAATGGACAGATGTTCACTAAAATGGTCATAATTTTGTCATTCGGAGTCCGTGTTGGACCCACAAGTACTCAAACTGCTCGCGTCGAGCGTGCGAATCCAGAAAATTCTCCCCACTTGCGCCAGGAGGCCCGGTGTACCCTCAAATACGGCCTTGAGCAGGACTTTTTGGCCCAGAAAGTCAAAGAACATCATTCGTTGCTGTTTTTCAAACAAGTTTCCGAACCCATTGGCACTTCCTTTTGAAGGAAATTCGAGAGATTATGTAGCTTATAGACATTAGCCCCCCTGGTAGGGGTAATCTCATTTGGCCGTAAATTGAAGAAAATCCAGCGGCTATATGCCTTATTCTCCTTGTCTTCGCCGGATGGCATGCTGTAACTCATGCGCGTGAAAGCCAAGAACAAAAGGGCATTCCTGGCATCTGTCAATATATATGTGGAAATGATATCTCCACTATAGAGGACAAGAAATTTTGGGGCGGTTAGGCAAAAACCGCACGGGAAAATGAAGCACTTTCAAGGACTGCCATAAAATGGACAAATGTTCACTAAAACGGTCATAATTTTGTCATTCCGAGTCCGTGTCGGACCCACAATTACTCAAACTGCTCGCGGCAAGCATGCGAATCCAGAATATACTTCCCGCTTGCGCCACGAGGCCCGGAGTACCCTCAAATACGGCCTTAAGGCAGGAGTTTTTGGCCCTGAAAGTCAAAGAACATCATTTGTCGCTGTTTTTCAAACAAGTTTCAGAACCCATTGGCACTTCCTTTTGAAGGAAATTCGAGAGATTATGTTGCTTATAGACATCAGCCCCCCTGGTAGGGACAAACGTACCTTTCTGCAGATGCTCTATGATCCGCCAATCTCATTTGGCCGTAAATTGAAGAAAATCTAGCGGCTATATGCCTTATTCTCCTTGTTTTTGCCGGATGACATGCTGTAACTCATGCAAGTGAAAGCCAAGAACAAAAGGGCATTCCTGGCATCGGTCCATATGTATGTGGAAACGATATCTCCACTATAGAGGACAAGAAATTTCGGGTGGTCAGGCAAAAAGCGCACGGGAAAATGACGTACTGTCAAGGACTGCCATAGAATGGACAGATGTTCACTAAGACGGTCATAATTTTGTCATTCGGAGTCCGTGTCGGACCCACAAGTACTCAAACTGCTCGCGGCGAGCGTGCGAATCCAGAAAATACTCCTCGCTTGTGCAAAGAGGCCCAGAGTACCCTCAAATACGGCCGTAAGCAGGACTTTTTGGCCCTAAAAGTCAAAGAACATCACTCGTCGCTGTTTTTCAGACAAGTTTCTGAACCCATTGGCACTTCCGTTTGAAGGAAATTCGAGAGATTATGTTGCTTATAGACATTAGCCCCCCTGGTAGGGACAAACGTACCTTTCTGTTGATGCTCTATGATCCGAGCAATCTCATTTGGCCGTAAATTGAAGAAAATCCAGCGGCTATATGCCTTATTCTCCTTGTTTTTGCCGGATGGCATGCTGTAACTCATGTGTGTGAAAGCAGAGAACAAAAGGGCATTCTTGGCATCGGTCAACATATATGTGGAAACGATATCTCCACTATAGAGGACAAGAAATTTTGGGGCGGATAGGCAAAAAGGGCACGGGAAAATGAAGTACTTTCAAGGACTGCCATAGAATGGGCAGATGTTCACTAAAATGGTCATAACTTTGTCATTCGGAGTCCGTGTCGGACCCACAAGTACTCAAACTACTTGCGGCGAGTGCGTGAATCCAGAAAATACTCCCCGCTTGCACCAGGAGGCCCGGTGTACCCTCAAATACGGCCTTAAGCATGACTTTTTGGCCCTGAAAGTCAAAGAACATCATTCGTCGCTGTTTTTCAAACAAATTTCAGAACCCATTGGCACTTCCTTTTGAAGGAGATTTGAGAGATTATGTTTCTTATAAACATTAGCCCGCCTGGTAGTGACAAACGTACCTTTCTACAGATGGTCTATGATCCGGGGAATCTCATTTGGTCGTATATTGAAGAAAATCCTACGGCTATATGCCTTATTCTCCTTGTTTTTGCCGGATGGCGTGCTGTAAATCATGCGCGTCAATGCCAAGAACAATAGGGCATTCCTGGCATCGGTCAATATATATGTGGAAACGATATCTCCACTATAGAGGACAAGAAATTTTGGGGCGGTTAGGCAAAAAGCGCACGGGGAAAAGAAGTACTCTCAAGGACTTCCATAGAATGGACAGATATTCACTAAAACGGTCATAATTTTGTCATTTGCAGTCCGTGTCGGACCCACAAGTACTCAAACTGCTCGCAGCGAGCACGCGAATTCAGAAAATACTCCCCGCTTGCGCCAGGAGGCCCGGAGTTCCCTCAAATACGGCCTTAAGCAGGACTTTTTGGACTTGAAAGTCAAAGAACATCATTCGTCGCTGTTTTTCAGACAAGTTTCTGAACCCATTGGCACTTCCTTTTGAAGGAAATTCAAGAGATTATGTTGCTTATAAACATTAGCCCGCCTGGTAGGGAGAAACGCACCTTTCTGTAGATGCTCTATAATCCGGGCAATCCCATTTGGCCGTAAATTGAAGAAAATCCAGCGGCTATATGCCTTTTTCTCCTTGTTTTTGTCGGATGGAATGCTGTAACTCATGCGCGTGAAAGCCAAGAACCAAAGGGCATTCTTGACATCGGTCAATATATATGTGGAAACGATATCGCCACTATAGAGGACAAGAAATTTTGGGGCGGTTAGGCAAAAAGCGCACGGGAAAATGAAGTACTTTCAAGGACTGCCATAGAATGGACAGATGTTCACTAAAACGGTCATAATTTTGTCATTCGGAGTCCGTGTCGGACCCACAAATACTCAAACTCCTCGCGCCGAGCGCGTGAATCCAGAAAATAGTCCCCGCTTGCGCCAGGAGGCCCGGATTACCCTCAAATGCAGCCTTAAGCATGACTTTTTGGCCCTGAAAGTCAAAGAACATCATTCATTGCTATTTTTCAGACAAGTTTCTGAACCCGTTGGCACTTCCTTTTCAAGGAAATTCAAGAGATTATGTTGCTTATAGACATTAGCCCCCCTGGTAGGGACAAACGTACCTTTCTGTAGATGCTCTATGATCCGAGCAATCTCATTTGGACGTAAATTGAAAAAAATTCAGCGGCTATATGCCTTATTCTCCTTGATTTCGCCGTTTGGCATGCTGTAACTCATGCGCGTGAAAGCCAAGAACAAAAGGGCATTCCTAGCATCGGTCAACATCTATGTGGAAACGATATCTCCACTATAGAGGACAAGAAATTTGGGGCGGTCAGGCAAAAAGCGCATGGGAAAATGAAGTACTTTCAAGGACTGCCATACAACGGACAGATGTTCAGTAAAATGGTCATAATTTTGTCATTCGGAGTCCGTGTGGGACCCCCAAGTACTCAAACTGCTCACGGCGAGCGTGCGAATCCAGAAAATACTCCCGCTTGTGCCAAGAGGCCGGGAGTACCCTCAAATACGGCCCTAAGCAGGACTTTTTGGCATGAAAGTCAAAGAACATCATTCGTCGCTGTTTTTCAGACAAGTTTCTGAACCCATTGGCACTTCCTTTTGAAGGAAATTCGAGAGATTATGTTGCTTATAGACATTAGCACCCCTGGTAGGGAAAAAGTACCTTTATGCAGATGCTCTACGATCTGGCCAATCTCATTTGGTCGTAAATTGAAAAAAATCCAGCGGCTATATGCCTTATTCTCCTTGTTTTCGCCGGATGGCATGCTATAACTCATGCACATGAAAGCCAAGAACAAAAGGGCATTCCTGGCATCGGTCAATATAGATGTGGATATGATATCTCCACTATAGAGGACAAGAAATTTTAGGGCGGTTAGGCAAAAAGCGCACGGGGAAATGAAGTACTTTTTAGGACTTCCATAGAATGGACAGATATTCTCTAAAACGGTCATAATTTTGTCATTCGCAGTCTGTGTCGGACCCACAAGTACTCAAACTGTTCGCAGCGAGCACGCGAATTCAGAAGATACTCCCCGCTTGCGCCAGGAGGACCAGAGTTCCCTCAAATACGGCCTTAAGCAGGACTTTTTGACCCTAAAAGTCAAAGAACATCATTCGTCGCTGTTTTTCAGACAAGTTTCAGAACCCATTGGCACTTGCTTTTGAAGGAAATTTCGGAGATTATGTTGCTTATAGACATTATCCCCCCTGGTAGGGACAAACATACCTTTCTGCAGATGCTCTATGATCCGGGCCATCTCATTTGGCCGTAAATTGAAGAAAATCCAAGCGGCTATATGCCTTATTCTCCTTTTTTTGCCGGATGGCATGCTGTAACTCATGAGCATGAAAGACAAGAACAAAAGGGCAATCCTGGCATCAGTCAATATATATGTGGAAATGATATCTCCACTATAGAGGACAAGAAATTTTGGGGCTGTTAGGCAAAAAGCGCACGGGAAAATGAAGCACTTTCAAGGACTGCCATAGAATTGACAGATGTTCATTAAAACTGTCATAATTTTGTCATTCGGAGTCCGTGTCAGACCACAAGTACTCAAACTGCTCGCGGTGAGCGTGTGAATCCAGAAAATACTCCCTGTTTGTGCCAGGAGGCCTGGAGTACCCTCAAATACGGCCTTAAGAAGGACTTTTTGGCCCTGAAAGTCAAAGAACATCATTCGTCGCTGTTTTTCAGACAAGTTTCTGAACCCATTGGCACTTCCTTTTGAAGGAAATTCGAGAGATTATGTTGCTTATAGACATTAGCCCCCTGGTAGGGACAAACGTACCTTTCTGCAGATGCTCTATGATCCTGCCAATCTCATTTGGGCATAAATTGTAGAAAATCCAGCGGCTATATGCCTTATTCTCCTTGTTTTCGCCGGATGGCATGCAGTAACTCATGCGCGTGAAAGCCAAGAACAAAAGGGCATTCCTGGCATCGGTCAATATATATGTATAAACGATATCTCCACTATAGAGGACAAGAAATTTTGGGGCGGTTAGGCAAAAAGCGCACGGGAAAAGAAAGTACTTTCAAGGACTGCCATAGAATGGACAGATGTTCACCAAAACAGTCATAATTTTGTCAGTCGTTGTCCATGTCGGACCTACAAGTACTCAAACTGCTCGCGGCGAGCGTGCGAATCCAGAAAATACTCCCCGCTTGCGCCAAGAGTCCCAGAGTACCCTCAAATACAGCCTTAAGCAGGACTTTTTGGCATTGAAAGTCAAAGAACATCATTCGTCGCTGTTTTTCAGACAAGTTTTTGAACCCATTGGCACTTCCGTTTGAAGAAAATTCGAGAGATTATGTTGCTTATAGACATTAGTCCCCCTGGTAGGGACAAACCTACCTTTCTGTAAATGCTCTATGATCCGGGCAATCTCATTGGCCGTAAATTGAAGAAAATCCAGCGGCTATATGCCTTTTTCTCCTTGCTTTCGCCGGATCGCATGCTGTAACTCATGCGCGTGAAAGCCAAGAACAAAAGGGCATCGGTCAATATATATGTGGAAACAATATCTCCACTATAGAGGACAAGAAATTTTGGGGCGGTTAGGCAAAAAGGGCACGGGAAAATGAAGCATTTTCAAGGAATGCCATAGAATTGACAGATGTTCACTAAACCGGTCATAATTTTGTCATTCGGAGTCCGTGTCGGACCCACGAGTACTCAAACTGCTCGCGGCGGCGTGCGAATCCAGAAAATACTCCCTGGTTGCGCTAGGAGGCCCGGAGTACCCTCAAATACGGCCTTAAGCAGGACTTTTTGGCCCTGAAAGTCAAAGAACATCATTCGTCGCTGTTTTTCAAACAAGTTTCTGAACCCAGTGGCACTTCCATTTGATGGAAATTCGAGAGATTATGTTGCTTATAGACATTAACCCCCCTGGTAGGGACAAACATACCTTTCTGTAGATGCTCTATGATCCGGCCAATCACATTTGGCCGTAAATTGAAGAAAATCCAACGGCTATATGCCTTTTTCTCCTTGTTTTCGCCGGATGGCATGGTGTAACTCATGCGCGTGAAAGCTAAGAACTAAAGGGCATTCCTGGCATCGGTCAATATATATGTGGAAACGATATCTCCACTATAGAGGACAAGAAATTTTGGGGCGGTCAGGCAAAAGCGCACGGGAAAATGAAGTACGTTCTAGGACTGCCATAGAATGGACAGATGTTCACTAAAACAGTCATAGTTTTGTTATTCGGAGTCCGTGTCGGACCCACAAGTACTCACTGCTCATGGCGAGCGTGCGTATCCAGAAAATACTCCCCGCTTGCGCCAAGAGGCCCGGAGTACCCTCAAAGACGGCCTTAAGCAGTACTTTTTGGTCCTGAAAGTCAAAGAACATCATTCGTCGCTGTTTTTCAGACAAGTTTCTGAACCCATTGGCACTTCCTTTTGAAGGAAATTCGAGAGATTATGTTGCTTATAGACATTAGCCCCTGGTAGGGACAAACGTACCTTCAGAGATGCTCTATGATCCGGCAATCTCATTTGGCCGTAAATTGAACAAAATCCAGCGCTATATGCCTTATTCTCCTTGTTTTCGCGGATGGCATGTTTGTAACTCATGAACGTGAAAGCCAAGAACAAAAGGGCATTCCTGGCATCAGTCAATATATATGTGGAAACGATATCTCCACTATAGAGGACAAGAAATTTTGGGGCGGTCAGGCAAAAAGCGCACGGGAAAATGACGTACTTTCAGGGGCTGCCATAGAATGGACAGATGTTCACTAAAACGGTAATAATTTTGTCAGTCGCAGTCCGTGTCAGACCCACAAGTACTCAAAATGCTCGCAGCGAGCGCGCGAATCCAGAAAATACTCCCCGCTTGGGATAGGAGGCCCGAAGTACCCTTAAATACGACCTTAAGCAGGACATTTTGGCCCTGAAAGTCAAAGAACATCATTCGTCGTTGTTTTTCAGACAAGTTTCTGAACCCATTGGCACTTCCTTTTGAAGGAAATTCGAGAGATTATGTTGCTTTGAGACATTAGCCCCCCTGGTAGGGGCAAACATACCTTTCTGTAGATGCTCTATGATCCGGGAAATCTCATTTGGCCGTAAATTGAAGAAAATCCAGCGGCTATATGCCTTATTCTCCTTGTTTTCGCCGGATGGCATGCTGTAACTCATGCGCGTGAAAGCCAAGAACAAAAGGGCATTCCTGGCATCGGTCAATATATATGTGGAAACGATATCTCCACTATAGAGGACAAGAAATTTCGGAGCGGTTAGGCAAAAAGAGCACGGGAAAATAAAGTACTTTAAAGGACTGCCATAGAATGGACAGATGTTCACTAAAAGGGTCATAATTTTGTCAGTCGCAGTCCGTGTCGGACCCACAAGTACTCAAACTGCTCACGGCAAGCGTGCGAATCCAGAAAATACTCCCCGCTTGCGCCAAGAGGCCCAGAGTACCCTCAAATACGGCCTTAAGCAGGACTTTTTGGCCCTGAAAGTTAAAGAACATCATTCGTCGCTGTTTTTCAAACAAGTTTCTAAACCCATTGGCACTTCCTTTTGAAGGAAATTCGAGAGATTATGTTGCTTATAGACATTAGCCCCCATGGTTGGGACAAACATACCTTTCTGTAGATGCTCTATGATCCGGGCAATCACATTTGGCCGTAAATTGAAGAAAATCCAGCGGCTATATGCCTTTTTCTCCTTGTTTTCGCCGGATGGCATGGTGTAACTCATGCGCGTGAAAGCTAAGAACAAAAGGGCGTTCCTGGCATCGGTCAATATATATGTGGAAACGATATCTCCACTATAGAGGACAAGAAATTTTGGGCGGTCAGGCAAAAAGCGCACGGGAATATGAAGTACGTTCTAGGACTTCCATAGAATGGACAGATGTTCACTAAAACGGTCATATTTTGTCATTCGGAGTCCGTGTCGGACCCACAAGTACTCAAACTACTCACGGCGAGCATGCGAATCCAGAAAATACTCCCCGCTTGTGCCAAGAGGCCTGGAGTACCCTCAAAGACGGACTTAAGCAGTACTTTTTGGCCGTGAAAGCTAAAGAACATCATTCGTCGCTGTTTTTCAGACAATTTTCTGAACCCATTGGCACTTCCTTTTGTAGGAAATTCGAGAGATTATGTTGCTTATAGACATTAGCCCCCCTGGTAGGGACAAACGTACCTTTCTGTAGATGCTCTATGATCCGGGAAATCTCATTTGGCCATAAATTGAAGAAAATCCAGCGGCTACATGCCTTATTCTCCTTGTTTTCGCCGGATGGCATGTCAGAACTCATCGCGCGGAAAGCCAAGAACAAAAGGGCATTCTGGCATCGGTCAATATATACGTGGAAATGATATCTCCACTATAGAGGACAAGAAATTTTGGGGCGGTTAGGCAAAAAGCGCACGGGAAAATAAAGTACTTTCAAGGACTGCCATAGAATGGACAGATGTTCACTAAAACGGTCATAATTTTGTCAGTCGCAGTCCGTGTCGGACCCACAAGTACTCAAACTGCTCGCGGCGAGCGTGCGAATCCAGAAAATAGTCCCCGCTTGCGCCAAGAGGCCCAGAGTACCCTCAAATACGGCCTTAAGCAGGACTTTTTGGCCTTGAAATTCAAAGAACATCATTCGTCGTTGTTTTTCACACAAGTTTTTGAACCCATTGGCACTTCCGTTTGAAGAAAATTTGACAGATTATGTTGCTTATAGACATTAGTCCCCCTGGTAGGGACAAACCTACCTTTCTGTAGATGCTCTATGATCCGGGCAATCTCATTTGGTCAGAATTGAAGAAAATCCAGTGACTATATGCCTTTTTCTCCTTGTTTTCGCGGATCGCATGTCAGAACTCATGCGCGTGAAAGCCAAGAAAAAAGGGCATTCCTGGCATCGGTCAATATATATGTGGAAACAATATCTCCACTATAGAGGACAAGAAATTTTGGGGCGGTTAGGAAAAAAGCGCACGGGAAAATGAAGCATTTCCAAGGACTGCCATAGAATTGACAGATGTTCACTAAAACGGTCATAATTTTGTCATTCGGAGTCCGTGTCGGACGCACAAGTACTCAAACTCCTCGCGGTGGCGTGCGAATCCAGAAAATACTCCCTGGTTGCGCCAGGAGGCCCGGAGTACCCTCAAATACGGCCTTAAGCAGGACTTTTTGGCCCTGAAAGTTAAAGAACATCATTCGTCGTTGTTTTTCAGACAAGTCTCAGAACCCATCGGCACTTACTTTTGATGGAAGTTCGAGAGATTATGTTGCTTCTAGACATTAGCCCCCCTGGTAGGGACAAACGTACCTTTCTGCAGATGCTCTTATGATCCGGCAAATCTCATTTGGCCATAAACTGAAGAAAATCCAGCGGCTATATGCCTTATTGTCCTTGTTTTTGCCGGATGGCATGCTGTAACTTATGCACGTGAAAGCCAAGAACAAAAGGGCATTCCTGGCATCGGTCAATATATATGTGGAAATGATATCTCCACTATAGAGGACAAGAAATTTTGGGGCGGTTAGGCAAAAAGCGCACGGGAAAATAAAGTACTTTCAAGGACTGCCATAGAATGGACAGATGTTCACTAAAACGGTCATAATTTTGTCAGTCGCAGTCCGTGTCGGACCCACAACTACTCAAACTGCTCGCGGCGAGCGTGTGAATCCAGAAAATACTCCCCGTGTGTGCCAAGAGGCCCAGAGTACCCTCAAATACGTCCTTAAGCAGGACTTTTTGGCCTTGAAAGTCAAAGAACATCATTCGTCGTTGTTTTTCAGACAAGTTTTTGAACCCATTGGCACTTCCGTTTGAAGAAAATTTGAGAGATTATGTTGCTTATGGACATTAGTCCCCCTGGTAGGGACAAACCTACCTTTCTGTAGATGCTCTATGATCCGGGCAATCTCATTTGGCCGTAAATTGAAGAAAATCCAGCGGCTATATGCCTTTTTCTCCTTGTTTTCGCCGGATCGCATGCTGTAACTCATGCGCGTGAAAGCCAAGAAAAAAAGAGCATTCCTGGAATCGGTCAATATATATGTGGAAACAATATCTCCACTATAGAGGACAAGAAATTTTGGGGCGGTTATGCAAAAAGCGCACGGGAAAATGAAGCATTTTCAAGGACTGCCATAGAATTGACAGATATTCACTAAAACGGTCATAATTTTGTCATTCGGAGTCCGTGTCGGACGCACAAGTACTCAAACTCCTCGCGGCGGCGTGCGAATCCAGAAAATACTCCATGGTTGCGCCAGGAGGCCCGGAGTACCCTCAAATACGTCCTTAAGCAGGACTTTTTGGCCCTGAAAGTTAAAGAACATCATTCGTCGCTGTTTTTCAGACAAGTCTCAGAACCCATCGGCACTTACTTTTGATGGAAGTTCGAGAGATTATGTTGCTTATAGACATTAGCCCCCCTGGTAGGGACAAACGTACCTTTCTGCAGATGCTCTATGATCCGGCCAATCTCATTTGGCCATAAACTGAAGAAAATCCAGCGGCTATATGCCTTATTCTCCTTGTTTTTGCCGGATGGCATGCTGTAACTTATGCACGTGAAAGCCAAGAACAAAAGGGCATTCCTGGTATCGGTCAATATATATGTGGAAACGATATCTCCACCATAGAGGACAAGAAATTTTGGGGCGGTTAGGCAAAAAGCGCACGCGAAAATGAAGTACTTTCAAGGAATGCCATAGAATGGACAAATGTTCACTAAAACGGTCGTAATTTTGTCAGTCACAGGCCGTGTTGGACCCACAAGTACTCAAACTGCTCGCGGCGAGCGTGCAAATCCAGAAAATACTCCCCGCTTGCGCCAAGAGGCCAAGAGTACCCTCAAATACGGCCTTAAGCAGGACTTTTTGGCCCTGAAAGTCAAAGAACATCATTCGTCGCTGTTTTTCAGACAAGTTTCTGAACCCATTGGCACTTCCTTTTGAAGGAAATTCGAGAGATTATGTTGCTTATAGACATTAGCCCCCCTGGTAGGGACAAACATACCTTTCTGCAGATGCTCTATGATCTAGGCAATCTCATTTGGCCGTAAATTGAAGAAAATCCAGCGGCTATATGCCTTATTCTCCTTGATTTCGCCGGATGGCATGTTGTAACTCATGCGCGTGAAAGCCAAGAACAAAAGGGCATTCCTGGCATCGGTAAATATCTATGTGGAAACGATATCTCCACTATAGAGGACAAGAAATTTTGGGGCGGTTAGGCAAAAAGCGCACGGTAAAATGAAGTACTTTGAAGGACTGTCATAGAATGGACAGATGTTCACTAAAACGGTCATAATTTTGTCATTCGGAATCCGTGGCAGACCCACAATTACTCAAACTGCTCGCGGCGAGCGTGCGAATCCAGAAAATACTCCCCGCTTGCGCCAGGAGGCCTGGAGTACCCTCAAATACGGCCTTAAGCAGGACTTTTTGGCCCTGAAAGTCAGAGAATATCATTCGTCGCTGTTTTTGAGACAAGTTTCAGAACCCATTGGCACTTCCTTTTGAAGGAAATACGAGAGATTATGTTGCTTATAGATATTAGTCCCCTGGTAGGGACAAACGTACCTTTCTGCAGATGCTCTATGATCCGACCAATCTCATTTGGCCGTAAATTGAAGAAAATCCAGCGGCTATATGCCTTATTCTCCTTGTTTTTGCCGGATGGCATGCTGTAACTCATGCACGTGAAAGCCAAGAACCAAAGGGCATTCCTGGCATCGATCAATATATATGTGGAAACGATATCTCCACAATAGACGACA
Source organism: Aegilops speltoides (assembly GCA_021437245.1). NCBI lineage: Eukaryota > Viridiplantae > Streptophyta > Magnoliopsida > Poales > Poaceae > Aegilops > Aegilops speltoides. Next base: position 294,070,814 of record CM038147.1, read on the forward strand.
AGAAATTTTGGGGCGGTCAGGCAAAAAGCGCACGGGAAAATGAAGTACTTTCAAGGACTACCATAGAATGGACAGATGTTTAGTAAAACGGTCATAATTTTGTCATTCAGAGTCCGTGTCGGACCCACAAGTACTCAAACTGCTCGCGGCGAGCATGCACGTGAAAGCCAATGATAGAGGCGGAGGTGTACCGATCTTTCGATGAGATGATAACTATCGATTTGGTGGAGACGACTTTGACGATCCGACTACAAACGTGCACGACGTTGCGCCTTAGCAATCGCTAAACCAATTCAGAGAGGTTATTGACCACGCCGGAGCACAATCAACGTGACCACGAAGGTCTATTCCTGCAAGCAATCGAAAAACAAGCAAGAATATGATAAAAGCAATCTGAATATTGCGAGTATGTATGTAGTATTGATAAAGGTGGGGATCCGTAAGCGGTCTTGGTCTGGTCGTTGGACACAAACGAAGTACACGAAGTTGCAATGGCTAACTTTTAACTAAACAAATCCCAAGGGAAAAGCTACTAGATGGATCTAATTATATAGGAGCAAGGGGTGGCGGCCAAGGAGGTGCAAGGACGTCCCAAGGCAGCCTAAAACTAACCCTAGGTCGTACAAGGCCAATGGACCCAAGTGGAGGTGATGTAACACCTTTGGACTTGTAGTTTGACTCGGATTTTGGTGCAGCGTCAAATTGTTTCGTCCATAACTCAACGCTCCGGAGGGATTTTAAGGTGATTCCAATTGTGCTGGAAAGAGCATGAAATCTACTTTCCAATAAAAAAAGAATCACCCAATTCGGAGTCCGTATGAAAAAGTTGTTGGCGTTTTGAGTCAGGTATGTCTGTGCAGTCCGAATATGAATCCAGAACGTGAGAGACTTGGACTCTATCTTCTCTTGGCCCAAAAGTGACGTGAGAAGACTTTTTGAACAGCACCTAAACTTCTCCTTTTCCCTTATCTTCATATGTGGATTGTACAAATGTCCCATACACCTGCAATTAGACAAAACACAAAAGTATGTGAAGTATTTTTGTTCTGGATAACATAAATATATTATTGAATAGTTTGCACTAGAAATCACCAGACAAATATGAATCTATGCAATATTTTTGGTCTTATCCAAGGTAGTCATGTCCTCATCAGCCAAGAACTAAAGGGCATTCCTGGCATCGGCCAATATATATGTGGAAATGATATCTCCACTATGGAGGACAAGAAATTTTTGGGAATTCAGGCAAAGAGCGCACGAGAAAATGAAGGACTTTCAAGGGCTGCCATAGAATAGACAGCTGCTCACTAAGACGGTCATAATTTTGTCATTAGGAGTCTGTGTCGGACCCATAAGTACTCAAACTGCTTGCGGCAAGCGCGCGAATCGAAAAAATTACTCCCCGCTTGCGCCAGGAGGACCGGAGTACCCTCAAATTCAGCCTTAACCAGGACTTTTTGGCCCTGAAAGTCAAGGAACATCATTCGTCGCTGTTTTTGAGACAAGTTTCTGAACCCATTGGCACTTCCTTTTGAAGGAAATTCGAGAGATTATGTTGCTTATAGACATTAGCCCCCCTGGTAGGGACAAACGTACCTTTCTGGAGATGCTATATGATCCAGGCAATCTAATTTGCCCGTAAATTGAAGAAAATCTAGCGGCTATATGCCTTATTCTCCTTGTTTTCGCCGGATGGCATGCTGTAACTCATGTGCGTGAAAGCCAAGAACAAAAAGGCATTCCTGGCATCGATCAATATATATGTGGAAATGATATCTTCACTATAGAGGACAAGAAATTTTGGGGTAGTCAGGCAAAAAGCGCACGAGAAAATGAAGTACTTTCAAGGACTGCCATAGAATGGACAGATGTTCACTAAAACAGTCATAATTTTTTCATTCAAAGTACGTGTCGGACCCATAAGTACTCAAACTGCTCGCGGCGAGCGCGCGAATCCAAAAAATACTCCCCGCTTGCGCCAGGAGGCCTGGAGTATCCTCAAATTCAGCCTTAAGTAGGACTTTTTGGCCCTGAAAGTCAAAGAACATCATTCGTCGTTATTTTTCAGACAAGTTTCTGAACCCATTGGCACTTCCATTTGAAGGAAAATCGAGAGATTATGTTGCATATAGACATTAGCCCCCTGGTAGTGACAAACTACCTTTCTGCAGATGCTCTATGATCCGGGCAATCTCATTTGGCCGTAAATTGAAGAAAATCCAGCGGATATATGCCTTATTCTCCATGTTTTTGCCGGATGGCATGCTGTAACTCATGCACGTGAAAGCCAAGAACTAAAGGGCATTCCTGGCATCGGTCAATATATATGTGGAAATGATATCTCCACTATGGAGGACAAGAAATTTTTGGGAAGTCAGGCAAAAAGTGCATGAGAAAATGAAGGAATTTCAAGGGCTGCCATAGAATAGACAGCTGCTCACTAAGACGGTCATAATTTTGTCATTAGGAGTCTGTGTCGGACCCATAAGTACTCAAACTGCTCGCGGCAAGCGCGCGAATCCAAAAAATTACTCCCCGCTTGCGCCAGGAGGACCGGAGTACCCTCAAATTCAGCCTTAAGCAGGACTTTTTGGCCCTGAAATCAAGGAACATCATTCGTCGCTATTTTTCAGACAAGTTTCTGAACCCATTGGCACTTCCTTTTAAAGGAAATTCGAGAGATTATGTTGCGTATAGACATTAGCCCCCCTGGTAGGGACAAACGTACCTTTCTGAAGATGCTATATGATCCAGGCAATCTAATTTGGCCGTAAATTGAAGAAAATCCAGCGGCTATATGCCTTATTCTCCTTGTTTTCGCCGGATGGCATGCTGTAACTCATGCGCGTGAAAGCCAAGAACAAAAGGGCATTCCTGGCATCGATCAATATATATGTGGAAATGATATCTCCACTATAGAGGACAAGAAATTTTGGGGTAGTCAGGCAAAAAGCGCACGAGAAAATGAAGTACTTTCAAGGACTGCCATAGAATGGACAGATGTTCACCAAAACAGTCATAATTTTGTCATTCAGAGTCCGTGTCGGACCCATAAGTACTCAAACTGCTCGCCGTGAGCGCGCGAATCCAAAAAATACTCCCCGCCTTTGCCAGGAGGCCCAGAGTACCCTCAAATTCAGCCTTAAGCAGGACTTTTTGGCCCTGAAAGTGAAAGAACATCATTCGTCGCTGTTTTTCAAACTAGTTTCTGAACCCATTGGCACTTCCTTTTGAAGGAAATTCGAGAGATTATGTTGCATATAGACATTAGCCCCCTGTTAGTGACAACTACCTTTCTGCAGATGCTCTATGATCCAGGCAATCTCATTTGGCCGTAAATTGAAGAAAATCCAGCGGCTATATGCCTTATTCTCCTTGTTCTCGTCGGATGGCATGCTGTAACTCATGCGCGTGAAAGCCAAGAACTAAAGGGTATACCTAGCAACAGTCAATATATATGTGGAAATGATATCTCCACTATAGAGGACAAGGAATTTTGGGGTAGTCAGGCGAAAAGCGCACGAGAAAATGAAGTACTTTCAAGGACTGCCATAGAATGGACAGATGCTCACTAAGACGGTCATAATTTTGTCATTAGGAGTCTGTGTCGCACCCATAAGTACTCAAACTGCTCGCGGCAAGCGCGCGAATCCAAAAAATTACTCCTCGCTTGCGCCAGGTGGATCGGAGTACCCTCAAATTCAGCCTTAAGCAGGACTTTTTGGCCCTGAAAGTCAAGGAACATCATTCGTCACTGTTTTTCAGACAAGTTTCTGAACCCATTGGCACTTCCTTTTGAAGGAAATTCGAGAGATTATGTTGCTTATAGACATTAGCCCCCCTGGTAGGGACAAACGTACCTTTCTGGAGATGCTATATGATCCAGGCAATCTAATTTGGCCGTAAATTTAAGAAAATCCAGCGGCTATATGCCTTATTCTCCTTGTTTTCGACGGATGGCATGCTGTAACTCATGCGCGTGAAAGCCAAGAACAAAAGGGCATTCCTGGCATCGATCAATATATATGTGGAAATGATATCTCCACTATAGAGGACAAGAAATTTTGGGGTAGTCAGGCCAAAAGCGCACGAGAAAATGAAGTACTTTCAAGGATCGCCATAGAATAGACAGATGTTCACTAAAAACAGTCATAATTTTGTCATTGAGTCCGTGTCGGACCCATAAGTACTCAAACTGCTCGCCGTGAGTGGTGCTGAATCAAAAAATACTCCCGCTTGCGCCAGAGGCCCGGAGTACCCTCAAATTCAGCCTTAAGCAGGACTTTTGGCCCCGAAAGTGAAAGAACATCATTCGTCATTGTTTTTCGGATCAGTTTCAACCCATTGGCACTTCCTTTTGAAGGAAATTCGAGAGATTATGTTGCATATAGACATTAGCCCCCGGTAGTGACAAACTACCTTCTGCGCAGATGCTTTGTGATCCGAGCAATCTCATTTGGCGTAAATTGAAGAAAATCCAGCGGCTATATGCCTTATTCTCCTTGTTTTCGTCGGATGGCATGCTGTAACTCATGCGCGTGAAAGCCAAGAACTAAGGGGCATTCCTGGCATCGATCAATATATATGTGGAAATGATATCTCCACTATAGAGGACAAGAAATTTTGGGGTAGTCAGGCAAAAAGCGCACGAGAAAATGAAGTACTTTCAAGGACTGCCATAGAATGGACAGATGTTCACTAAAACAGTCATAATTTTGTCATTCAGAGTCCGTGTCGGACCCATAAGTACTCAAACTGCTCGCCGTGAGCGCGCGAATCCAAAAAATACTCCCCGCTTGTGCCAGGAGGCCCGGAGTACCCTCAAATTCAGCCTTAAGCAGGACTTTTTGGCCCTGAAAGTGAAAGAACATCATTCGTCGCTGTTTTTCAGACCAGTTTCTGAACCCATTGGCACTTCCTTTTGAAGGAAATTTGAGAGATTATGTTGCATATAGACATTAGCCCCCTGGTAGTGACAAACTACCTTTCTGTAGATGCTTTGTGATCCAGGCAATCTCATTTGGCCGTAAATTGAAGAAAATCCAGCGGCTATATGCCTTATTCTCCTTGATTTCGCCAGATGGCATGCTGTAACTCATGCGTGTGAAAGCCATCAACAAAAGGGCATTCCTGGCATCGGTCAATATCTATGTGGAAACGATATCTCCACTATAGAGGACAAGAAATTTTGGGGCGGTCAGGCAAAAAGCGCACGGGAAAATGAAGTACTTTCAAGGAATGCCATTGAATGGACAGATGTTCACTAAAACGGTCATAATTTTGTCATTTGGAGTCCGTGTCGGACCCACAAGTACTCAAACTGCTCGCCGTGAGCGCGCGAATCCAAAAAATACTCCCTGATTGCGCCAGGAGGCCCGGAGTACCCTCAAATTAAGCCTTAAGAAGGACTTTTTGGCCCTGAAAGTGAAAGAACATCATTCGTCGTTGTTTTTCAGACAAGTTTCTGAACCCATTGGCACTTACTTTTGAAGGAAATTCGAGAGATTATGTTGCGTATAGACATTAGCCCCCTGGTAGTGACAAACTACCTTTCTGCAGATGCTCTATGATCCAGGCAATCTCGTTTGGCCGTAAATTGAAGAAAATCCAGCGGCTATATGCCTTATTCTCCTTGTTTGCGTTGGATGGCATGCTGTAACTAATGCGCGTGAAAGCCAAGAACAAAAGGGCATTCCTGGCGTCGATCAATATATATGTGGAAATGATATCTCCACTATAGAGGACAAGAAATTTTGGGGTAGTCAAGCAAAAAGCGCACGAGAAAATGAAGTACTTTCAAGGACTGCCATAGAATGGACAGATGTTCACTAAAACAGTCATAATTTTGTTATCCAGAGTCCGTGTCGGACCCATAAGTACTCAAACTGCTCGCGGCGAGTGCGCGAATCCAAAAAATACTCCCCGCTTGTGCCAGGAGGCCCGGAGTACCCTCAAATTCAGCCTTAAGCAGGACTTTTTGGCCCTAAAAGTGAAAGAACATCATTTGTCGCTGTTTTTCAGACAAGTTTCTGAACCCATTGGCACTTCCTTTTGAAGGAAATTCAAGAGATTATGTTGCATATAGACATTAGCCCCCTGGTAGTGACAAACTACCTTTCTGCAGATGCTTTGTGATCCAGGCAATCTCATTTGGCCGTAAATTGAAGAAAATCCAGCGGCTATATGCCTTATTCTCCTTGTTTTCGTCGGATGGCATGCTGTAACTCATGCGCGTGAAAGCCAAGAACTAAGGGGCATTCCTGGCATCGATCAATATATATGTGGAAATGATATCTCCACTATAGAGGACAAGAAATTTTGGGGTAGTCAGGCAAAAAGCGCACGAGAAAATGAAGTACTTTCAAGGACTGCCATAGAATAGACAGATGTTCACCAAAACAGTCATAATTTTGTCATTCAGAGTCCGTGTCGGACCCATAAGTACTCAAACTGCTCGCCGTGAGCGCGCGAATCCAAAAAATACTCCTCGCTTGTGCCAGGAGGCCCGGAGTACCCTCAAATTCAGCCTTAAGCAGGAATTTTTGGCCGTGAAAGTGAAAGAACATCATTCGTCGCTGTTTTTCAGACCAGTTTCTGAACCCATTGGCACTTCCTTTTGAAGGAAATTTGAGAGATTATGTTGCATATAGACATTAGCCCCCTGGTAGTGACAAACTACCTTTCTGTAGATGCTTTGTGATCCAGGCAATCTCATTTGGCCGTAAATTGAAGAAAATCCAGCGGCTATATGCCTTATTCTCCTTGATTTCGCCAGATGGCATGCTGTAACTCATGCGTGTGAAAGCCATCAACAAAAGGGCATTCCTGGCATCGGTCAATATCTATGTGGAAACGATATCTCCACTATAGAGGACAAGAAATTTTGGGGCGGTCAGGCAAAAAGCGCACGGGAAAATGAAGTACTTTCAAGGAATGCCATTGAATGGACAGATGTTCACTAAAACGGTCATAATTTTGTCATTTGGAGTCCGTGTCGGACCCACAAGTACTCAAACTGCTCGCCGTGAGCGCGCGAATCCAAAAAATACTCCCTGATTGCGCCAGGAGGCCCGGAGTACCCTCAAATTAAGCCTTAAGCAGGACTTTTTGGCCCTGAAAGTGAAAGAACATCATTCGTCGTTGTTTTTCAGACAAGTTTCTGAACCCATTGGCACTTCCTTTTGAAGGAAATTCGAGAGATTATGTTGCGTATAGACATTAGCCCCCTGGTAGTGACAAACTACCTTTCTGCAGATGCTCTATGATCCAGGCAATCTCGTTTGGCCGTAAATTGAAGAAAATCCAGCGGCTATATGCCTTATTCTCCTTGTTTGCGTCGGATGGCATGCTGTAACTAATGCGCGTGAAAGCCAAGAACAAAAGGGCATTCCTGGCGTCGATCAATATATATGTGGAAATGATATCTCCACTATAGAGGACAAGAAATTTTGGGGTAGTCAAGCAAAAAGCGCACGAGAAAATGAAGTACTTTCAAGGACTGCCATATAATGGACAGATGTTCACTAAAACAGTCATAATTTTGTTATCCAGAGTCCGTGTCGGACCCATAAGTACTCAAACTGCTCATGGCGAAAAGTGCGAATCCAAAAATACTCCCGCTTGTGCGGGAGGCCCGAGTACCCTCAAATTCAGCCTTAAGCAGGACTTTTTGGCCCTAAAAGTGAAAGAACATCATTTGTCGCTGTTTTTCAGACAAGTTTCTGAACCCATTGGCACTTCCTTTTGAAGGAAATTCAAGAGATTATGTTGCATATAGACATTAGCCCCCTGGTAGTGACAAACTACCTTTCTGCAGATGCTCTATGATCCGGGCAATCTCATTTGGCCGTAAATTGAAGAAAATCTAGCGGCTATATGCCTTATTCTCCTTGTTGTTGCTGGATGGCATGCTATAACTCATGCACGTGAAAGCCAAGAACTAAAGGGCATTCCTGGCATCGGTCAATATATATGTGGAAATGATATCTCCACTATAGAGGACAAGAAATTTTTGGGCAGTCAGGAAAAAAGCGCACGAGAAAATGAAGGACTTTCAAGGACTGCCATAGAATAGACAGATGCTCACTAAGACGGCCATAATTTTGTCATTAGGAGTCTGTGTTGGACCCATAAGTACTCAAACTGCTTTCATGGCGAAGCGCTGTGAATCAAAAATACTCCCGCTTGCGCCAGAGGCCCGAGTACCCTCAAATTCAGTCTTAAGCAGGACTTTTGGCACCGAAAGTCAAGGAACATCATTCGTCGCTCATTTTTTGGACAAGTTTCTGAACCCATTGGCACTTCCTTTTGAAGGAAATTCGAGAGATCATGTTGCTTATAGGCATTAGCCCCCCTGGTAGGGACAAACATACCTTTCTGCAGATGCTCTATGATCCAGGCAATCTCATTTGGCCGTAAATTGAAGAAAATCCAGCGGCTATATGCCTTATTCTCCTTGTTTTCGCCGGATGGCATGCTGTAACTCATGTGCGTGAAAACCAAGAACAAAAGGGCATTCCTGGCATCGATCAATATATATGTGGAAATGATATCACCACTATAGAGGACAAGAAATTTTGGGGTAGTCAGGCCAAAAGCACACGAGAAAATGAAGTACTTTCAAGGACTGCCATAGAATGGGCAGATGTGCACTAAAACAGTCATAATTTTGTCATTCAGAGTCCGTGTCGGACCCATAAGTACTCAAACTGCTCGCGGCGAGCGCACGAATCCAAAAACTACTCCACGCTTGCGCCAGGAGGCCTGGAGTACCCTCAAATTCAGCCTTAAGTAGGACTTTTTGGCCCTGAAAGTCAAAGAACATCATTCGTCGCTGTTTTTCAGACAAGTTTCTGAACCCATTGGCACTTCCTTTTGAAGGAAATTCGAGAGATTATGTTGCATATAGACATTAGCCCCCTGGTAGTGACAAACTACCTTTCTGCAGATGCTCTATGATCCGGGCAATCTCATTTGGCCGTAAATTGAAGAAAATCCAGCTGCTATATGCCTTATTCTCCTTGTTTTTGCCGGATGGCATGCTGTAACTCAAGCACGTGAAAGCCAAGAACTAAAGGGCATTTGTCACGACCGGTTTTCCGGGTAATAAATTTCCAGAAAAGACCGTCGTGCTCATCAGCCCCAGGATTACTGTTAGCTGATGAGGGTCCAACTTGATACAGAAATTCCAAGCAACATACAAAATATGCAGTACAAGACCATTCTGGCCTGTGAGTACAACAAATGGTTTCTAGTGGCTGATGGCGGAAGCGGTTTGTGGATCATCAGTGTCTATGGGACTCCAATTCCCACAGAACAGTGACTGTGTTAACTCCTATCTTCGCGAGGCTGCTATCTCCATTGCTTAGGTTCCGGGTCTGTCATCGCGTCACTCCTCTCTGTGCAAGAAAATCTGGCCAAGACAATAGCCAGGGACAAGCCAGTGAGTACTTTGAATGTACTCGCAAACATTAAGAACACAGGTATAATATAACAATGATGTGCTGAAAATATTTATGCTCATGACGTCAGTCACAAAAGATAAATAAAACTCTGATGCATGCAAGCAAGTTATTTATAAAAATTGCAATAACATAGTAGTATTAAAATATATGAAATAAATAACAAGCAATGCCACAGTTGGGCGTCTTGGCGACACCACATAAAGGGCTTTTAAAAGAAATGCCACAGTCGGGCGTCTGAGCGACACCACATAAAGGGCTTTAAAAGAAATGCCACAGTCGGGCATCCGAGCGACACCACATAAAGGGCTTTAAAAGAAATGCCACGATCAAGGCGTCGAGCGACACCACATAAAGGGCTTTTAAAAGAAATGCAATAATCAAGGCGTCGGCGACACCACATAAAGGGCTTTAAAAGAAATGCCACGGTCAAGGCGTCGAGCGACACCGCATAAAGGGCTTTAAAATAAATGCCACGATCAAGGCCTCGGCGACACCACATAAAGGGCTTTTAAAAGAAATGCCACAAATAAGGCGTCGAGCGACACCACATAAAGGGCTTTAAAATAACAATCATAGTGAATATCCCGGAGGTAGAACCATCCCAGAGATACTCGATAATAACAATAATATCACGGGTTAGTCAACAATGATAATAATCATAATCATCATAAGTCACAAGTCACAATCCATGTTGTTCCAGTTCTGCTTAACAGTTTCACCTCCGAAGACCGACACTAAGACCAATACTTGACCCATCCCAGACTGTAGTCCTTAACCATGGACACGGCTATTCAAATAGGTTTAATCTCTGCAGAGGGTGTACTCTTTACCCACGAGTAACGGATTCCTTTAGCCCATCGGGACTAATTCCGCTTACGGTCTTTTAAATGAAAACACACCTGACTTGCACACACCAGCTTAACTTACCGGTGTCTGGAATCACCCACGACACCCGTTAAACAAAACTCTAAGTGGGGAGGCTACAACCTCGATTAGCATGGGATCACAAAATTTATACCGCGCGCAAAACTGGGGGAGCTACCCCCTCGGCTACAACCGAAACACCCATGCCCCCTGACCGGATGACTGACTTTAATCCATGGCCGTGGTACCCTCATCCTCGCCCCTCTGCGGTGTGTGCTAGAAAGGGGTTGACAAATTACTGAACCGTACCCTACCTGTGGCAGGGACAAGTGGTAGCACGAAACAAGTGTGGGGGTTGCTGGAACAAGACTCGATCTACGGTCGACCCAGGAGGTTTATAGTTTCATGCATAACCTGTATAACAAATATACTTCAACCAATCCAATCAACACTCATTATATCTTACTATGCCATGCCGGACATACTCGTCCCGACGGAGACCGGCGACAAGCTCACACCTACCCAAGGCAGAGGCTTACCCGGATTCCTTTCCGGCATGCATGCAAGACACATGAGGATGATTATCATTATAAGTGTGTTTATTTCCAATAGCATGGAAATCACTAATATGCACTCATGCATATGATCATATCACATGAAATAACAAGTCCTTCGAAATGCGGTGGTGTTAAAAATGTATCAACGATCACACCAAAGTATTATGCCGGGATTCAGAGTGCTTGCCTTCAATGTGTGGTAAGTCAGGGTGTACTCCAGAACATTTGAATGCTTTCTCCTCTCTCCAAAAATCCTATTTTAGCAATATAAAGAATTAACACACAAAATAAAAACAGCACCAAAAGTTGTTTTGAAATTTTTTCAAATAAATCTTAAAATAAACTAGACATTATTTGAGAGAGGTAGGAAAAACAATTAATTCATTTGGAGTTATATTTTAAAAGATATAGCCAGTCAAACATTTGGTCAAAATCTGTTTTTTAAATAAAATAGAAAAAGAAAAACGGTTCGCCTGGACTACGTCTTCTGAGATTGATCGCGTACTTACCGTAAATACGCTTCCACCAGAGAAAAACGTATCGGTCGGGTTGCGCCACTAGTGGCTTGGGTTGGCTCACCGACAGGTGGTCCCCACCTGTCGGGTTCGTCTTCTCCCCCCCGTGCGCGCCTCGACAGAGACACGGGCCGTTTCCAACGGTGATCCCCGGCGACACAAGCCACCATTCGACGCGCTCGCGATATGGGGGTGATTGGGAGGAGGAACCGCATCCATCTGCAGTGGTTGGGGGCGCGGGGGAGCTTGAGGCTGAGAGCACCTTCCTCCATGGCGGAGGGGAAGCTTGGGAGGAAGTGGTTTTGGGGTGGCGGTGGTTCCCGATCCAAATTGAGCAGGGAAGGAGTTCACGGAGGAAGAGAGGACTTGGTGAAGAGAGTGGAGAGGGCGAGGCCTTGGCTGCGCCGAACGGAGCCGGGACATGGCGGTGGCCAAACTGACCGGAGAGGTTGAAGATGACCTGCCCCCTTCAAATGGTGGCGATGGGGGCACTAGTGAGACGGTGTGAGGCTACCTGAGGGCTCGAAGACGCTCGGGGCTTCCTTATAAAGCGTGGCTAGGTCGGTCCGAGATGGCCGGAGATAAGAACGGTGGCGAACCGCCTCTCTGTGCTGCAGGGCAACGTGGCGGCGACGAGGGCTTGCGAACAAAGCTGCGGATGAGCTCGGGCTGTGCCAGGGGCCAGGTGGCGAGCCGGGGTGGCTTGGACGGCGCCGACATGAGCAGGGGCTGTCGGGCGACCGCGGCGGCTAGCTCTTGGCCTGCCGGGGCGTGGCGAGGGTCTGCTTGGCGCGTTGCGGTGAGGGGGAGCACGCAGCGCGCAAGGGGACCCGGCGTGCCGGCTGCGGTCGGTCACGGGATGGGGTGAGTGCGGGGCGTGACGCGGCGACTCGGGTGTTCGCGGTGCCAACGCACGCCTGGCATGCCAGAGCACGCCTTAACATGTTCGATGAAATGCCAGGCAGTCTAGAGGCCACGGTTGAGGCCGGCAACAAACAGTTCTAGTCTAGGGTTAGTAATGGATCTAAGGGACATGGTGGATTGGTCGGGAGCTCAAGTTCATAGTGTAGACTTGAAATCATGCCAACTGGACATGCACATAGGGTGTTTGATAAAATGCCAGAGGCATCTAGGCAGGTCTTGGAGTGGTCAAATATTCCAGATGGTGGTCTCATTAGGTGAATAAAAGGGTGGTGAGGTTAGTTGGCCAAATACAGAAACTTGTTAGTGCAAGTTTTGCAAAAACTCAATTCTCGGACAGAGACAAATGGCATCTCAAGATGGACAAAAATTCTCCCAATGGGTTCATGCTCTTGGACTTAAGGGTTTGGTAAGGGTTACTACCAGTAGAAAAAGTAATCACAGCAAAAGGAGCAAGTTGAAATATAGTTGTAGTACAAAGCCTCAAGTTGGACCAAAATGGAAATGAGGATGATTCACTCAAATTTTTCAAAGAGCATAGCTGGGTTTTTGCATAAAGCTGAATAATATGCTCCTACTGACATCCCATAATTTTGGTGGAGGCCAGAAAGAATTATTTAAAAGGGTTGTAGTGCAAAGTTGCTTTCTAGACCAGAGAAGAAAATTGGGTGTAGAGCTCAAAATATTTCAAGAATAAAAGATATTTTTGTATAAAAGTGATTCAAAAACATCACATGACATCTCCAAATTTTGGTTGGATTTTTACATAAATATATCAAATGGTTGTAGTTCAAATATGGCCATATAACCTTGAAAAACTATTTTTTTCAAGAAAATAAAGATCAAGCAAATTAATTATGTAATTAGTTCTACTAATAAAAGAAAAGTTTTTCTTGAGAGGTTAAACAAGTCCAATAACATATTTGAAAAGTTTTCTCTATGGGGAAAACTCCATAATAGCAAGGGAGAAAAAGTTCAAAAATCCAAAAGGGAGCCCAGAAAATAAAAGTTTTAGTTTCCTGGCAAAATTTTAATTAATAAAACAAGTTCAAATTTTTGGGGTGTCACAACACTACCCCCCTTAAAAGAAAATCTCGTCCTCGAGATTTGTTAGGAGTTGTTTGGAAAACATCTTTCCTGTGAGCTGGAACCAAAAGATTTATTCATAGCACAAATTTGCGTCGTCGAGGTTGGCAGCTACGCCCGAAAAAAATGCGATCGCACATCAACATATTCATGCATAGCTACTATTAAAAACAGGAGTGCACAAGCAGACAGCATCTAATTACGGTGACACAGGGTCACAAGATTGCAAGGCGAGGTCATTCTAAGGCTCGGTATCCTTCGAGCGATTTTAGTCTACCTCGTTCATACCTAAGAGGACTTGCTTCACGGATGCCGAGGTTTCTCCACGGTTTTCACCGTCGGAAATAGCTGGAGAGGGTTGAGGGGCTGCAGGCTCGGGGCAGCGATGATGACCATCATGGGGATTGTTGGCCACAATCCCGTTGGAGTGTGCTCCCCAAAGACGAGGAAGTACTTCTGGGGTCATCAAGGTATTTTGGATGATGGCTGGGGCTATGCTGTGTTGAGGCTAGCGTGCCCTTTTATAGAAAAAGGGAACGAAGTCTTCCCTCGCACGCTTGCGAATAAGACAGATTATTGGGCAATCGACAAGCTGTGCTAGGCTGATAGGTTGGGCACCGACCGCCAAAAGTGTCGGGGTCTCTGTGTGGCTATCTTGCACGGAAGCTTGGTGGGGTTTTTGGTTAGGGTCCGTGGGTTGGTTTGCCTAAGTTTTTTCGACCGCTAAGATAGGATTAGCCAATGGTCACTGGCTCGATACCAAGTCATCACGACCGGTTTTCGGGTAATAAATTTCGAGAAAGAGACCGTCGTGCTCATCAGCCCCAGGATTCTGTTAATGATGAGGCTCCAACTTGATACGTAAATTCCAAGTAACATACAAAATATGCATTACAAGACCATTCGCCTGTGAGTACAACAAATGGTTTCTAGTGGCTGATGGCGGAAGCGGTTTGTGGATCATCGGTGTCTATGGGACTCCAATTCCCACGAGAACAGTGACTGTGTTAACTCCTATCTTCGCGAGGGTGCTATCTCCATTGCTTAGGTTCGGGGCTGTCATCGCATCACTCCTCTCGTGCAAGAAAATCTGGCCAAGACAATAGCGAGGACAAGCCGGTGAGTACTTTGAATGTACTGCAAACATTAAGAACACAGTATAATATAACAATGATGTGCTGAAAATATTTATGCTCATGACGTCGGTCACAAAAGATAAATAAAACTCGATGCATGCAAGCAAGTTATTTATAAAAATTGCAATAACATAGTAGTATTAAAATATATTAAATAAATAACAAGCAATGCCAATATCGAGCGTCTTGGCGACACCACATAAAGGGCTTTTAAAAGAAATGCCATAATCAAGGCGTCGAGCGACACCACATAAAGGGCTTTAAAAGAAATGTTATAATCGAAGGCGAAAGCGACACCACATAAAGGGCTTTAAAAGAAATGCCACAATCAAGGCGTCGAGCGACACCACATAAAGGGCTTTTAAAAGAAATGCCACGATCGAGGCGTCGAGCGACACCACATAAAGGGCTTTAAAAGAAATGCCACAATGCAAGGCGTCGAGCGACACCGCATAAAGGGATTTAAAATAAATGTTACGGTCGAAGGCGTCGAGCGACACCACATAAAGGGCTTTTAAAAGAAATTCCACGATCAAGGCTCGAGCGACACCACATAAAGGGCTTTAAAATAACAATCATAGTGAATATCCCGGAGGTAGAACCATCCCAGAGATACTCGATAATAACAATAATATCACGGGTTAGTCAACAATAATAATAATCATAATCATCATAAGTCACAAGTCACAATCCATGTTGTTCCAGTTCTGCTTAACAGTTTCACCTCCGAAGACCGACACTAAGACCAATACTTGACTCATCCCAGACTGTAGTCCTTAACCATGGACACGGCTATTCGAATAGGTTTAATCTCTGCAGAGGGTGTACTCTTTACCCACGAGTAACGGATTCCTTTAGCCCATCGGGACTAATTCCGCTTACGGTCTTTTAAATGAAAACACACCTGACTTGCACACACCAGCTTCACTTACTGGTGTCTGGAATCACCCACGACACCCGTTAAACAAAACACTAAGTGGGGAGGCTACAACCTCGATTAGCATGGGATCACAAAATTTATACCGCGCGCAAAACTGGGGGAGCTACCCCCTCGGCTACAACCGAAACACCCTGCCCCCGACCGGATGGTGGCTTTAATCCATGGCCGTGGTACCTCATCCCCGCCCCTCATGACGGTGTGTGCTAGAAAGGGGTTGACAAATTATCGAACTGCACCCTACCATGGCGGGGACAAGTGGTAGCACGAAACAAGTGTGGGGGTTGCTGGAACAAGACTCGATCTACGCTCGACCCAGGAGGTTTATAATTTCATGCATAACATGTATAACAAATATACTTCAACCAATCCAATCAACACTCATTATATCTTACTATGCCATGCCGGACATACCCGTCCCGACGGAGACCGGCGACAAGCTCACACCTACCCAAGGCAGAGGCTTTCCCGGATTCCTTTCCGGCATGCATGCAAGACACATGAGGATGATTATCATTATAAGTGTGTTTATTTCCAACAGCATGGAAATCACTAATATGCACTCATGCATATGATCATATCACATGAAATAACAAGTCCTTCGAAATGCGGTGGTGTTAAAAATGTATCAACGATCACACCAAATATTATGCCGGGATTCAGAATGCTTGCCTTCAATGTGTGGTAAGTCAGGGTGTACTCCAAAACATTTGAATGCTTTCTCCTCTCTCCAAAAATCCTATTTTAGCAATATAAAGAATTAACACACAAAATAAAAACAGCACCAAAAGTTGTTTTGAAATTTTTTCAAATAAATCTTAAAATAAACTAGACATTATTTGAGAGAGGTAGGAAAAAGAATTAATTCATTTGGAGTTATATTTTAAAAGATATAGCCAGTCAAACATTTGGTCAAAATCTGTTTTTTAAATAAAATAGAAAAAGAAAAACGGTTCGCCTGGACTACGTCTTCTGAGATTGATCGCGTACTTACCGTAAATACGCTTCCACCAGAGAAAAACGTATCGGTTGGGTTGCGCCACTAGTGGCTTGGGTGGGCTCACCGATAGGTGGTCCCCACCTGTCGGGTTCGTCTTCTTCCCCCCGTGCGCGCCTCGACAGAGACACGGGCCATTTCCAACGGTGATCCCCGGCGACACAAGCCACCATTCGACGCGCTCGCGATATGGGGGTGATCGGGAGGAGGAACCGCATCCATCTGCAGTGGTTGGGGGCGCGGGGGAGCTTGAGGGTGAGAGCACCTTCCTCCATGGCGGAGGGGAAGCTTCGGGAGGGAAGTGGTTTTGGGGTGGCGGTGATTCCCGATCCAAATTGAGCAGGGGAAGGAGTTCACGGGAGGAAGAGAGGACTTCTGGTGAAGAGAGTGGAGAGGGGGAGGCCTTGGCTACGCCGAACGGAGCCGGGACATGGCGGTGGCCAAACTGACTGGAGAGGTTGAAGATAACCTGCCCCCTTCAAATGGTGGCGATGGGGGCACTAGTGAGACGGTGTGAGGCTACCTGAGGGCTCAAAGACGCTCGGGGCTTCCTTATAAAGCGTGGCTAGGTCGGTCCGAGATGGCCGGAGATAAGAACGGCGGCGAACCGCCTCTCTGTGCTGCAGGGCAACGTGGCGGCGACGAGGGCTTGCGGACAAAGCTGCGGATGAGCTCGGGCTGTGCCAGGGGCCAGGTGGCGAGCCGGGGTGGCTTGGACGGCGCCGACATGAGCAGGGGCTGTCGGGCGACCGCGGCGGCTAGCTCTTGGCCTGCCGGGGCGTGGCGAGGGTCTGCTTGGCGCGTTGCGGTGAGGGGACACACGCAGCGCAGGGGACCGGCGTGCGGCTGCGGTCGATCACGGATGGGGGAGTGAGGGCTTGGACGTGTGGCGACTCGGGTGTCGCGGGTGTTAACGCGACGCCTGGCACGCCAGAGCACGCCTTAACATGTTCGATGAAATGCCGGGGCAGTCTAGAGGCCACGGTTGAGGCTGGCAACAAACAGTTCTAGTCTAGGGTTAGTAATGGATCTAAGGGACATGGTGGATTGGTCGGGAGCTCAAGTTCATAGTGTAGACTTGAAATCATGCCAAATCTGGACATGCACATAGGGTGTTTGATAAAATGCCAGAGGCATCTAGGCAGGTCTTGGAGTGGTCAAATATTCCAGATGGTGGTCTCATTAGGTGAATAAAAGGGTGGTGAGGTTAGTTGGCCAAATACAGAAACTTGTTAGTGCAAGTTTTGCAAAAACTCAATTCTGGACAGGAGACAAATGGCATCTCTGCATGGACAAAAATTCTCCCAATGGGTTCATGCTCTTGGACTTAAGGGTTTGGTAAGGGTTACTACCAGTAGAAAAAGTAATCACAGCAAAAGGAGCAAGTTGAAATATAGTTGTAGTACAAAGCCTCAAGTTGGACCAGAATTGAAATGAGGATGATTCACTCAAATTTTTCAAAGATCATAGCTGGGTTTTTGCATAAAGCTGAATAATATGCTCCTACTGACATCCCATAATTTTGGTGGAGGCTAGAAAGAATTATTTAAAAGGGTTGTAGTGCAAAGTTGCTTTCTGGACCAGAGAAGAAAATTGGGTGTAGAGCTCAAAATATTTCAAGAATAAAAGATATTTTTGTATAAAAGTGATTCAAAAACATCACATGACATCTCCAAATTTTGGTTGGATTTTTAGATAAATATATCAAATGGTTGTAGTTCAAATATGGCCATATAACCTTGAAAAACTATTTTTTTTCAAGAAAATAAAGATCAAGCAAATTAATTATGTAATTAGTTCTACTAATAAAAGAAAATTTTTTCTTGAGAGGTTAAACAAGTCCAATAACATATTTGAAAAGTTTTCTCTATGGGGAAAACTCCATAATAGCAAGGGAGAAAAAGTTCAAAAATCAAAAAGGGAGCCCAGAAAATAAAAGTTTTAGTTTCCTGGCAAAATTTTAATTAATAAAACAAGTTCAAATTTTTGGGGTGTCACAGCATTCCTGGCATCGGTCAATATATATGTGGAAATGATATCTCCACTATAGAGGACAAGAAAGTTTTGGGCAGTCAGGCAAAAAGCGCACGAGAAAATGAAGGACTTTCAAGGACTGCCATAGAATA
Source organism: Aegilops speltoides (assembly GCA_021437245.1). Classification (NCBI taxonomy): domain Eukaryota; kingdom Viridiplantae; phylum Streptophyta; class Magnoliopsida; order Poales; family Poaceae; genus Aegilops; species Aegilops speltoides. Next base: position 294,089,417 of record CM038147.1, read on the forward strand.
GACAGATGCTCACTAAGACTGTTATAATTTGGTCATTAGGAGTCTGTGTCGGACCCAAAAGTACTCAAACTGCTCACGGCGAGCGCGGGAATCCAAAAAAACTACCCGCTTGCGCCAGGAGGCCTGGAGTACCCTCAAATTCAGCCTTAAGCAGGACTTTTTGGCCCTGAAAGTCAAGGGACATCATTCGTCGCTGTTTTTCAGACAAGTTTCTGAAGCCATTGGCACTTCCTTTTGAAGGAAATTGAGAGATTATGTTGCTTATAGACATTAGCCCCCCTGGTAGGGACAAACGTACCTTTCTGCAGATGCTCTATGATCCAGGCAATCTCATTTGGCCGTAAATTGAAGAAAATCCAGTGGCTATATGCCTTATTCTCCTTGTTTTCACGGATGGCATGTCAGAACTCATGCTCGTGAAAGCCAAGAACAAAAGGGCATTCCTGGCATCGATCAATATATATGTGGAAATGATATCTCCACTATAGAGGACAAGAAATTTTGGGGTAGTCAGGCAAAAAGCGCACGAGAAAATGAAGTACTTTCAAGGACTGCCATAGAATGGACAGATGTTCACTAAAACAGTCATATTTTTGTCATTCAGAGTCCGTGTCGGACCCATAAGTACTCAAACTGCTCGCGGCGAGTGCACGAATCCATAAAATACTCCCCGCTTGCGCCGGGAGGCCCGGAGTACCCTCAAATTCAGCCTTAAGCAGGACTTTTTGGCCCTGAAAGTCAAAGAACATCACTTGTTGCTGTTTTTCAGACAAGTTTCTGAACCCATTGGCACTTCCTTTTGAAGGAAATTCGAGAGATTATGTTGCATATAGACATTAGCCCCCTGGTAGTGACAAACTACCTTTCTACAGATGCTCTATGATCCGGGCAATCTCATTTGGCCGTAAATTGAAGAAAATCCAGCGGCTATATACCTTATTCTCCTTGTTTTTGCTGGATGGCATGCTGTAATGCACGTGAAAGCCAAGAACTAAAGGGTATTCCTAGTAAGGGTCAATATATATGTGGAAATGATATCTCCACTATAGAGGACAAGAAATTTTTGGGCAGTCAGGCTAAAAGCGCACGAGAAAATGAAGGACTTTCAAGGACTGCCATAGAATAGACAGATGCTCACTAAGACGGTCATATTTTGTCATTAGGAGTCTGTGTCGCACCCATAAGTACTCAAACTGCTTTCAAGCGAAGCGCAGCGAATCCAAAAAATACTCCCGCTTGCCAGAGGCCCGGAGTACCCTCAAATTCATGCTTAAGGGGACTTTTGGCCCCGAAAGTCAAAGAACATCATTCATTGTTGTTTTTCAGACAAGTTTCTGAACCCATTGGCACTTCCTTTTGAAGGAAATTCGAGAGATTATGTTGCATATAGACATTAGCCCCCTGGTAGTGACAAACTACCTTCTGCAGATGCTCTATGATCCCGCAATCTCATTTGGTCAGAATTGAAGAAAATCCAATGCTATATGCCTTATTCTCCTTGTTTTTGCCGGATGGCATGCTGTAAATCAAGCACGTGAAAGCCAAGAACTAAAGGGCATTCCTGGCATCGGTCAATATATATGTGGAAATGATATCTCCACTATAGAGGACAAGAAAGTTTTGTGCAGCCAGGCAAAAAGCGCACGAGAAAATGAAGGACTTTCAAGGACTGCCATAGAATAGACAGATGCTCACTAAGACTGTCATAATTTGGTCATTAGGAGTCTGTGTCGGACCCATAAGTACTCAAACTGCTCGCGGCGAGCGCGCGAATCCAAAAAAATACTCCCCGCTTGCGCCAGGAGGCCCGGAGTACCCTCAAATTTAGCCTTAAGTAGGACTTTTTGGCCCTGAAAGTCAAGGAACATCATTCGTCGCTGTTTTTCAGACAAGTTTCTGAAGCCATTGGCACTTCCTTTTGAAGTAAATTCGAGAGATTATGTTGCTTATAGACATTAGCCCCCCTGGTAGGGACAAACGTACCTTTCTGCAGATGCTCTATGATCCAGGCAATCTCATTTGGCCGTAAATTGAAGAAAATCCAGTGGCTATATGCCTTATTCTCCTTGTTTTTTCCGGATGGCATGCTGTAACTCATGCGCGTGAAAGCCAAGAACAAAAGGGCATCGATCAATATATATGTGGAAATGATATCTCCACTATAGAGGACAAGAAATTTTGGGGTAGTCAGGCAAAAAGCGCACGAGAAAATGCAGTACTTTCAAGGAATGCCATAGAATGGACAGATGTTCACTAAATCAGTCATATTTTTGTCATTCAGAGTCCGTGTCGGACCCATAAGTACTCAAACTGCTCGTGGCGAGTGCACGAATCCATAAAATACCACCCCGCTTGCGCCGGGAGGCCCGGAGTACCCTCAAATTCAGCCTTAAGCAGGACTTTTTGGCCCTGAAAGTCAAAGAACATCACTTGTTGCTGTTTTTCAGACAAGTTTCTGAACCCATTGGCACTTCCATTTGAAGGAAATTCGAGAGATTATGTTGCATATAGACATTAGCCCCCTGGTAGTGACAAACTACCTTTCTACAGATACTCTATGATCCGGGCAATCTCATTTGGCCAGAATTGAAGAAAATCCAATGACTATATACCTTATTCTCCTTGTTTTTGCGGATGGCATGTCAGAACTCATGCACGTGAAAGCCAATAACTAAAGGGTATTCCTAGCAAGGGTCAATATATATGTGGAAATGATATCTCCACTATAGAGGACAAGAAATTTTTGGGCAGTCAGGCAAAAAGCGCACGAGAAAATGAAGGACTTTCAAGGACGACCATAGAATAGACAAATGCTCACTAAGACGGTCATATTTTGTCATTAGGAGTCTGTGTCGCACCCATAAGTACTCAAACTGCTCGCGGCGAGTGTGCGAATCCAAAAAAATACTCCCCGCTTGCACCAGGAGGCCCGGAGTACCCTCAAATTAAGGCTTAAGCAGGACTTTTTGGCCCTGAAAGTCAAAGAACATCATTCGTTGCTGTTTTTCAGACAAGTTTCTGAACCCATTGGCACTTCCTTTTGAAGGAAATTCGAGAGATTATGTTGCATATAGACATTAGCCCCCGGTAGTGACAAACTACCTTTCGCAGATGCTCTATGATCCCGCAATCTCATTTGGCAGTAAATTGAAGAAAATCCAGCGCTATATGCCTTATTCTCCTTGTTTTTGCCGGATGGCATCTTTGTAAATCAAGCACGTGAAAGCCAAGAACTAAAGGGCATTCCTGGCATCGGTCAATATATATGTGGAAATGATATCTCCACTATAGAGGACAAGAAAGTTTTGGGCAGTCAGGCAAAAAGCGCACGAGAAAATGAAGGACTTTCAAGGACTGCCATAGAATAGACAGATGCTCACTAAGACTGTCATAATTTGGTCATTAGGAGTCTGTGTCGGACCCATAAGTACTCAAACTGCTTTCATGGCGCAGATGTGAATCAAAATAATACTCCCGCTTATGCCAGAGGCCCGGAGTACCCTCAAATTCAGCCTTAAGCAGGACTTTTTGGCCCTCAAAGTCAAGGAACATCATTCGTCGCTGTTTTTCAGACAAGTTTCTGAAGCCATTGGCACTTCCTTTTGAAGGAAATTCGAGAGATTATGTTGCTTATAGACATTAGCCCCCCTGGTAGGGACAAACGTACCTTTCTGCCGATGCTCTATGATCCAGGCAATCTCATTTGGCCGTAAATTGAAGAAAATCTAGTGGCTATATGCCTTATTCTCCTTGTTTTCGCCGGATGGCATGCTGTAACTCATGCTCGTGAAAGCCAAGAACAAAAGGGCATTCCTGGCATCGATCAATATATATGTGGAAATGATATCTCCATTATAGAGGACAAGAAATTTTGGGGTAGTCAGGCAAAAAGCGCACGAGAAAATGAAGTACTTTCAAGGAATGCCATAGAATGGACAGATGTTCACTAAAACAGTCATATTTTTGTCATTCAGAGTCCGTGTCGGACCCATAAGTACTCCAACTGCTCGCGGCGAGTGCACGAATCCATAAAATACCACCCCGCTTGCACCGGGAGGCCCGGAGTACCCACAAATTCAGCCTTAAGCAGGACTTTTTGGCCCTGAAAGTCAAAGAACATCAGTTGTTGCTGTTTTTCAGACAAGTTTCTGAACCCATTGGCACTTCCTTTTGAAGGAAATTCGAGAGATTATGTTGCATATAGACATTAGCCCCCTGGTAGTGACAAACTACCTTTCTACAGATGCTCTATGATCCGGCAATCTCATTTGGCCGTAAATTGAAGAAAATCCACGGCTATATACCTTGTTCTCCTTGTTTTTGCCGGATGGCATGCTGTAACTCATGCACGTGAAAGCCAAGAACTAAAGGGTATTCCTGGCAAGGGTCAATATATATGTGGAAATGATATCTCCACTATAGAGGACAAGAAATTTTTGGGCAGTCAGGCAAAAAGCGCACGAGAAAATGAAGGACTTTCAAGGACTGCCATAGAATAGACAGATGCTCACTAAGACGGTCATATTTTGTCATTAGGAGTCTGTGTCGCACCCATAAGTACTCAAACTGCTCGCGGCGAGCGTGCGAATCCAAAAAAATACTCCGCGCTTGCGCCAGGAGGCCCGGAGTACCCTCAAATTCAGGCTTAAGCAGGACTTTTGGCCCGAAAGTCAAAGAACATCATTCGTTGTTGTTTTTCAGACAAGTTTCTGAACCCATTGGCACTTCCTTTTGAAGGAAATTCGAGAGATTATGTTGCATATAGACATTAGCCCCCTGGTAGTGACAAACTACCTTTCTGCAGATGCTCTATGATCCGGTCAATCTCAATTGGCCGTAAATTGAAGAAAATCCAGCGGCTATATGCCTTATTCTCCTTGTTTTTGCCGGATGGCATGCTGTAAATCAAGCACGTGAAAGCCAAGAACTAAAGGGCATTCCTGGCATCGGTCAATATATATGTGGAAATGATATCTCCACTATAGAGGACAAGAAAGTTTTGGGCAGTCAGGCAAAAAGCGCACGAGAAAATGAAGGACTTTCAAGGACTGCCATAGAATAGACAGATGCTCACTAAGACTGTCATAATTTGGTCATTAGGAGTCTGTGTCCGACCCATAAGTATTCAAACTACTCGCGGCGAGCGCGCGAATCCAAAAAAATACTCCCCGCTTGCGCCAGGAGGCCCGGAGTACCCTCAAATTCAGCCTTAAGCAGGACTTTTTGGCCTTGAAAGTCAAGGAACATCATTCGTCGCTGTTTTTCAGACAAGTTTCTGAAGCCATTGGCACTTCCTTTTGAAGGAAATTCGAGAGAATATGTTGCTTATAGACATTAGCCCCCCTGGTAGGGACAAACGTACCTTTCTGCAGATGCTCTATGATCCGGGCAATCTCATTTGGCCGTAAATTGAAGAAAATCCAGAGGCTATATGCCTTATTCTCCTTGTTTTCGCCGGATGGCATGCTGTAACTCATGCGCGTGAAAGCCAAGAACAAAAGGGCATTCCTGGCATCGATCAATATATATGTGGAAATGATATCTCCACTATAGAGGACAAGAAATTTTGGGGTAGTCAGGCAAAAAGCGCACGAGAAAATGAAGTACTTTCAAGGAATGCCATAGAATGGATAGATGTTCACTAAAACAGTCATATTTTTGTCATTCAGAGTCCGTGTCGGACCCATAAGTACTCAAACTGCTCGCGGCGAGTGCATGAATCCATAAAATACCACCCCGCTTGCGCCGGGAGGCCCGGAGTACCCTCAAATTCAGCCTTAAGCAGGACTTTTTGGCCCTGAAAGTCAAAGAACATCACTTGTTGCTGTTTTTCAGACAAGTTTCTGAACCCATTGGCACTTCCATTTGAAGGAAATTCGAGAGATTATGTTGCATATAGAAATTAGCCCCCTGGTAGTGACAAACTACCTTTCTACAGATACTCTATGATCCGGGCAATCTCATTTGGCCGTAAATTGAAGAAAATCCAGCGGCTATATACCTTATTCTCCTTGTTTTTGCCGGATGGCATGCTGTAACTCATGCACGTGAAAGCCAATAACTAAAGGGTATTCCTGGCAAGGGTCAATATATATGTGGAAATGATATCTCCACTATAGAGGACAAGAAATTTTTGGGCAGTCAGGCAAAAAGCGCACGAGAAAATGAAGGACTTTCAAGGACGGCCATAGAATAGACAAATGCTCACTAAGACGGTCATATTTTGTCATTAGGAGTCTGTGTCGCACCCATAAGTACTCAAACTGCTCGCGGCGAGCGTGCGAATCCAAAAAAATACTCCCCGCTTGCACCAGGAGGCCCGGAGTACCCTCAAATTCAGGCTTAAGCAGGACTTTTTGGCCCTGAAAGTCAAAGAACATCATTCGTTGCGTTGTTTTTCAGACAAGTTTCTGAACCCATTGGCACTTCCTTTTGAAGGAAATTCGAGAGATTATGTTGCATATAGACATTAGCCCCCTGGTAGTGACAAACTACCTTTCTGCAGATGCTCTATGATCCGGGCAATCTCATTTGGCCGTAAATTGAAGAAAATCCAGCGGCTATATGCCTTATTCTCCTTGTTTTTGCCGGATGGCATGCTGTAAATCAAGCACGTGAAAGCCAAGAACTAAAGGGCATTCCTGGCATCGGTCAATATATATGTGGAAATGATATCTCCACTATAGAGGACAAGAAAGTTTTGGGCAGTCAGGCAAAAAGCGCACGAGAAAATGAAGGACTTTCAAGGACTGCCATAGAATAGACAGATGCTCACTAAGACTGTCATAATTTGGTCATTAGGAGTCTGTGTCCGACCCATAAGTATTCAAACTACTGCATGTAGCGCCTTGTGAATCAAAAAATACTCCCGCTTGCGCCAGAGGCCCGAGTACCCTCAAATTCAGCCTTAAGCAGGACTTTTTGGCCTTGAAAGTCAAGGAACATCATTCGTCGCTGTTTTTCAGACAAGTTTCTGAAGCCATTGGCACTTCCTTTTGAAGGAAATTCGAGAGAATATGTTGCTTATAGACATTAGCCTCCCTGGTAGGGACAAACGTACCTTTCTGCAGATGCTCTATGATCCAGGCAATCTCATTTGGCCATAAATTGAAGAAAATCCAGTGGCTATATGCCTTATTCTCCTTGTTTTCGCCGGATGGCATGCTGTAACTCATGCGCGTGAAAGCCAAGAACAAAAGGGCATTCCTGGCATCGATCAATATATATGTGGAAATGATATCTCCACTATAGAGGACAAGAAATTTTGGGGTAGTCAGGCAAAAAGCGCACGAGAAAATGAAGTACTTTCAAGGAATGCCATAGAATGGACAGATGTTCACTAAAACAGTCATATTTTTGTCATTCAGAGTCCGTGTCGGACCCATAAGTACTCAAACTGCTCGCGGCGAGTGCACAAATCCATAAAATACTCCCCGCTTGTGCCGGGAGGCCCGGAGTACCCTCAAATTCAGCCTTAAGCAGGACTTTTTGGCCCTGAAAGTCAAAGAACATCACTTGTTGCTGTTTTTCAGACAAGTTTCTGAACCCATTGGCACTTCCATTTGAAGGAAATTCGAGAGATTATGTTGCATATAGAAATTAGCCCCCTGGTAGTGACAAACTACCTTTCTACAGATACTCTATGATCCGGGCAATCTCATTTGGCCGTAAATTGATGAAAATCCAGCGGCTATATACCTTATTCTCCTTGTTTTTGCCGGATGGCATGCTGTAACTCATGCACGTGAAAGCCAATAACTAAAGGGTATTCCTGGCAAGGGTCAATATATATGTGGAAATGATATCTCCACTATAGAGGACAAGAAATTTTTGGGCAGTCAGGCAAAAAGCGCACGAGAAAATGAAGGACTTTCAAGGACGGCCATAGAATAGACAAATGCTCACTAAGACGGTCATATTTTGTCATTAGGAGTCTGTGTCGCACCCATAAGTACTCAAACTGCTCGCGGCGAGCGTGCGAATCCAAAAAAATACTCCCCGCTTGCACCAGGAGGCCCGGAGTACCCTCAAATTCAGGCTTAAGCAGGACTTTTTGGCCCTGAAAGTCAAAGAACATCATACAAAATATACGATACAAGACCATTACGGCTGTGAGTACAACAAATGGTTTCTAGTGGCTGATGGCGGAGCGGTTTGTGGATCATCGGTGTCTATGGGACTCCAATTCCCACGAGGAACAGTGACCAGGTTAACTCCTATCTTGGCGAGGCTGCTATCTCCATTGCTTAGGTTAAGATGTCATCAGCGTCACTCCTCTCGTGCAAGAAAATCTGGCCAAGACAATAGCGAGGACAAGCCGGTGAGTACTTTGAATGTACTACATAAACATTAAGAACACAGGTATAATATAACAATGATGTCTGAAAATATTTATGCTCATGGCGTCGGTCACAAAGATAAATAAAACTACGATGCATGCAAGCAAGTTATTTATAAAATTGCAATAACATAGTAGTATTAAAATATATGAAATAAATAACAAGCAATGCCCACGGTTAGGCGTCTTGGCGACACCACATAAAGGGCTTTTAAAAAGAAATGCCACGGTCGAGCGTCTGGCGACACCATAAAGGGCTTTAAAAAGAAATGCCACGGTCAGACATCTGGCGACACCACATAAAGGCTTTAAAAAAAATGCCACGGTCAGGCGTCTGGCGACACCACATAAAGGGCTTTTAAAGAAATACAGCGATCGAGGCGTCTGGCGACACCATAAGGGCTTTAAAGAAATGCCACGGTCGGGCGTCTGGCGACACGCATAAAGGCTTTAAAATAAATGCCACGAGTCGAGGCGTCTGGCGACACCACATAAAGGGCTTTTAAAAGAAATGCCACGGTCAGGCGTCGGCGACACCACATAAAGGGCTTTAAAATAACAATCATAGTGAATATCCGGAGGTAGAACCATCAGAGATACTCGATAATAACAATAATATCACGGGTTAGTCGACAATGATAATAATCATAATCATCATAAGTCACAAGTCACAATCCATGTTGTTCGATTACATATGCGGTTTCACCTCGAAGACCGACACTAAGACCAATACTTGACCCATCGGTTGTAGTCCTTAACCATGGACACGGCTATTCAAATAGGTTTAATCTCTGCGGAGGTGTACTCTTTACCCACGAGTAGCAGTTCCTTTAGCCCATCGGGACTAATTCGCTTACGGTCTTTTAAATGAAAACACACGACACACACCAACAACTTACGGTGTATGGAATCACCCGACACCGTTAAACAAAACTCTAAGTGGGAGGCTACAACCTCGATTAGCATGGGATCACAAAATTTATACAGCAGCATAAAGCTGGGGAGCTACCCCTCGGCTACAACGAAACACCCATGCCCCTGACGGATGGTGACTTTAATCCATGGCCGTGGTACCCTCATCCTGGCCCCTACATGCGGTGTGTGCTAGAAAGGGTTGACAAATTCTGAACCGTACCCTACATGGCAGGGACAAGTGGTAGCCTGAAACAAGTGTGGGGTTCTGGAACAAGACTCGATCTCACAATCGACCCAGGAGGTTTATAGTTTCATGCATAACCTGTATAACAAATATACTTCAACCAATCAATCAACACTCATTATATCTTACTATGCCATGCGGACATACTCGTCCAGCGGAGACCGGCGACAAGCTCCACCTACCAAAGGCGGAGGCTTGCGGATTCCTTTCGGCATGCATACAAGACACATGAGGATGATTATCATTATAAGTGTGTTTATTTCCAATAGCATGGAAATCACTAATATGCACTCATGCATATGATCATATCACATGAAATAACAAGTCCTTGAAATGCGGTGGTGTTAAAAATGTATCATGATCACACCAAAGTATTATGCGGGATTCGAGTGCTTGCCTTCAATGTGTGGTAAGTCGGTGTACTCGAACATTTGAATGCTTTCTCCTCTCCAAAAATCCTATTTTAGCAATATAAAAATTAACACACAAAATAAAAACAGCACCAAAAGTTGTTTTGAAATTTTTCAAATAAATCTTAAAATAAACTAGACATTATTTGAGAGAGTAGGAAAAACAATTAATTCATTTGGAGTTATATTTTAAAAGATATAGCGAGTCAAACATTTGGTCAAAATCTGTTTTTAAATAAAATAGAAAAAGAAAAAGCAGTTCGCTGGACTCGTCTTGAGATTGATCGCGTACTTACAGTAATCGCTTCCAGAGAAAGCGTATCGGTCGGGTTGCGCCACTAGTGGCTTGGGTTGGCTCACCGGCAATTAGTCCCCACTGTCGGGTTCGTCTTCTCCCGTGCAGCGCCTCGGCGAGACACGGGCCGTTCAACAGTGATCCCAGCGACACAAGCCACCATTCAGCCTTCGCGATATGGGGGTGATTGGGAGGAGAAACGCATCCATCTGCAGTGGTTGAGGCGCGGGGGAGCTTGAGCTGCTGAGCACCTTCCTCCATGGCGGAGGAAGCTTGGGAGGAAGTGGTTTTGGGGTGGCGGTGGTTCCGATCCAAATTGAGCGGGGAAGGAGTTCACGGGAGGAAGAGAGGACTTCTGGTGAAAGAGTGGAAGGCGAGGCCTTGGCTGCAGCCCGAAGCAGGCCGGGACATGGCGGTGTAAAGCCCAGCCGGAGAGGTTGAAGATGACCTGCCCCCTTCAAATGGTGGCGATGGGGGCACTAGTGAGGCAGTGTGAGGCTACTGAGGGCTCGAAGGCGCTCGGGGCTTCCTTATAAAGCGTGGCTAGGTCGGTCCGAGATGGCGGAGATAAAACGGTGGCGAACCGCCTCTCTGTCTTCGAGAAGCAGCGTGGCGGCGGAGGCTTGCGAACAAAGCTGCGGATGAGCTCGGGCTGTGCAGGGGCAGTGGCGAGCAGGGTGGCAGGCCAGGCGCCGACATGGCGAGGCTGTCAGGCGACCATGGCTAGCTCTTAGCCTGCCGAAGGCGTGGCGAGTCTGCTTGGCGCGTTGCGGTGAGAACACGCATGCAGCCTAAAGGGACCAGCGTGCCAGCTGCGGTCGATCACAGGATGGGGTGAGTCTTGAGCGTGTGTGGCGACTTCGGGTGTTGGGTGCCAAGCGCTGCGCTCTGGCATGCCGAACACGCCCGGGGTTATGTTCGATGAAATGCCGAGCAGCATCTAGAGCCCACAGTTGAGGTGGCAACAAGCAGTTCTAGTCTAGGGTTAGTAATGGATCTAAGGGACATGGTGGATTGGTCGGGAGCTCAAGTTCATAGTGTAGACTTGAAATCATGCCAAATCTGGACATGCACATAGGGTGTTTGATAAAATGCGGAGGCATCTAGGCAGGTCTTGGGTGGTCAAATATTCCGGATGGTGGTCTCATTAGGTGAATAAAAGGGTGGTGAGGTTAGTTGGCCAAATCTGAAACTTGTTAGTGCAAGTTTTGCAAAAACTCAATTCAGACGAGGAGACAAATGGCATCTCTGCATGGACAAAAATTCTCCCAATGGGTTCATGCTCTTGGACTTAAGGGTTTAGTAAGGTTACTACCGGTAGAAAAAAGTAATCACACAAAAGGAGCAAGTTGAAATATAGTTGTAGTACAAAGCCTCAAGTTGGACCAAAATGGAAATGAGGATGATTCACTCAAATTTTTCAAAAGAGCATAGCTGGGTTTTTGCATAAAGCTGAATAATATGCTCCTCTTGACATCCCATAATTTTGGTGGAGGCGAGAAAGAATTATTTAAAAGGGTTGTAGTGCAAAGTTGCTTTCTAGACCGAGAGAGAAGAAAATTGGGTGTAGAGCTCAAAATATTTCAAGAATAAAAGATATTTTTGTATAAAAGTGATTCAAAAACATCACATGACATCTCAAATTTTGGTTGGATTTTTACATAAATATATCAAATGGTTGTAGTTCAAATATGGCCATATAACCTTGAAAAACTATTTTTTTCAAGAAAATAAAGATCAAGCAAATTAATTATGTAATTAGTTCTACTAATAAAAGAAAAGTTTTTCTTGAGAGGTTAAACAAGTCCAATAACATATTTGAAAAGTTTTCTCTATGGGAAAACTCCATAATAGCAAGGAGAAAAAGTTCAAAAATCCAAAGGGAGCCCGGAAAATAAAAGTTTTAGTTTCTGGCAAAATTTTAATTAATAAAACAAGTTCAAATTTTGGGGTGTCACACTACACTACCTTAAAAGAAAATCTAGTCCTCGAGATTTGTTAGGAGTTATTTGGAAAACATCTTTCTGTGAGCTGGAACCAAAAGATTTATTCATAGCACAAATTTGCGTCGTCGAGGTTGGCAGCTCGCTTGAAAAAAAATCACGATCGCACATCAACATATTCATGCATAGCTACTATTAAAAACAGGGTGCACAAGCGAATGACATCTAATTACGGTGACACAGGGGTCACAAGATTGCAAAGCGAGGTCATTCTAAGGCTCGGTATCCTTGACGATTTTAGTCTACCTCGTTCATACCTAAGAGGACTTGCTTCACGGATGCGAGGTTTCTCCACAGTTTTCACCGTCGGAAATAGCTGGAGGGTTGAGGGCTGCAGGCTCGGGGCAGCGATGATGACCATCATGGGGATTGTTGGCCACAATCCCGTTGGTGTGCTCCCCAAAGGCGAGGAAATATACAGGGTCATCAAGGTATTTTGGATGATGGCTGAGGCTATCTTTGTGTTGAGGCTAAGCGTGCCCTTTTATAGAAAAAGGGAGCGAAGTCTTCCCTCGCATGCGCTGCGAATAAGGCAGATTATTGGCCTTAGCGACCAAGACGAGGCTAGGCTGATAGGTTGAGCATGAAGCATTGCATAAAAGTGTCGGGGTCTCTGTGTGGCTATCTTGCAGGAAGCTTGGTGGGGTTTTTGGTTAGGGTCGGTGGGTTGGTTTGCCTAAGTTTTTCGACCTGGCTAAGATAGGATTAGCCAATGGTCGGCAACTGGCTCTGATACCAAGTCATCACGGCTGGTTTTCCAGGTAATAAATTTCGAGAAAAGACCGTCGTGCTCATCAGCCCGAGATTCTTTTATTGGTGATGAGGCTCCAACTTAATCTGAAATTCAAGTAACATACAAAATATGCGATTACAAGACCATTACGGCCTGTGAGTACAACAAATGGTTTCTAGTGGCTGATGGCGAGCGGTTTGTGGATCATCGGTGTCTATGGGACTCAATTCCCACGAACAGTGACCAGGTTAACTCCTATCTTGCGAGGTGCTATCTCCATTGCTTAGGTTCCGGGGCTGTCATCGGCGTCACTCCTCTCTGTGCAAGAAAATCTGGCCAAGACAATAGCGAGGGACAAGCCGGTGAGTACTTTGAATGTACTATAAACATTAAGAACACAGGTATAATATAACAATGATGTGCTGAAAATATTTATGCTCATGACGTCAGTCACAAAAGATAAATAAAACTCTGATGCATGCAAGCAAGTTATTTATAAAAATTGCAATAACATAGTAGTATTAAAATATATTAAATAAATAACAAGCAATGCCACAGTCGGGCGTCTTGGCGACACCACATAAAGGGCTTTTAAAAGAAATGCCACAGTCGGGCGTCTGAGCGACACCACATAAAGGGCTTTAAAAGAAATGCCACGATCGAGCGTCTGGCGACACCACATAAAGGGCTTTAAAAGAAATGCCACGGTCGGGCGTCGGCGACACCACATAAAGGGCTTTAAAAAGAAATGCCACGAGTCGGCGTCTGGCGACACCACATAAAGGGCTTTAAAAGAAATGCCACGGTCAGGCGTCGGCGACACCGCATAAAGGGATTTAAAATAAATGCCACGGTCGAGGCGTCGGCGACACCACATAAAGGGCTTTTAAAGAAATTCCACGATCGAGGCGTCGGCGACACCACATAAAGGGCTTTAAAATAACAATCATAGTGAATATCCGGAGGTAGAACCATCGAGAGATACTCGATAATAACAATAATATCACGGGTTAGTCGACAATAATAATAATCATAATCATCATAAGTCACAAGTCACAATCCATGTTGTTCCAGTTACTTAATGGTTTCACCTCGAAGCCGACACTAAGACCAATACTTGACTCATCGGTGTAGTCCTTAACCATGGACACGGCTATTGAATAAGTTTAATCTCTGCGGAGGTGTACTCTTTACCCACGAGTAGCAGTTCCTTTAGCCCATCGGGACTAATTCCGCTTACGGTCTTTTAAATGAAAACACACGACTTGCACACAGCTTCACTTCGGTATGCAGAATCACCCGACACCCGTTAAACAAAACACTAAGTGGGAGGCTACAACCTCGATTAGCATGGGATCACAAAATTTATACATGTAGCATAAGCGGGGAGCTACCCCTCGGCTACAACGAAACACCACCTTTGACGGATGGTGGCTTTAATCCATGGCCGTGGTACCCTCATCCTGGCCCCTACATGCAGTGTGTGCTAGAAAGGGGTTGACAAATTCTTGAACCGTACCCTACATGGCGGGGACAAGTGGTAACCTGAAACAAGTGTGGGGTTCTTTGGAACAAGACTCGATCTCGCTCGACCGGGGAGGTTTATAATTTCATGCATAACATGTATAACAAATATACTTCAACCAATCAATCAACACTCATTATATCTTACTATGCCATGCGGACATACCCGTCCAGAAGCGGAGACCCGACAAGCTCACACCTACCCAAAGCGGAGGCTTTCCAGTTCCTTTCGGCATGCATGCAAGACACATGAGGATGATTATCATTATAAGTGTGTTTATTTCCAACAGCATGGAAATCACTAATATGCACTCATGCATATGATCATATCACATGAAATAACAAGTCCTTCGAAATGCGGTGGTGTTAAAAATGTATCAACGATCACACCAAATATTATGCCGGGATTCAGAATGCTTGCCTTCAATGTGTGGTAAGTCAGGGTGTACTCCAAAACATTTGAATGCTTTCTCCTCTCTCCAAAAATCCTATTTTAGCAATATAAAGAATTAACACACAAAATAAAAACAGCACCAAAAGTTGTTTTGAAATTTTTTCAAATAAATCTTAAAATAAACTAGACATTATTTGAGAGAGGTAGGAAAAAGAATTAATTCATTTGGAGTTATATTTTAAAAGATATAGCCAGTCAAACATTTGGTCAAAATCTGTTTTTTAAATAAAATAGAAAAAGCAGTTCGCTGGACTCGTCTTGAGATTGATCGGCGTGCTTACCGTAATCGCTTCCACGAGAAAAGCGTGTCGGTTGGGTTGCGCCACTAGTGGCTTAGGTGGGCTCACCGATAGGTGGTCCCCACTGTCGGGTTAAATCTTCTTCCCCGTCGCGCCTCAGCAGAGACACGGGCCATTTCAACAGTGATCCCGGCTGACACAAGCCACCATTCAGCCGCGCTCGCGATATAGGGGTGATCGGGAGGAGGAACGCATCCATCTGCAGTGGTTGGGGGTGGCGGGGAGCTTGAGGTGAGAGCACCTTCCTCCATGGCGGAGGAAGCCGGGAGGAAGTGGTTTTGGGGTGGCGGTGATTCCGATCCAAATTGAGCGGGGAAGGAGTTCACGGGAGGAAGAGGACTTGGTGAAGAGAGTGGAGAGGGGAGGCCTTAGCTCACATGAGCGGACGGGCAGGACATGGCGGTGGTGTAAACTAATTTGGAGAGGTTGAAGATAACCTGCCCCCTTCAAATGGTGGCGATGGGGGCACTAGTGAGACAGTGTGAGGCTACGAGGGCTCAAAGGCTCGGGGCTTCCTTATAAAGCGTGGCTAGGTCGGTCAAGAGATGGCGGAGATAAACGGCGGCGAACCGCCTCTCGTCTCTGCAGAAGCAGCGTGGCGGCGAGGCTGCGGACAAAGCTGCGGATGAGCTCGGGCTGTGCCGGGGCAGGTGGCGAGCAGGGGTGGCAGGCCAGCGCCGACATGGCCGGGGCTGTCAGGCGACATGGCGGCTAGCTCTTAGCCTCTTAGGCGTGGCGAATACGCTTGGCGCGTTGCGGTGAGAACCTGGCAGCATCAAGGAGACCAGCGTGCGGCTGCGATCGATCACGGGATGGGGTGAAGTCTTGAGGCGTGTGGCGGCTTCGGGTGTTAGCGGGTGCCAAGCGCCGCGCTCTGGCATTCTGGCATCGGTCGATATATATGTGGAAAGCGATATCTCCTCTATAGAGGACAAAAAAATTTTGGGCGTCGGAAAAGCATGCGAGAAAATGAAGTACTTTCAAGGATTGCCATAGAATGGACAGATGTTCACTAAAGCGGTCATAATTTTGTCATTGGTCGTGTCGGACCCATAAGTACTCAAACTGCTCATGGCGAGTCTTGAATCAAAAATACTCCCGCTTGCGCGGGAGGCCGGAGTACCCTCAAATTCAGCCTTAAGCAGGACTTTTTGGCCACGAAAGTCAAAGAACATCATTAAATCGTTGTTTTTAGACAAGTTTACGAACCCATTGGCACTTCCTTTTGAAGGAAATTTGAGAGATTATGTTGCTTATAGACATTAGCCCCCTGGTAGGGACAAAGCGTACCTTCTGCGGATGCTCTATGATCGAGGCAATCTCATTTGGCCGTAAATTGAAGAAAATCCAGTGGCTATATGCCTTATTCTCCTTGTTTTAGCGGATGGCATCTTTGTAACTCATGCGTGAAAGCCAAGAACAAAAGGGCATTCTGGCATCGGTCAATATATATGTGGAAGCGATATCTCCTCTATAGAGGACAAGAAATTTTAGGGCAGTCGGAAAAAAGCGCGCGAGAAAATGAAGTACTTTCAAGGAATTGCCATAGAATGGACAGATGTTCACTAAAGCGGTCATAATTTTGTCATTGAGTCCGTGTCGGACCCATAAGTACTCAAACTGCTTTCATGGCGGTGCATGTGAATCAAAAATACTCCCGCTTGCGCGCGGGAGGCCGGAGTACCCTCAAATTCAGCCTTAAGCAGGACTTTTTGGCCTGAAAGTCAAGAACATCATTAAATCATTTGTTTTTGAGACAAGTTTACGAACCCATTGGCACTTCCTTTTGAAGGAAATTCGAGAGATTATGTTGCTTATAGACATTAGCCCCTGGTAGTGACAAACGTACCTTCTGCGAGATGCTCTATGATCAAGGCAATCTCATTTGGCGTAAATTGAAGAAAATCCATGACTATATGCCTTATTCTCCTTGTTTTTGCGGATGGCATCTTTGTAACTCATGCGGCGTGAAAGCCAAGAACAAAAGGGCATTCTGGCATCGGTCAATATATATGTGGAAGCGATATCTCCTCTATAGAGGACAAGAAATTTTAGGGCAATCGGGCAAAAAGCATGCGAGAAAATGAAGTACTTTCAAGGGCTGCCATAGAATGGACAGATGTTCACTAAAGCGGTCATAATTTTGTCATTGAGTCCGTGTCGGACCCATAAGTACTCAAACTGCTTTCATGGCGGCGTGTGAATCAAAAATACTCCCGCTTGCGCCGGGAGGCCGGAGTACCCTCAAATTCAGCCTTAAGCAGGACTTTTTGGCCACGAAAGTCAAGAACATCATTCGTTGTTGTTTTTTGGACAAGTTTACGAACCCATTGGCACTTCCTTTTGAAGGAAATTCGAGAGATTATGTTGCTTATAGACATTAGCCCCTGGTAGTGACAAACGTACCTTCTGCGAGATGCTCTATGATCAAGGCAATCTCATTTGGCGTAAATTGAAGAAAATCCAGTGACTATATGCCTTATTCTCCTTGTTTTTGCGGATGGCATCTTTGTAACTCATGCGCGTGAAAGCCAAGAACAAAAGGGCATTCTGGCATCGGTCGATATATATGTGGAAGCGATATCTCCTCTATAGAGGACAAGAAATTTTTGGGCAATCGGGCAAAAAGCATGCGAGAAAATGAAGTACTTTCAAGGATTGCCATAGAATGGACAGATGTTCACTAAAGCGGTCATAATTTTGTCATTGAGTCCGTGTCGGACCCATAAGTACTCAAACTGCTTTCATGGCGGTATGTGAATCAAAAATACTCCCGCTTGCGCGGGAGGCCGGAGTACCCTCAAATTCAGCCTTAAGCAGGACTTTTTGCCTGAAAGTCAAAGAACATCATTAAATCGTTGTTTTTGAGACAAGTTTACGAACCCATTGGCACTTCCTTTTGAAGGAAATTCGAGAGATTATGTTGCTTATAGACATTAGCCCCTGGTAGGGACAAAGCGTACCTTCTGCGGATGCTCTATGATCAAGGCAATCTCATTTGGCCGTAAATTGAAGAAAATCCGGTGGCTATATGCCTTATTCTCCTTGTTTTTGCGGATGGCATCTTTGTAACTCATGCGGCGTGAAAGCCAAGAACAAAAGGGCATTCTGGCATCGGTCAATATATATGTGAAAGCGATATCTCCTCTATAGAGGACAAGAAATTTTGGGGCAGTCGGCAAAAGCGCGCGAGAAAATGAAGTACTTTCAAGGAATGCCATAGAATGGACAGATGTTCACTAAAGCGGTCATAATTTTGTCATTGAGTCCGTGTCGGACCCATAAGTACTCAAACTGCTCATGGCGAGTGCGAATCAAAAATACTCCCGCTTGCGCGGGAGGCCGGAGTACCCTCAAATTCAGCCTTAAGCAGGACTTTTTGGCCTGAAAGTCAAAGAACATCATTAAATCGCTGTTTTTTTGAGACAAGTTTGAACCCATTGGCACTTCCTTTTGAAGGAAATTCGAGAGATTATGTTGCTTATAGACATTAGCCCCTGGTAGGGACAAAGCGTACCTTCTGCGAGATGCTCTATGATCAAGGCAATCTCATTTGGCGTAAATTGAAGAAAATCCAGTGACTATATGCCTTATTCTCCTTGTTTTTGCGGATGGCATCTTTGTAACTCATGCGTGAAAGCCAAGAACAAAGGGCATTCTGGCATCGGTCGATATATATGTGGAAGCGATATCTCCTCTATAGAGGACAAGAAATTTTAGGGCAATCGGAAAAAAGCAGCGCGAGAAAATGAAGTACTTTCAAGGGCGCCATAGAATGGACAAATGTTCACTAAAGCGGTCATAATTTTGTCATTGGTCGTGTCGGACCCATAAGTACTCAAACTGCTTTCATGGCGTCTGAATCAAAAATACTCCCGCTTGCGCGGGAGGCCGGAGTACCCTCAAATTCAGCCTTAAGCAGGACTTTTTGGCCACGAAAGTCAAAGAACATCATTAATCGTTGTTTTTGAGACAAGTTTACGAACCCATTGGCACTTCCTTTTGAAGGAAATTCGAGAGATTATGTTGCTTATAGACATTAGCCCCCTGGTAGGGACAAAGCGTACCTTCTGCGGATGCTCTATGATCAAGGCAATCTCATTTGGCGTAAATTGAAGAAAATCCAGTGACTATATGCCTTATTCTCCTTGTTTTTGCGGATGGCATCTTTGTAACTCATGCGGCGTGAAAGCCAAGAACAAAAGGGCATTCTGGCATCGGTCGATATATATGTGGAAGCGATATCTCCTCTATAGAGGACAAGAAATTTTAGGGCGGTCGGCAAAAAGCATGCGAGAAAATGAAGTACTTTCAAGGCGCCATAGAATGGACAGATGTTCACTAAAGCGGTCATAATTTTGTCATTGAGTCCGTGTCGGACCCATAAGTACTCAAACTGCTTTCATGGCGGCCTTGAAATCAAAAATACTCCCGCTTGCGCGGGAGGCCGGAGTACCCTCAAATTCAGCCTTAAGCAGGACTTTTTGGCCCGAAAGTCAAAGAACATCATTAAATCGTTGTTTTTGAGACAAGTTTACGAACCCATTGGCACTTCCTTTTGAAGGAAATTCGAGAGATTATGTTGCTTATAGACATTAGCCCCTGGTAGGGACAAGCGTACCTTCTGCGGATGCTCTATGATCGAGGCAATCTCATTTGGCGTAAATTGAAGAAAATCCAGTGGCTATATGCCTTATTCTCCTTGTTTTTGCGGATGGCATCTTTGTAACTCATGCGGCGTGAAAGCCAAGAACAAAAGGGCATTCTGGCATCGGTCAATATATATGTGGAAGCGATATCTCCTCTATAGAGGACAAGAAATTTTGGGGCAGTCGGGCAAAAAAGCATGCGAGAAAATGAAGTACTTTCAAGGAATGCCATAGAATGGACGGATGTTCACTAAAGCGGTCATAATTTTGTCATTGAGTCCGTGTCGGACCCATAAGTACTCAAACTGCTCATGGCGAGTGCGAATCAAAAATACTCCCGCTTGCGGGAGGCCGGAGTACCCTCAAATTCAGCCTTAAGCAGGACTTTTTGGCCGAAAGTCAAAGAACATCATTAAATCTTTGTTTTTGAGACAAGTTTACGAACCCATTGGCACTTCCTTTTGAAGGAAATTCGAGAGATTATGTTGCTTATAGACATTAGCCCCCTGGTAGGGACAAAGCGTACCTTTCTGCGGATGCTCTATGATCAAGGCGATCTCATTTGGCCGTAAATTGAAGAAAATCCAGTGACTATATGCCTTATTCTCCTTGTTTTTGCGGATGGCATCTTTGTAACTCATGCGTGAAAGCCAAGAACAAAAGGGCATTCTGGCATCGGTCGATATATATGTGGAAGCGATATCTCCTCTATAGAGGACAAGAAATTTTAGGGCAATCGGCAAAAAGCGCGCGAAAATGAAGTACTTTCAAGGGCGCCATAGAATGGACAGATGTTCACTAAAGCGGTCATAATTTTGTCATTGGTCGTGTCGGACCCATAAGTACTCAAACTGCTTTCATGGCGGCGTCGAATCAAAAAATACTCCCGCTTGCGCGGGAGGCCGGAGTACCCTCAAATTCAGCCTTAAGCAGGACTTTTTGGCCACGAAAGTCAAAGAACATCATTAAATCATTGTTTTTCGGACAAGTTTACGAACCCATTGGCACTTCCTTTTGAAGGAAATTCGAGAGATTATGTTGCTTATAGACATTAGCCCCTGGTAGGGACAAACGTACCTTCTGCGAGATGCTCTATGATCAAGGCGATCTCATTTGGCGTAAATTGAAGAAAATCCAGTGACTATATGCCTTATTCTCCTTGTTTTTGCGGATGGCATCTTTGTAACTCATGCGCGTGAAAGCCAAGAACAAAAGGGCATTCTGGCATCGGTCGATATATATGTGGAAGCGATATCTCCTCTATAGAGGACAAGAAATTTTAGGGCAATCGGCAAAAAGCATGCGAGAAAATGAAGTACTTTCAAGGGCGCCATAGAATGGACAGATGTTCACTAAAGCGGTCATAATTTTGTCATTGGTCCGTGTCGGACCCATAAGTACTCAAACTGCTTTCATGGCGGTGCTTGAATCAAAAATACTCCCGCTTGCGCGGGAGGCGGAGTACCCTCAAATTCAGCCTTAAGCAGGACTTTTTGGCCTGAAAGTCAAAGAACATCATTAAATCATTTGTTTTTTGAGACAAGTTTACGAACCCATTGGCACTTCCTTTTGAAGGAAATTCGAGAGATTATGTTGCTTATAGACATTAGCCCCTGGTAGGGACAAGCGTACCTTCTGCGGATGCTCTATGATCAAGGCAATCTCATTTGGCGTAAATTGAAGAAAATCCAGTGGCTATATGCCTTATTCTCCTTGTTTTTGCGGATGGCATCTTTGTAACTCATGCGGCGTGAAAGCCAAGAACAAAAGGGCATTCTGGCATCGGTCAATATATATGTGGAAGCGATATCTCCTCTATAGAGGACAAGAAATTTTAGGGGCAATCGGCAAAAAGCATGCGAGAAAATGAAGTACTTTCAAGGAATGCCATAGAATGGACAGATGTTCACTAAAGCGGTCATAATTTTGTCATTGGTCCGTGTCGGACCCATAAGTACTCAAACTGCTTTCATGGCGGTGCATGAATCAAAAATACTCCCGCTTGCGCGGGAGGCGGAGTACCCTCAAATTCAGCCTTAAGCAGGACTTTTTGGTACGAAAGTCAAAGAACATCATTAAATCATTTTTTTTGAGACAAGTTTACGAACCCATTGGCACTTCCTTTTGAAGGAAATTTGAGAGATTATGTTGCTTATAGACATTAGCCCCTGGTAGGGACAAAGCGTACCTTCTGCGGATGCTCTATGATCCGGGCAATCTCATTTGGCGTAAATTGAAGAAAATCCATGACTATATGCCTTATTCTCCTTGTTTTTGCGGATGGCATCTTTGTAACTCATGCGGCGTGAAAGCCAAGAACAAAAGGGCATTCTGGCATCGGTCGATATATATGTGGAAGCGATATCTCCTCTATAGAGGACAAGAAATTTTAGGGCAATCGGGCAAAAGCGCGCGAGAAAATGAAGTACTTTCAAGGGCTGCCATAGAATGGACAGATGTTCACTAAAGCGGTCATAATTTTGTCATTGAGTCCGTGTCGGACCCATAAGTACTCAAACTGCTTTCGGCGCGTGTGAATCAAAAAATACTCCCGCTTGCGCGGGAGGCCGGAGTACCCTCAAATTCAGCCTTAAGCAGGACTTTTTGGCCACGAAAGTCAAAGAACATCATTAAATGTTGTTTTTGGACAAGTTTACGAACCCATTGGCACTTCCTTTTGAAGGAAATTCGAGAGATTATGTTGCTTATAGACATTAGCCCCTGGTAGGGACAAACGTACCTTCTGCGGATGCTCTATGATCAAGGCGATCTCATTTGGCGTAAATTGAAGAAAATCCAGTGACTATATGCCTTATTCTCCTTGTTTTTGCGGATGGCATCTTTGTAACTCATGCGCGTGAAAGCCAAGAACAAAAGGGCATTCTGGCATCGGTCGATATATATGTGGAAGCGATATCTCCTCTATAGAGGACAAGAAATTTTAGGGCAATCGGGCAAAAAGCATGCGAGAAAATGAAGTACTTTCAAGGGCGCCATAGAATGGACAGATGTTCACTAAAGCGGTCATAATTTTGTCATTGGTCCGTGTCGGACCCATAAGTACTCAAACTGCTTTCATGGCGGCATGTGAATCAAAAAATACTCCCGCTTGCGCGGGAGGCCGGAGTACCCTCAAATTCAGCCTTAAGCAGGACTTTTTGGCCTGAAAGTCAAAGAACATCATTAAATCATTTGTTTTTGAGACAAGTTTACGAACCCATTGGCACTTCCTTTTGAAGGAAATTCGAGAGATTATGTTGCTTATAGACATTAGCCCCCTGGTAGGGACAAGCGTACCTTCTGCGGATGCTCTATGATCAAGGCAATCTCATTTGGCGTAAATTGAAGAAAATCCAGTGACTATATGCCTTATTCTCCTTGTTTTCGCGGATGGCATCTTTGTAACTCATGCGCGTGAAAGCCAAGAACAAAAGGGCATTCTGGCATCGGTCAATATATATGTGGAAGCGATATCTCCTCTATAGAGGACAAGAAATTTTAGGGCAATCGGGCAAAAAGCGCGCGAGAAAATGAAGTACTTTCAAGGATTGCCATAGAATGGACGGATGTTCACTAAAGCGGTCATAATTTTGTCATTGAGTCCGTGTCGGACCCATAAGTACTCAAACTGCTTTCATGGCGAGTGCGCGAATCAAAAATACTCCCGCTTGCGCGGGAGGCCGGAGTACCCTCAAATTCAGCCTTAAGCAGGACTTTTTGGTACGAAAGTCAAAGAACATCATTAAATCATTGTTTTTTGAGACAAGTTTACGAACCCATTGGCACTTCCTTTTGAAGGAAATTCGAGAGATTATGTTGCTTATAGACATTAGCCCCCTGGTAGGGACAAGCGTACCTTCTGCGGATGCTCTATGATCAAGGCAATCTCATTTGGCGTAAATTGAAGAAAATCCAGTGACTATATGCCTTATTCTCCTTGTTTTGCGGATGGCATCTTTGTAACTCATGCGTGAAAGCCAAGAACAAAAGGGCATTCTGGCATCGGTCAATATATATGTGGAAGCGATATCTCCTCTATAGAGGACAAGAAATTTTAGGGCAATCGGCAAAAAGCGCGCGAGAAAATGAAGTACTTTCAAGGCGCCATAGAATGGACAGATGTTCACTAAAGCGGTCATAATTTTGTCATTGGTCCGTGTCGGACCCATAAGTACTCAAACTGCTTTCATGGCGTATGTGAATCAAAAATACTCCCGCTTGCGCGGGAGGCCGGAGTACCCTCAAATTCAGCCTTAAGCAGGACTTTTTGGCACTGAAAGTCAAAGAACATCATTAAATCATTGCTTTTTTGAGACAAGTTTACGAACCCATTGGCACTTCCTTTTGAAGGAAATTCGAGAGATTATGTTGCTTATAGACATTAGCCCCCTGGTAGGGACAAAGCGTACCTTCTGCGGATGCTCTATGATCAAGGCAATCTCATTTGGCCGTAAATTGAAGAAAATCCAGTGACTATATGCCTTATTCTCCTTGTTTTTGCGGATGGCATCTTTGTAACTCATGCGCGTGAAAGCCAAGAACAAAAGGGCATTCTGGCATCGGTCGATATATATGTGGAAGCGATATCTCCTCTATAGAGGACAAGAAATTTTAGGGCAATCGGGCAAAAAGCGCGAGAAAATGAAGTACTTTCAAGGGCGCCATAGAATGGACAGATGTTCACTAAAGCGGTCATAATTTTGTCATTGGTCCGTGTCGGACCCATAAGTACTCAAACTGCTTTCATGGCGCATGTGAATCAAAAATACTCCCGCTTGCGCGGGAGGCCGGAGTACCCTCAAATTCAGCCTTAAGCAGGACTTTTTGGCCTGAAAGTCAAAGAACATCATTAAATCATTTGTTTTTGGACAAGTTTACGAACCCATTGGCACTTCCTTTTGAAGGAAATTTGAGAGATTATGTTGCTTATAGACATTAGCCCCCTGGTAGGGACAAGCGTACCTTCTGCGGATGCTCTATGATCAGGCAATCTCATTTGGCCGTAAATTGAAGAAAATCCAGTGGACTATATGCCTTATTCTCCTTGTTTTTGCGGATGGCATCTTTGTAACTCATGCGGCGTGAAAGCCAAGAACAAAAGGGCATTCTGGCATCGGTCAATATATATGTGGAAGCGATATCTCCTCTATAGAGGACAAGAAATTTTAGGGCAATCGGCAAAAAGCATGCGAGAAAATGAAGTACTTTCAAGGGCGCCATAGAATGGACAGATGTTCACTAAAGCGGTCATAATTTTGTCATTGGTCCGTGTCGGACCCATAAGTACTCAAACTGCTTTCATGGCGGAGTGCGAATCAAAAATACTCCCGCTTGCGCGGAGGCCGGAGTACCCTCAAATTCAGCCTTAAGCAGGACTTTTTGGTACGAAAGTCAAAGAACATCATTAAATCGCTGTTTTTTGAGACAAGTTTACGAACCCATTGGCACTTCCTTTTGAAGGAAATTCGAGAGATTATGTTGCTTATAGACATTAGCCCCCTGGTAGGGACAAAGCGTACCTTCTGCGGATGCTCTATGATCAAGGCAATCTCATTTGGCCGTAAATTGAAGAAAATCCAGTGACTATATGCCTTATTCTCCTTGTTTTTGCGGATGGCATCTTTGTAACTCATGCGTGAAAGCCAAGAACAAAAGGGCATTCTGGCATCGGTCGATATATATGTGGAAGCGATATCTCCTCTATAGAGGACAAGAAATTTTAGGGCAATCGGGCAAAAAGCATGCGAGAAAATGAAGTACTTTCAAGGGCTGCCATAGAATGGACAGATGTTCACTAAAGCGGTCATAATTTTGTCATTGAGTCCGTGTCGGACCCATAAGTACTCAAACTGCTCATGGCGGCGTGTGAATCAAAAATACTCCCGCTTGCGCCGGGAGGCCGGAGTACCCTCAAATTCAGCCTTAAGCAGGACTTTTGGCCACGAAAGTCAAAGAACATCATTAAATCGTTGTTTTTTGGACAAGTTTACGAACCCATTGGCACTTCCTTTTGAAGGAAATTCGAGAGATTATGTTGCTTATAGACATTAGCCCCCTGGTAGGGACAAGCGTACCTTCTGCGGATGCTCTATGATCAAGGCGATCTCATTTGGCGTAAATTGAAGAAAATCCAGTGACTATATGCCTTATTCTCCTTGTTTTTGCGGATGGCATCTTTGTAACTCATGCGGCGTGAAAGCCAAGAACAAAAGGGCATTCTGGCATCGGTCGATATATATGTGGAAGCGATATCTCCTCTATAGAGGACAAGAAATTTTAGGGCAATCGGGCAAAAAGCATGCGAGAAAATGAAGTACTTTCAAGGGCGCCATAGAATGGACAGATGTTCACTAAAGCGGTCATAATTTTGTCATTGAGTCCGTGTCGGACCCATAAGTACTCAAACTGCTTTCATGGCGGCATGTGAATCAAAAATACTCCCGCTTGCGCCGGGAGGCCGGAGTACCCTCAAATTCAGCCTTAAGCAGGACTTTTTGGTACGAAAGTCAAAGAACATCATTAAATCGCTGTTTTTTGGACAAGTTTACGAACCCATTGGCACTTCCTTTTGAAGGAAATTCGAGAGATTATGTTGCTTATAGACATTAGCCCCCTGGTAGGGACAAGCGTACCTTCTGCGGATGCTCTATGATCGAGGCAATCTCATTTGGCGTAAATTGAAGAAAATCCAGTGACTATATGCCTTATTCTCCTTGTTTTTGCGGATGGCATCTTTGTAACTCATGCGGCGTGAAAGCCAAGAACAAAAGGGCATTCTGGCATCGGTCAATATATATGTGGAAGCGATATCTCCTCTATAGAGGACAAGAAATTTTAGGGCAATCGGGCAAAAAGCGCGCGAGAAAATGAAGTACTTTCAAGGGCGCCATAGAATGGACGGATGTTCACTAAAGCGGTCATAATTTTGTCATTGGTCCGTGTCGGACCCATAAGTACTCAAACTGCTTTCATGGCGTGCGTGTGAATCAAAAATACTCCCGCTTGCGCGGGAGGCGGAGTACCCTCAAATTCAGCCTTAAGCAGGACTTTTTGGTACGAAAGTCAAAGAACATCATTAAATCGCTGTTTTTGAGACAAGTTTACGAACCCATTGGCACTTCCTTTTGAAGGAAATTCGAGAGATTATGTTGCTTATAGACATTAGCCCCCTGGTAGGGACAAGCGTACCTTCTGCGGATGCTCTATGATCAAGGCAATCTCATTTGGCGTAAATTGAAGAAAATCCAGTGACTATATGCCTTATTCTCCTTGTTTTTGCGGATGGCATCTTTGTAACTCATGCGGCGTGAAAGCCAAGAACAAAAGGGCATTCTGGCATCGGTCAATATATATGTGAAGCGATATCTCCTCTATAGAGGACAAGAAATTTTAGGGCAATCGGGCAAAAAAGCGCGAGAAAATGAAGTACTTTCAAGGGCGCCATAGAATGGACAGATGTTCACTAAAGCGGTCATAATTTTGTCATTGGTCCGTGTCGGACCCATAAGTACTCAAACTGCTTTCATGGCGGCGTGCGAATCAAAAATACTCCCGCTTGCGCCGGGAGGCCGGAGTACCCTCAAATTCAGCCTTAAGCAGGACTTTTTGGTACGAAAGTCAAAGAACATCATTAAATCGTTGTTTTTTGAGACAAGTTTACGAACCCATTGGCACTTCCTTTTGAAGGAAATTCGAGAGATTATGTTGCTTATAGACATTAGCCCCCTGGTAGGGACAAAGCGTACCTTCTGCGGATGCTCTATGATCAAGGCAATCTCATTTGGCGTAAATTGAAGAAAATCCAGTGACTATATGCCTTATTCTCCTTGTTTTTGCGGATGGCATCTTTGTAACTCATGCGCGTGAAAGCCAAGAACAAAAGGGCATTCTGGCATCGGTCAATATATATGTGGAAGCGATATCTCCTCTATAGAGGACAAGAAATTTTAGGGCAATCGGGCAAAAAAGCGCGAGAAAATGAAGTACTTTCAAGGACGCCATAGAATGGACAGATGTTCACTAAAGCGGTCATAATTTTGTCATTGAGTCGTGTCGGACCCATAAGTACTCAAACTGCTCATGGCGGCGTGTGAATCAAAAATACTCCCGCTTGCGCCGGGAGGCCGGAGTACCCTCAAATTCAGCCTTAAGCAGGACTTTTTGTACGAAAGTCAAAGAACATCATAAATCGCTTTTTTTGGACAAGTTTACGAACCCATTGGCACTTCCTTTTGAAGGAAATTCGAGAGATTATGTTGCTTATAGACATTAGCCCCCTGGTAGGGACAAGCGTACCTTCTGCGGATGCTCTATGATCAAGGCAATCTCATTTGGCGTAAATTGAAGAAAATCCAGTGACTATATGCCTTATTCTCCTTGTTTTTGCGGATGGCATCTTTGTAACTCATGCGGCGTGAAAGCCAAGAACAAAAGGGCATTCTGGCATCGGTCGATATATATGTGGAAGCGATATCTCCTCTATAGAGGACAAGAAATTTTAGGGCAATCGGCAAAAAAGCGCGAGAAAATGAAGTACTTTCAAGGATTGCCATAGAATGGACAGATGTTCACTAAAGCGGTCATAATTTTGTCATTGAGTCCGTGTCGGACCCATAAGTACTCAAACTGCTTTCATGGCGTATGTGAATCAAAAATACTCCCGCTTGCGCGGGAGGCCGGAGTACCCTCAAATTCAGCCTTAAGCAGGACTTTTTTTGTACGAAAGTCAAAGAACATCATTAAATCATTGTTTTTTGGACAAGTTTACGAACCCATTGGCACTTCCTTTTGAAGGAAATTCGAGAGATTATGTTGCTTATAGACATTAGCCCCCTGGTAGGGACAAAGCGTACCTTCTGCGGATGCTCTATGATCAAGGCAATCTCATTTGGCCGTAAATTGAAGAAAATCCAGTGACTATATGCCTTATTCTCCTTGTTTTTGCGGATGGCATCTTTGTAACTCATGCGGCGTGAAAGCCAAGAACAAAGGGCATTCTGGCATCGGTCGATATATATGTGGAAGCGATATCTCCTCTATAGAGGACAAGAAATTTTAGGGCAATCGGGCAAAAAGCATGCGAGAAAATGAAGTACTTTCAAGGGCGCCATAGAATGGACAGATGTTCACTAAAGCGGTCATAATTTTGTCATTGGTCCGTGTCGGACCCATAAGTACTCAAACTGCTTTCATGGTGGCATGCGAATCAAAAATACTCCCGCTTGCGCCGGGAGGCGGAGTACCCTCAAATTCAGCCTTAAGCAGGACTTTTTGGCCACGAAAGTCAAAGAACATCATTAAATCATTTGTTTTTGGACAAGTTTACGAACCCATTGGCACTTCCTTTTGAAGGAAATTCGAGAGATTATGTTGCTTATAGACATTAGCCCCCTGGTAGGGACAAAGCGTACCTTCTGCGGATGCTCTATGATCAAGGCGATCTCATTTGGCGTAAATTGAAGAAAATCCAGTGACTATATGCCTTATTCTCCTTGTTTTTGCGGATGGCATCTTTGTAACTCATGCGGCGTGAAAGCCAAGAACAAAAGGGCATTCTGGCATCGGTCGATATATATGTGGAAGCGATATCTCCTCTATAGAGGACAAGAAATTTTAGGGCAATCGGGCAAAAAGCGCGCGAGAAAATGAAGTACTTTCAAGGGCGCCATAGAATGGACAGATGTTCACTAAAGCGGTCATAATTTTGTCATTGAGTCCGTGTCGGACCCATAAGTACTCAAACTGCTCATGGCGGTGTGTGAATCAAAAATACTCCCGCTTGCGCGGGAGGGCGGAGTACCCTCAAATTCAGCCTTAAGCAGGACTTTTTGGTACGAAAGTCAAAGAACATCATTAAATCATTGTTTTTTGGACAAGTTTACGAACCCATTGGCACTTCCTTTTGAAGGAAATTCGAGAGATTATGTTGCTTATAGACATTAGCCCCCTGGTAGGGACAAGCGTACCTTCTGCGGATGCTCTATGATCAAGGCAATCTCATTTGGCCGTAAATTGAAGAAAATCCAGTGACTATATGCCTTATTCTCCTTGTTTTTGCGGATGGCATCTTTGTAACTCATGCGTGAAAGCCAAGAACAAAAGGGCATTCTGGCATCGGTCGATATATATGTGGAAGCGATATCTCCTCTATAGAGGACAAGAAATTTTAGGGCAATCGGGCAAAAAGCGCGCGAGAAAATGAAGTACTTTCAAGGGCGCCATAGAATGGACAGATGTTCACTAAAGCGGTCATAATTTTGTCATTGGTCCGTGTCGGACCCATAAGTACTCAAACTGCTCATGGCGGCGTGTGAATCAAAAATACTCCCGCTTGCGCCGGGAGGCCGGAGTACCCTCAAATTCAGCCTTAAGCAGGACTTTTTGGTACGAAAGTCAAAGAACATCATTAAATCATTGTTTTTGAGACAAGTTTACGAACCCATTGGCACTTCCTTTTGAAGGAAATTCGAGAGATTATGTTGCTTATAGACATTAGCCCCCTGGTAGGGACAAGCGTACCTTCTGCGGATGCTCTATGATCAAGGCAATCTCATTTGGCGTAAATTGAAGAAAATCCAGTGACTATATGCCTTATTCTCCTTGTTTTTGCGGATGGCATCTTTGTAACTCATGCGTGAAAGCCAAGAACAAAAGGGCATTCTGGCATCGGTCGATATATATGTGGAAGCGATATCTCCTCTATAGAGGACAAGAAATTTTAGGGCAATCGGGCAAAAAGCATGCGAGAAAATGAAGTACTTTCAAGGGCGCCATAGAATGGACAGATGTTCACTAAAGCGGTCATAATTTTGTCATTGGTCCGTGTCGGACCCATAAGTACTCAAACTGCTTTCATGGCGGCAGCGAATCAAAAATACTCCCGCTTGCGCGGGAGGCCGGAGTACCCTCAAATTCAGCCTTAAGCAGGACTTTTTGGCCCTGAAAGTCAAAGAACATCATTAAATCGTTGTTTTTGAGACAAGTTTACGAACCCATTGGCACTTCCTTTTGAAGGAAATTCGAGAGATTATGTTGCTTATAGACATTAGCCCCTGGTAGGGACAAAGCGTACCTTCTGCGGATGCTCTATGATCAAGGCAATCTCATTTGGCCGTAAATTGAAGAAAATCCAGTGACTATATGCCTTATTCTCCTTGTTTTTGCGGATGGCATCTTTGTAACTCATGCGGCGTGAAAGCCAAGAACAAAGGGCATTCTGGCATCGGTCGATATATATGTGGAAGCGATATCTCCTCTATAGAGGACAAGAAATTTAGGGCAATCGGCAAAAAGCGCGCGAGAAAATGAAGTACTTTCAAGGCGCCATAGAATGGACAGATGTTCACTAAAGCGGTCATAATTTTGTCATTGGTCCGTGTCGGACCCATAAGTACTCAAACTGCTTCATGGCGGCGTGTGAATCAAAAAATACTCCCGCTTGCGCGGGAGGCCGGAGTACCCTCAAATTCAGCCTTAAGCAGGACTTTTGGCCTACGAAAGTCAAAGAACATCATTAAATCATTTGTTTTTGGACAAGTTTACGAACCCATTGGCACTTCCTTTTGAAGGAAATTCGAGAGATTATGTTGCTTATAGACATTAGCCCCCTGGTAGGGACAAAGCGTACCTTCTGCGGATGCTCTATGATCAAGGCAATCTCATTTGGCCGTAAATTGAAGAAAATCCAGTGACTATATGCCTTATTCTCCTTGTTTTTGCGGATGGCATCTTTGTAACTCATGCGCGTGAAAGCCAAGAACAAAAGGGCATTCTGGCATCGGTCGATATATATGTGGAAGCGATATCTCCTCTATAGAGGACAAGAAATTTTAGGGCAATCGGCAAAAAGCGCGCGAGAAAATGAAGTACTTTCAAGGATTGCCATAGAATGGACAGATGTTCACTAAAGCGGTCATAATTTTGTCATTGGTCCGTGTCGGACCCATAAGTACTCAAACTGCTTTCATGGCGGCGCTGTGAATCAAAAATACTCCCGCTTGCGCTGGGAGGCCGGAGTACCCTCAAATTCAGCCTTAAGCAGGACTTTTTGGTACGAAAGTCAAAGAACATCATTAAATCATTTGTTTTTTGGACAAGTTTACGAACCCATTGGCACTTCCTTTTGAAGGAAATTCGAGAGATTATGTTGCTTATAGACATTAGCCCCTGGTAGGGACAAACGTACCTTCTGCGGATGCTCTATGATCAAGGCGATCTCATTTGGCCGTAAATTGAAGAAAATCCAGTGACTATATGCCTTATTCTCCTTGTTTTTGCGGATGGCATCTTTGTAACTCATGCGCGTGAAAGCCAAGAACAAAAGGGCATTCTGGCATCGGTCGATATATATGTGGAAGCGATATCTCCTCTATAGAGGACAAGAAATTTTAGGGCAATCGGGCAAAAAGCGCGCGAGAAAATGAAGTACTTTCAAGGGCGCCATAGAATGGACAGATGTTCACTAAAGCGGTCATAATTTTGTCATTGGTCCGTGTCGGACCCATAAGTACTCAAACTGCTTTCATGGCGAGCATGTGAATCAAAAATACTCCCGCTTGCGCCGGGAGGCCGGAGTACCCTCAAATTCAGCCTTAAGCAGGACTTTTTGGCCACGAAAGTCAAAGAACATCATTAAATATTTGTTTTTTGAGACAAGTTTACGAACCCATTGGCACTTCCTTTTGAAGGAAATTCGAGAGATTATGTTGCTTATAGACATTAGCCCCCTGGTAGGGACAAGCGTACCTTCTGCGGATGCTCTATGATCAAGGCAATCTCATTTGGCCGTAAATTGAAGAAAATCCAGTGACTATATGCCTTATTCTCCTTGTTTTTGCGGATGGCATCTTTGTAACTCATGCGCGTGAAAGCCAAGAACAAAAGGGCATTCTGGCATCGGTCGATATATATGTGGAAGCGATATCTCCTCTATAGAGGACAAGAAATTTTAGGGCAATCGGGCAAAAAGCATGCGAGAAAATGAAGTACTTTCAAGGGCGCCATAGAATGGACAGATGTTCACTAAAGCGGTCATAATTTTGTCATTGGTCCGTGTCGGACCCATAAGTACTCAAACTGCTTTCATGGCGGTATGTGAATCAAAAATACTCCCGCTTGCGCGGGAGGCCGGAGTACCCTCAAATTCAGCCTTAAGCAGGACTTTTTGGCCTGAAAGTCAAAGAACATCATTAAATCATTGTTTTTTGGACAAGTTTACGAACCCATTGGCACTTCCTTTTGAAGGAAATTCGAGAGATTATGTTGCTTATAGACATTAGCCCCCTGGTAGGGACAAGCGTACCTTCTGCGGATGCTCTATGATCAAGGCAATCTCATTTGGCCGTAAATTGAAGAAAATCCAGTGACTATATGCCTTATTCTCCTTGTTTTTGCGGATGGCATCTTTGTAACTCATGCGGCGTGAAAGCCAAGAACAAAAGGGCATTCTGGCATCGGTCAATATATATGTGGAAGCGATATCTCCTCTATAGAGGACAAGAAATTTTAGGGCAATCGGCAAAAAGCGCGAGAAAATGAAGTACTTTCAAGGGGCGCCATAGAATGGACAGATGTTCACTAAAGCGGTCATAATTTTGTCATTGGTCGTGTCGGACCCATAAGTACTCAAACTGCTTTCATGGCGGCGTGTGAATCAAAAATACTCCCGCTTGCGCGGGAGGCCGGAGTACCCTCAAATTCAGCCTTAAGCAGGACTTTTTGTACGAAAGTCAAAGAACATCATTAAATCGTTGTTTTTTGGACAAGTTTACGAACCCATTGGCACTTCCTTTTGAAGGAAATTCGAGAGATTATGTTGCTTATAGACATTAGCCCCTGGTAGGGACAAAGCGTACCTTCTGCGGATGCTCTATGATCAAGGCAATCTCATTTGGCGTAAATTGAAGAAAATCCAGTGACTATATGCCTTATTCTCCTTGTTTTTGCGGATGGCATCTTTGTAACTCATGCGGCGTGAAAGCCAAGAACAAAAGGGCATTCTGGCATCGGTCGATATATATGTGGAAGCGATATCTCCTCTATAGAGGACAAGAAATTTTAGGGCAATCGGCAAAAAGCGCGCGAGAAAATGAAGTACTTTCAAGGGCGCCATAGAATGGACAGATGTTCACTAAAGCGGTCATAATTTTGTCATTGGTCCGTGTCGGACCCATAAGTACTCAAACTGCTTTCATGGCGGCGTGAATCAAAAATACTCCCGCTTGCGCCGGAGGGCGGAGTACCCTCAAATTCAGCCTTAAGCAGGACTTTTTGGCCTGAAAGTCAAAGAACATCATTAAATCATTGTTTTTGAGACAAGTTTACGAACCCATTGGCACTTCCTTTTGAAGGAAATTCGAGAGATTATGTTGCTTATAGACATTAGCCCCCTGGTAGGGACAAGCGTACCTTCTGCGGATGCTCTATGATCAAGGCAATCTCATTTGGCGTAAATTGAAGAAAATCCAGTGACTATATGCCTTATTCTCCTTGTTTTTGCGGATGGCATCTTTGTAACTCATGCGGCGTGAAAGCCAAGAACAAAAGGGCATTCTGGCATCGGTCGATATATATGTGGAAGCGATATCTCCTCTATAGAGGACAAGAAATTTTAGGGCAATCGAGGCAAAAAGCGCGCGAGAAAATGAAGTACTTTCAAGGGCGCCATAGAATGGACAGATGTTCACTAAAGCGGTCATAATTTTGTCATTGGTCCGTGTCGGACCCATAAGTACTCAAACTGCTTTCATGGCGGCGTGTGAATCAAAAATACTCCCGCTTGCGCCGGGAGGCCGGAGTACCCTCAAATTCAGCCTTAAGCAGGACTTTTTGGTACGAAAGTCAAAGAACATCATTAAATCGTTGTTTTTGGACAAGTTTACGAACCCATTGGCACTTCCTTTTGAAGGAAATTCGAGAGATTATGTTGCTTATAGACATTAGCCCCCTGGTAGGGACAAAGCGTACCTTCTGCGGATGCTCTATGATCAAGGCAATCTCATTTGGCGTAAATTGAAGAAAATCCAGTGACTATATGCCTTATTCTCCTTGTTTTTGCGGATGGCATCTTTGTAACTCATGCGTGAAAGCCAAGAACAAAAGGGCATTCTGGCATCGGTCGATATATATGTGGAAGCGATATCTCCTCTATAGAGGACAAGAAATTTTAGGGCAATCGGCAAAAAGCGCGCGAGAAAATGAAGTACTTTCAAGGGCGCCATAGAATGGACAGATGTTCACTAAAGCGGTCATAATTTTGTCATTGGTCCGTGTCGGACCCATAAGTACTCAAACTGCTCATGGCGGCGTGCGAATCAAAAATACTCCCGCTTGCGCCGGGAGGCCGGAGTACCCTCAAATTCAGCCTTAAGCAGGACTTTTTGGCCTGAAAGTCAAAGAACATCATTAAATCATTTGTTTTTGGACAAGTTTTGAACCCATTGGCACTTCCTTTTGAAGGAAATTCGAGAGATTATGTTGCTTATAGACATTAGCCCCCTGGTAGGGACAAGCGTACCTTCTGCGGATGCTCTATGATCAAGGCAATCTCATTTGGCCGTAAATTGAAGAAAATCCAGTGACTATATGCCTTATTCTCCTTGTTTTTCGCGGATGGCATCTTTGTAACTCATGCGCGTGAAAGCCAAGAACAAAAGGGCATTCTGGCATCGGTCGATATATATGTGGAAGCGATATCTCCTCTATAGAGGACAAGAAATTTTAGGGCAATCGGGCAAAAAGCGCGAGAAAATGAAGTACTTTCAAGGGCGCCATAGAATGGACAGATGTTCACTAAAGCGGTCATAATTTTGTCATTGGTCGTGTCGGACCCATAAGTACTCAAACTGCTTTCATGGCGGTATGTGAATCAAAAATACTCCCGCTTGCGCCGGGAGGCCGGAGTACCCTCAAATTCAGCCTTAAGCGGGACTTTTTGTACGAAAGTCAAAGAACATCATTAAATCATTTGTTTTTGGACAAGTTTACGAACCCATTGGCACTTCCTTTTGAAGGAAATTCGAGAGATTATGTTGCTTATAGACATTAGCCCCCTGGTAGGGACAAAGCGTACCTTCTGCGGATGCTCTATGATCAAGGCGATCTCATTTGGCCGTAAATTGAAGAAAATCCAGATGACTATATGCCTTATTCTCCTTGTTTTTGCGGATGGCATCTTTGTAACTCATGCGGCGTGAAAGCCAAGAACAAAAGGGCATTCTGGCATCGGTCGATATATATGTGGAAGCGATATCTCCTCTATAGAGGACAAGAAATTTTTAGGGCAATCGGGCAAAAAGCGCGCGAGAAAATGAAGTACTTTCAAGGGCGCCATAGAATGGACAGATGTTCACTAAAGCGGTCATAATTTTGTCATTGAGTCCGTGTCGGACCCATAAGTACTCAAACTGCTTTCATGGCGGCGTGTGAATCAAAAATACTCCCGCTTGCGCGGGAGGCCGGAGTACCCTCAAATTCAGCCTTAAGCAGGACTTTTTGTACGAAAGTCAAAGAACATCATTAAATCGTTGTTTTTCGGACAAGTTTACGAACCCATTGGCACTTCCTTTTGAAGGAAATTCGAGAGATTATGTTGCTTATAGACATTAGCCCCTGGTAGGGACAAGCGTACCTTCTGCGGATGCTCTATGATCAAGGCGATCTCATTTGGCGTAAATTGAAGAAAATCCAGTGACTATATGCCTTATTCTCCTTGTTTTTGCGGATGGCATCTTTGTAACTCATGCGGCGTGAAAGCCAAGAACAAAAGGGCATTCTGGCATCGGTCGATATATATGTGGAAGCGATATCTCCTCTATAGAGGACAAGAAATTTTAGGGGCAATCGGGCAAAAAGCGCGAGAAAATGAAGTACTTTCAAGGGCGCCATAGAATGGACAGATGTTCACTAAAGCGGTCATAATTTTGTCATTGGTCCGTGTCGGACCCATAAGTACTCAA
Organism: Aegilops speltoides; assembly: GCA_021437245.1. Taxonomy (NCBI): domain Eukaryota; kingdom Viridiplantae; phylum Streptophyta; class Magnoliopsida; order Poales; family Poaceae; genus Aegilops; species Aegilops speltoides. The sequence goes on from CM038147.1 coordinate 294,126,236, forward strand.
ACTGCTTTCATGGCGGTATGCGAATCAAAAATACTCCCGCTTGCGCGGGAGGCCGGAGTACCCTCAAATTCAGCCTTAAGCAGGACTTTTTGCCACGAAAGTCAAAGAACATCATTAAATCATTGTTTTTTGGACAAGTTTACGAACCCATTGGCACTTCCTTTTGAAGGAAATTCGAGAGATTATGTTGCTTATAGACATTAGCCCCCTGGTAGGGACAAACGTACCTTCTGCGGATGCTCTATGATCAAGGCAATCTCATTTGGCCGTAAATTGAAGAAAATCCAGTGACTATATGCCTTATTCTCCTTGTTTTTGCGGATGGCATCTTTGTAACTCATGCGGCGTGAAAGCCAAGAACAAAAGGGCATTCTGGCATCGGTCGATATATATGTGGAAGCGATATCTCCTCTATAGAGGACAAGAAATTTTGGGGCAATCGGGCAAAAAGCATGCGAGAAAATGAAGTACTTTCAAGGGCGCCATAGAATGGACAGATGTTCACTAAAGCGGTCATAATTTTGTCATTGGTCCGTGTCGGACCCATAAGTACTCAACTGCTGCTCATGGCGGCATGTGAATCAAAAATACTCCCGCTTGCGCGGGAGGCCGGAGTACCCTCAAATTCAGCCTTAAGCAGGACTTTTTGTACGAAAGTCAAAGAACATCATTAAATCGCATTGTTTTTTGGACAAGTTTACGAACCCATTGGCACTTCCTTTTGAAGGAAATTCGAGAGATTATGTTGCTTATAGACATTAGCCCCTGGTAGGGACAAGCGTACCTTCTGCGGATGCTCTATGATCAAGGCGATCTCATTTGGCGTAAATTGAAGAAAATCCAGTGACTATATGCCTTATTCTCCTTGTTTTTGCGGATGGCATCTTTGTAACTCATGCGGCGTGAAAGCCAAGAACAAAAGGGCATTCTGGCATCGGTCGATATATATGTGGAAGCGATATCTCCTCTATAGAGGACAAGAAATTTTAGGGCAATCGGGCAAAAAGCGCGCGAGAAAATGAAGTACTTTCAAGGACTGCCATAGAATGGACAGATGTTCACTAAAGCGGTCATAATTTTGTCATTGGTCCGTGTCGGACCCATAAGTACTCAAACTGCTTCATGGCGGCGTGCGAATCAAAAAATACTCCCGCTTGCGCCGGGAGGCCGGAGTACCCTCAAATTCAGCCTTAAGCAGGACTTTTTGGTACGAAAGTCAAAGAACATCATTAAATCATTTGTTTTTGAGACAAGTTTACGAACCCATTGGCACTTCCTTTTGAAGGAAATTCGAGAGATTATGTTGCTTATAGACATTAGCCCCCTGGTAGGGACAAGCGTACCTTCTGCGGATGCTCTATGATCGGGCAATCTCATTTGGCGTAAATTGAAGAAAATCCAGTGACTATATGCCTTATTCTCCTTGTTTTTCGCGGATGGCATCTTTGTAACTCATGCGCGTGAAAGCCAAGAACAAAAGGGCATTCTGGCATCGGTCGATATATATGTGGAAGCGATATCTCCTCTATAGAGGACAAGAAATTTTAGGGCAATCGGGCAAAAAAGCGCGAGAAAATGAAGTACTTTCAAGGATTGCCATAGAATGGACAGATGTTCACTAAAGCGGTCATAATTTTGTCATTGGTCCGTGTCGGACCCATAAGTACTCAAACTGCTTTCATGGTGGCTGTGAATCAAAAATACTCCCGCTTGCGCGGGAGGCCGGAGTACCCTCAAATTCAGCCTTAAGCAGGACTTTTTGGTACGAAAGTCAAAGAACATCATTAAATCGCTGTTTTTTTGAGACAAGTTTACGAACCCATTGGCACTTCCTTTTGAAGGAAATTCGAGAGATTATGTTGCTTATAGACATTAGCCCCCTGGTAGGGACAAGCGTACCTTCTGCGGATGCTCTATGATCAAGGCAATCTCATTTGGCGTAAATTGAAGAAAATCCAGTGGCTATATGCCTTATTCTCCTTGTTTTTGCGGATGGCATCTTTGTAACTCATGCGGCGTGAAAGCCAAGAACAAAAGGGCATTCTGGCATCGGTCGATATATATGTGGAAGCGATATCTCCTCTATAGAGGACAAGAAATTTTAGGGCAATCGGCAAAAAAAGCGCGAGAAAATGAAGTACTTTCAAGGGCGCCATAGAATGGACAGATGTTCACTAAAGCGGTCATAATTTTGTCATTGAGTCCGTGTCGGACCCATAAGTACTCAAACTGCTTTCATGGCGGCGTGCGTGAATCAAAAATACTCCCGCTTGCGCGCGGGAGGCCGGAGTACCCTCAAATTCAGCCTTAAGCAGGACTTTTTGGTACGAAAGTCAAAGAACATCATTAAATCGCTGTTTTTGAGACAAGTTTACGAACCCATTGGCACTTCCTTTTGAAGGAAATTCGAGAGATTATGTTGCTTATAGACATTAGCCCCCTGGTAGGGACAAACGTACCTTCTGCGGATGCTCTATGATCAAGGCAATCTCATTTGGCCGTAAATTGAAGAAAATCCAGTGACTATATGCCTTATTCTCCTTGTTTTTGCGGATGGCATCTTTGTAACTCATGCGGCGTGAAAGCCAAGAACAAAAGGGCATTCTGGCATCGGTCGATATATATGTGGAAGCGATATCTCCTCTATAGAGGACAAGAAATTTTAGGGCAATCGGGCAAAAGCGCGCGAGAAAATGAAGTACTTTCAGGATTGCCATAGAATGGACAGATGTTCACTAAAGCGGTCATAATTTTGTCATTGAGTCCGTGTCGGACCCATAAGTACTCAAACTGCTTTCATGGCGGCGTGCGAATCAAAAAATACTCCCGCTTGCGCCGGGAGGCGGAGTACCCTCAAATTCAGCCTTAAGCAGGACTTTTTGGCCTGAAAGTCAAAGAACATCATTAAATCGCTGTTTTTTGAGACAAGTTTACGAACCCATTGGCACTTCCTTTTGAAGGAAATTCGAGAGATTATGTTGCTTATAGACATTAGCCCCCTGGTAGGGACAAGCGTACCTTCTGCGGATGCTCTATGATCAAGGCAATCTCATTTGGCGTAAATTGAAGAAAATCCAGCGACTATATGCCTTATTCTCCTTGTTTTCGCGGATGGCATCTTTGTAACTCATGCGGCGTGAAAGCCAAGAACAAAAGGGCATTCTGGCATCGGTCGATATATATGTGGAAGCGATATCTCCTCTATAGAGGACAAGAAATTTTGGGGCGTCGAGGCAAAAAAAAGCGCGAGAAAATGAAGTACTTTCAAGGGCGCCATAGAATGGACAGATGTTCACTAAAGCGGTCATAATTTTGTCATTGAGTCCGTGTCGGACCCATAAGTACTCAAACTGCTGGCATGGCAGTGTGAATCAAAAATACTCACGTGCGCCCGGGAGGCGGTACCCTCAAATTCAGCCTTAAGCAGGACTTTTTGGTACGAAAGTCAAAGAACATCATTAAATCGCTGTTTTTTGGACAAGTTTGAACCCATTGATGAGGACATCAAGCGTACCTTCTGCGGATGCTCTATGATCAAGGCAATCTCATTTAATACCATTGTTACCCACAGCCCTACCATTGTTTGCTATACATCTTGGACCAATTACTAGAGCTCGCGCCGCCAACTAAATTACCGGTACTTTCGTTTCTTGGTAATGATTCTAATGTTCATGAGAATATGATCTTGCCTAAATTGGATACATTTGTTTTGCTTACAAATGAAGGGCCTAGCTTGGAGAAGGATGAACATTGGAGCAAGAACACACATGGAGTTGATGGCATGCGCAAGAGATCAAACGGAGTTACAAGTGATGATTTCAGGACTTTGAAGCCACCATAATGAGTGCATGAAGCCTTGGACGAAATATACAAGATGCCACTTCATAATATTAGTCCATAGGCTATTCTAGGTCTTTCGTCACCTTATTATTGGGCCAGGCCCATGTAATTTCGAAATACATTAGTATAGGCTATTTTTAGAGTCCGTATGTGTGGGGAAACAAGAGATAGGGTTAGTTTGGACCCCTCCACCAAGGGCCACGAAATTCACCCCTCTTCCTCCATATATACAGCCCTTAGGGCACCGTTTAGACTTGGGTTTTGTTTAGATCAAAAGTTAGCCATAGCTGCAACTTGGCGTGCCGTTTGTGTTCAGCGACCGGACAAAGCGTCACAGAACCCCACCTTGATCAATAAAGCTTTCATCTTATATTCGCAATATCCAGTTGCAATCTCGGTTTCTTGCTTGTTCTTCGTTTGCTCGCGAAAGCAGACCCTCGTGGTCGAGGTTGATCGTGCTCGGCGTGGTCAATAACCTCTCGGAGTTGGTTTAGCGATTGCTAAAGCGCGGCGTCCTCGCTGCGTTCGTAGTCGGATCGTCAAAGTCGACTTCCACCAAAGCGAAATCCACCATCTCATCGAAAGGCGGGACACCTTTGCCTCTATCAAGTGGTATCAGATTTCCGGGTTGCTCGGTGAGATTTTCTGATTTTTTCGTAGTTTAGATCGAGTCATTCTTCATACCTATAGTCCACGAAAAAGCCAAAAAAAATTAGGGTTAGTTCATCATATCCGAACCAATCGAGCCTTTGCATAATCTTTTACGTATTTGCGTTGTTGAATTTGCGGTTGCATCGTCGTGTCTAGTTCTTTGGTCTTAGAGTCTAGTCTTTTAGAGTTTGAGTTACGGTCATAAGTTGTCACGCCGCCGCCGCATCATCATCATCGCCCTGCCATCTACCACCACCGCTTATCGCCACCGCTTGAATCCGTATCCATATACCACCACGCTGCCATATACCACCACCGTTGCCATATACCACCACCATATATCCACCACCAATCCGAGTTCCTTGCATATTAGATTTGTTTTGGGATCCATCTAATTTCGATTCGTGTTTCCTTATGCGAGTAGGTTTGGATTCAGCAATCTTTTGCCGTCCGTAGAAGAGGTTGGTTTCAAAAAAAAAAAAAAAAAAGGAAACCACCCTCCGTTTAGGCCCAAAATTTTCCAAAAGCATGCGGGATAAAAATTTTACGGCTATCCTATTTTTAGGTGTTTCTAAGCGTATTGAGCGATCGCCGTTATAGAAAGTTTTTTGACCCGTTTCGAGTTTTGGGTCGAGGCGATCGAAAAAAAAAAAAATTTGGTCGAAAAAATTTCGTGCCCATCTGTCGGTTTGACACAGGAAGAGTTTTGAGACACTTCGCCATTATAGTGATTTTTCGCAAAAAAAAAAAAAAAAAAAAAAAAAAAAAAAGCAAAAAAAAAAAAAAAAAAAAAAAAAAAAAAAAAATTCAGAGTGTGCTTTTCCTTTGTTTACGTGCAGCGCCGTGATTTTGTTAGTGTTCTAGGCTCGCGTCTCTATGCGGTCTAGCCTAGGACCGACCTGATACCGTCGTTGGCGTTTATTCAACTTTGCATCTCTGATTTGATTATTCTTGACCCTTTTGCTACCATATTATAAGCCTTCCAGCTCCACATACATCTCGTCGTGCGTTTGATTCTCCACAATGTCGCTATAGCCAAGCTTTGAGAGTTTTGACTTCTAGCGGTTGCCGATCACCACTTCTTCTTTGGGTAGGCTGGTAGAATTTGAGATTTGCTTCACGGTTGTGTATCCACCACCACCACCACCACTTCCTAGTAGTCTGTAGGATCATATTCTTGTGTGTTTCTATTTGCTGCTAACCATGGCAGGAACACAGGCCGATGAGGCTGATTGGGAGAACGACAAACAAACAGCTACATGATAAGTTTCAGCAAATGATGATTGGACAGGTGCAAGATGTGGTAAACAGATTTGTGAGGCCATGGAGAAGATAGATGGCATTGAGAAGGCGTTTGAAACAAAGCTTGATAGCAAGTTTGATGAATTGCTCATGCGTTTTCCACAACCACCGCCGGCTGCACCTATCGCACCTCTGCAGCGACAACAACTCGCCCCTTCGAATCGGTATGGGCCGAGCTCGGCGTGTTCCTATTGAGCGAGGACAAAATTCTGGTGCAGCTGCTACTGCTGTTGGTGCTTCTTTGGCTCACTGCTACTGCTGCTGCTTTGGTACAAGAGGAGGATGATTATGTGGAAGATTACGAGGATGAGGTTGATCAACATCGAACTCGTGCAACCACCAGCACCACAACCACCCGGTCGTCCACATGCAAATAATGGCAATGTTAGGGCTCCCCCTCAGTGCGAGATCATGACCATCTCCCTAAACTGAAATTGAATATTCCACCATTTGAGGGTAGATATGTTCTGATATATATCTTACTTGGGAGTTAGAAGCTGAACAACGATTTACATGTTTACAATATCACGAGGAGAGGCGTGTTCTGCTGCTTGCTGTTTGTGCTTTCACTAGCTTTGCATGTGTTTGGTGGTCGAACATTGTAGATTATATCTGTTCCAGCTACTTGGGCTGCTTTGAAAACTGCTATGCGTACTCGTTGGGTTCCACCATATTATCAGCGTGAATTACTTCAAAAATTGCAGCGTTTAAGACAAGGAAAAAATTCTGTAGAAGAATATTATCGGGAATTACAAGCTGGCTTGATTAGATGTGGTATTGTTGAGGAGAATGAAGCTATGCTTGCACGTTTTACGGGTGGATTAAATAGAGATTCAGACCATTCTAGACTATAAGGATTATAATAATATCACTCGTTTATTCCATCTTGCTTGTAAAGCTGAGCGTGAAGTCTTGAGGATCGGCGAGGCATTGGCGCGCACTAACTTTTCTGCAGGTCGACCTTCATCATGGACACCACGTGCATCATCTACTTCCTTTGCACCATCACCTCCTTGGTGCCACCTCCAACCGTGATACAAGAAAGCAGGCACAACCACCACTATCGCCAAGAGCACACTGCTTGGGCCTGCCAGAGCTCTTCTTCTTCCATGGCGTCAGCAGGGCACACAAGTGATATTATTTGTGTCGTCGTTGTAAGGAAGAGGACATTTTGAGAGAATGCAAATCTCAGCGTGTGATGATTGCTCTTGAGGATGGTGGGTATGAGTCCGCTAGTGACTATGATGAGAGACTTTGGCTCTTATTACACATGAGGAACACGGTGGAGATGATTACGATCATGAGACACAATACATGGCTCTTGAAGATCTTGTGGTATGAATGTTTAGTTGCTCAGCGTGTTTTGAGTGTGCAGGTTACACAAGTGAGCAAAATCAGAGGCATAATTTGTTCCATACAAAGGGAGTTGTGAAGGAGCGTTCTATTAGCGTCATCATAGATGGAGGGCTGCAACAACTTGGCTAGCATGGAGATGGTGGAAGCTATCTCTCACCACAAGACCACATCCACATCCTTACTACATCCAATGGTTCAACAACAGCGGCAAGGTTAAGGTAACACGTCTTGTTAGTGTGCATTTTAGTATCTCTACATATCTGATTATGTTGATTGTGATGTGGTACCTATGCAAGCATGTTCCTTGTTACTTGGTAGACCATGGCAATTTGATAAAATTCTGTACACCATGGTAGAAACAATCGGTATACTCTTGTTCATAAGGATAAAAATATTACTTTGCTTCCTATGACTCTGAGTCCATTTTGAAAGATGATATTAATAGAGCTAATAAAGCAAAGCAGGAGAAAAATAAGAGTGAAAATCAGATTGTGGCAAAAGAATTTGAGCAACACATGAAGCCTAATAATAAACCATCTCTGTTGCTTACGAAATTAAATTGAAAAGTGCATGTTTACTTGCCACCAAATCTGATATTGATGAGCTAGATTTTAGCAAATCTATTTGCTATGCTTTTGTGTGCAAAGAGGCATTATTTTCATTAGAGGGCGTGCCTTCCTCTTTGCCCCTGCTTTGTCACTAACATTTTGCGGGGAGTTATTTGGCGTCTTTCCACAAGGCGTGCCACAGGATTACCACCTATTCGAGGATTGAGCATCAAATTGACTTAATTCGGTGCATCATTACCAACCGTGCACCATACCGTACCAATCCGGAGGAGGCGAAGGAGATTATCGTCAAGTACAGGAGCTGCTCGACAAAGGTTATATCTGCGAATCCCTTAGTCCTTGTCTTTGTTCCTATTATTCTAGTGCGAAAAAGGATGGTACGTCACGTATGTGTGTTGATTGTAGAGGCATCAATAATATTACTATTAGTTATCGTCACCCTATTCCTAGGCTAGATGATATGCTTGATGAATTGAGTGGCTCTACAATATTCTCCAAAGTTGATTTGCGTAGTGGATACCATCAAATTCGTATGAAATTGGGAGATGAATGGAAAACAGCATTTAAAACTAAGTTTGGATTATATGAGTGGTTAGTCATGCCTTTTGGGTTAACTAATGCACCTAGTACTTTCATGAGATTAATGAGCGAAGTTTCGTGCTTTCATTGGACGATTTGTGGTAGTCTATTTTGATGATATCTTGATTTATAGCAAATCTTTGGAAGAACATTTGGAACATTTCGTGCTGTTTTTAATGCTCTCGTGATGCGTTTGTTTGGTAACCTTAGGAAGTGCACCTTTTGCACCGACCGAGTATCTTTTCTTGGCTATGTTGTTACTCCACGAGGGAATTGAAGTTGATAAAGCCAAGATTGAAGCTATTGAGAGTTGGCGCAGCCAAAGCAGTCACACAAGTGAGGAGTTTCCTTGGCCTCGCTGGTTTCTATAGGCGTTTTGTGAGAGATTTCAGCACCATTGCTGCACCTCTCAATGAGCTTACAAAGAAGGATGTGCCTTTTGTTTGGGGTACCCATACGGGAAGAAGCCTTCACGGTATTGAAAGCTAAGTTGACACATGCTCCTTTACTCCAACTTCTGATTTTAATAAGACTTTTGAGCTTGAATGTGATGCTAGTGGAATTGGATTAGGAGGTGTGTTATTACAAGATGGCAAACCTGTTGCATACTTTTACGAAAAATTGAGTGGGCCTAGTCTGAATTACTCTACTTATGATAAAGAATTATATGCTCTTGTTAGGACTTTAGAAACATGGCAACATTATTTATGGCCCAAAGAATTTGTTATACATTACGATCATGAATCTTTGAAACATATTAAAAGTCAAGCTAAACTGAATCGTAGACATGCTAAATGGGTTGAATTCATTGAGACTTTCCCTTATGTCATTAAACACAAGAAGGGTAAAGAAAATGTTATTCTTGATGCATTGTCTAAATCGCTATACTATGCTTTCACAACTTGACTTCAAAATATTTGGTTTGGAGACCATCAAAGATCAATATGTGCATGATGCTGATTTTAAAGATGTATTGCAGAATTGTAAAGAAGGAAGAACATGGAACAAGTTTGTCGTTAATGATGGATTTGTGTTTCGTGCTAACAAGCTATGCATTCAGCTAGCTCCGTTAGTCTTTTGTTGTTGCGGAGGCGCATGGAGGAGGACTAATGGGACACTTTGGCGTGAAGAAGGCGGAGGGCGTACTTGCTACACATTTCTTTTGGCCAAAGATGAGGCGGGATGTTGGCGTTTTATTGCTCATTGCACTACATGTCAAAAAGCTAAGTCACGACTCAATCCTCATGGTTTATATATGCCTTTACTGTACCTAGTGTTCCTTGGGAGGATATATCTATGGACTTTGTTTTAGGTTTACCTAGAACAAAGAAGGGAGGATAACATATTTGTTGTCGTGGATAGATTCTCGAAAATGGCACACTTTATACCATGTCATAAAAGCGATGATCTTTGTCAATGTTGCTGATTTGTTCTTTCGTGAAATTATTAAGCTTGCATGGTGTGCCAAATACTATTGTTTCAGATCGTGATACTAAATTTCTTAGCCACTTTTGGAGATGTTTATGGGCTAAGTTGGGGACTAAACTGCTTTTTAGTACTACTTGTCACCCCAAAGTGATGGACAAACTGAAGTAGTCAATAGAACATTGTCTACTATGCTTAGGGCTGTTCTAAAGAATAATAAGAAAATGTGGGAGAATGCTTGCCTCATATTGAATTTGCTTATAATCGTTCATTGCATTCTACTACTAAGATGTGCCCTTTTGAAGTTGTGTATGGTTTCCTACCTCGTGCACCTATTGATTTGTTGCCTCTTCCATCTTGGAGAAGGTTAATTTTGATGCTAAAAAGCGTGCTGAATTGATTTTAAAAATGCATGAGTTAACTAAGGAAAACATTGGCGTATGAATGCTAAATATAAACTTCTTTGGAGATAAGGGTAGAAAACATGTTGTGTTTGCACTGGAGATCTTGTTTGGTTACATTTGCGTGAGGATAGATTTCTGATTTGCATAAATCAAAGCTAATGCCACGTCTTGCTGGTCCCTTTAAGGTGTTGGAGAAAGTAAATGATAATGCATATAAACTTGAGCTGCTGCAGATTTTGGGGTTAGTCCACTTTTAACATTGCAGATTTGAAGCCATATTTGGGTGAGGAAGATGAACTTCCGTCGAGGGCGACTTCATTTCAAGAAGGGAGGATGATGAGGACATCAATACCATTGTTACACCCACAGCCCTGCTGCTATACATCTTGGACCAATTACTAGAGCTCGCGCCGCCAACTAAATTACGGTACTTTCGTTTCTTGGTAATGATTCTAATGTTCATGAGAATATGATCTTGCCTAAATTGGATACATTTGTTTTGCTTACAAATGAAGGGCCTAGCTTGGAGAAGGATGAACATTGGAGCAAGAACACACATGGAGTTGATGGCATGCAAAGAGGATCAAACGGAGTTACAAGTGATGATTTCAGGACTTTGAAGCCACCATAATGAGTGCATGAAGCCTTGGACGAAATATACAAGATGCCACTTCATAATATTTCGTCCATAGGCTATTCTAGGTCTTGCGTCACCTTATTATTGGGCCAGGCCCATGTAATTTCGAAATACATTAGTATAGGCTATTTTTAGAGTCCGTATGTGTGGGGAAACAAGAGATAGGGTTAGTTTGGACCCCTCCACCAAGGGCCACGAAATTCACCCCTCTTCCTCCATATATACAGCCCTTAGGGCACCGTTTAGACTTGGGTTTTGTTTAGATCAAAAGTTCGCCATAGCTGCAACCGGCGTGCCGTTTGTGTTCAGCGACCGGACAAAGCGTCACAGAACCCCACCTTGATCAATAAAGCTTTCATCTTATATTCGCAATATCCAGTTGCAATCTCAGTTTCTTGCTTGTTCTTCGTTTGCTCGCGAAAGCAGACCCTCGTGGTCGAGTTGATCGTGCTCGGCGTGGTCGATAACCTCTCGGAGTTGGTTTAGCGATTGCTAAAGCGCGGCGTCCTCTGCGCTTCGTAGTCGGATCGTCAAAGTCGACTTCCACCAAAGCGAAATCCACCATCTCATCGAAAGGCGGGACACCTTTGCCTCTCTCTATCTGGTAGGGACTACCTTCTGCGAGATGCTCTATGATGGCATCTCATTTGGTAGTAAATTGAAGAAAATCCAGCGACTATATGCCTTATTCTCCTTGTTTTCGCGGATGGCATCTTTGTAACTCATGCGCGTGAAAGCCAAGAACAAAAGGGCATTCTGGCATCGGTCGATATATATATGTGAAGCGATATCTCCTCTATAGAGGACAAGAAATTTTGGGCAATCGGGCAAAAAAGCATGCGAGAAAATGAAGTACTTTCAAGGATTGCCATAGAATGGACAGATGTTCACTAAAGCATAATTTTGTCATTGGTCCGTGTCGGACCCATAAGTACTCAAACTGCTCATGGCGGCCTGTGAATCAAAAATACTCCCGCTTGCGCGGAGGCGGGTACCCTCAAATTCAGCCTTAAGCAGGACTTTTTGGCCTGAAAGTCAAAGAACATCATTAAATCGTTGTTTTTGAGACAAGTTTACGAACCCATTGGCACTTCCTTTTGAAGGAAATTCGAGAGATTATGTTGCTTATAGACATTAGCCCCCTGGTAGGGACAAGCGTACCTTCTGCGGATGCTCTATGATCAAGGCGATCTCATTTGGCCGTAAATTGAAGAAAATCCAGTGACTATATGCCTTATTCTCCTTGTTTTTGCGGATGGCATCTTTGTAACTCATGCGGCGTGAAAGCCAAGAACAAAAGGGCATTCTGGCATCGGTCAATATATATGTGGAAGCGATATCTCCTCTATAGAGGACAAGAAATTTTAGGGCAATCGGGCAAAAAGCGCGCGAGAAAATGAAGTACTTTCAAGGGCGCCATAGAATGGACAGATGTTCACTAAAGCGGTCATAATTTTGTCATTGGTCCGTGTCGGACCCATAAGTACTCAAACTGCTTTCATGGCGGTGGTGCGAATCAAAAATACTCCCGCTTGCGCCGGGAGGCCGGAGTACCCTCAAATTCAGCCTTAAGCAGGACTTTTTGGCCTGAAAGTCAAAGAACATCATTAAATCGCTGTTTTTGAGACAAGTTTACGAACCCATTGGCACTTCCTTTTGAAGGAAATTCGAGAGATTATGTTGCTTATAGACATTAGCCCCCTGGTAGGGACAAGCGTACCTTCTGCGGATGCTCTATGATCAAGGCAATCTCATTTGGCCGTAAATTGAAGAAAATCCAGTGACTATATGCCTTATTCTCCTTGTTTTCGCGGATGGCATCTTTGTAACTCATGCGGCGTGAAAGCCAAGAACAAAAGGGCATTCTGGCATCGGTCGATATATATGTGGAAGCGATATCTCCTCTATAGAGGACAAGAAATTTTAGGGCAATCGGGCAAAAAGCGCGCGAGAAAATGAAGTACTTTCAAGGATTGCCATAGAATGGACAGATGTTCACTAAAGCGGTCATAATTTTGTCATTGGTCCGTGTCGGACCCATAAGTACTCAAACTGCTCATGGTGGCGAGCATGTGAATCAAAAATACTCCCGCTTGCGCGGGAGGCGGAGTACCCTCAAATTCAGCCTTAAGCAGGACTTTTTGGCCTGAAAGTCAAAGAACATCATTAAATCGCTGTTTTTTGAGACAAGTTTACGAACCCATTGGCACTTCCTTTTGAAGGAAATTCGAGAGATTATGTTGCTTATAGACATTAGCCCCCTGGTAGGGACAAAGCGTACCTTCTGCGGATGCTCTATGATCAAGGCAATCTCATTTGGCGTAAATTGAAGAAAATCCAGTGACTATATGCCTTATTCTCCTTGTTTTCGCGGATGGCATCTTTGTAACTCATGCGGCGTGAAAGCCAAGAACAAAAGGGCATTCTGGCATCGGTCGATATATATGTGGAAGCGATATCTCCTCTATAGAGGACAAGAAATTTTAGGGCAATCGGCAAAAAGCATGCGAGAAAATGAAGTACTTTCAAGGGCGCCATAGAATGGACAGATGTTCACTAAAGCGGTCATAATTTTGTCATTGGTCCGTGTCGGACCCATAAGTACTCAAACTGCTTTCATGGCGGCGAGTGCGAATCAAAAATACTCCCGCTTGCGCCGGGAGGCGGAGTACCCTCAAATTCAGCCTTAAGCAGGACTTTTTGGCCTGAAAGTCAAAGAACATCATTAAATCGCTTTTTTTGAGACAAGTTTACGAACCCATTGGCACTTCCTTTTGAAGGAAATTCGAGAGATTATGTTGCTTATAGACATTAGCCCCCTGGTAGGGACAAGCGTACCTTCTGCGGATGCTCTATGATCAAGGCGATCTCATTTGGCGTAAATTGAAGAAAATCCAGTGACTATATGCCTTATTCTCCTTGTTTTTAGCGGATGGCATCTTTGTAACTCATGCGCGTGAAAGCCAAGAACAAAAGGGCATTCTGGCATCGGTCAATATATATGTGGAAGCGATATCTCCTCTATAGAGGACAAGAAATTTTAGGGCAATCGGGCAAAAAGCGCGCGAGAAAATGAAGTACTTTCAAGGGCGCCATAGAATGGACAGATGTTCACTAAAGCGGTCATAATTTTGTCATTGGTCCGTGTCGGACCCATAAGTACTCAAACTGCTTTCATGGCGATGTGAATCAAAAATACTCCCGCTTGCGCCGGGAGGCGGAGTACCCTCAAATTCAGCCTTAAGCAGGACTTTTTGGTACGAAAGTCAAAGAACATCATTAAATCATTGTTTTTTGAGACAAGTTTACGAACCCATTGGCACTTCCTTTTGAAGGAAATTCGAGAGATTATGTTGCTTATAGACATTAGCCCCCTGGTAGGGACAAAGCGTACCTTCTGCGGATGCTCTATGATCGGGCAATCTCATTTGGCGTAAATTGAAGAAAATCCAGTGACTATATGCCTTATTCTCCTTGTTTTTGCGGATGGCATCTTTGTAACTCATGCGGCGTGAAAGCCAAGAACAAAAGGGCATTCTGGCATCGGTCGATATATATGTGGAAGCGATATCTCCTCTATAGAGGACAAGAAATTTTAGGGCAATCGGGCAAAAAGCGCGCGAGAAAATGAAGTACTTTCAAGGGCGCCATAGAATGGACAGATGTTCACTAAAGCGGTCATAATTTTGTCATTGGTCCGTGTCGGACCCATAAGTACTCAAACTGCTTTCATGGCGGCGTGCGAATCAAAAATACTCCCGCTTGCGCCGGGAGGCCGGAGTACCCTCAAATTCAGCCTTAAGCAGGACTTTTGGTACGAAAGTCAAAGAACATCATTAAATCATTGTTTTTGAGACAAGTTTACGAACCCATTGGCACTTCCTTTTGAAGGAAATTCGAGAGATTATGTTGCTTATAGACATTAGCCCCCTGGTAGGGACAAGCGTACCTTCTGCGGATGCTCTATGATCCGGGCAATCTCATTTGGCGTAAATTGAAGAAAATCCAGTGACTATATGCCTTATTCTCCTTGTTTTTGCGGATGGCATCTTTGTAACTCATGCGGCGTGAAAGCCAAGAACAAAAGGGCATTCTGGCATCGGTCAATATATATGTGGAAGCGATATCTCCTCTATAGAGGACAAGAAATTTTAGGGCAATCGGGCAAAAAGCGCGCGAGAAAATGAAGTACTTTCAAGGATTGCCATAGAATGGACAGATGTTCACTAAAGCGGTCATAATTTTGTCATTGGTCCGTGTCGGACCCATAAGTACTCAAACTGCTTTCATGGTGGCGTGCGAATCAAAAATACTCCCGCTTGCGCGGGAGGCCGGAGTACCCTCAAATTCAGCCTTAAGCAGGACTTTTTGGCCTACGAAAGTCAAAGAACATCATTAAATCATTGTTTTTTTAGACAAGTTTACGAACCCATTGGCACTTCCTTTTGAAGGAAATTCGAGAGATTATGTTGCTTATAGACATTAGCCCCCTGGTAGGGACAAGCGTACCTTCTGCGGATGCTCTATGATCAAGGCAATCTCATTTGGCGTAAATTGAAGAAAATCCAGTGACTATATGCCTTATTCTCCTTGTTTTAGCGGATGGCATCTTTGTAACTCATGCGGCGTGAAAGCCAAGAACAAAAGGGCATTCTGGCATCGGTCGATATATATGTGGAAGCGATATCTCCTCTATAGAGGACAAGAAATTTTGGGGCAATCGGGCAAAAGCGCGCGAAAATGAAGTACTTTCAAGGCGCCATAGAATGGACAGATGTTCACTAAAGCGGTCATAATTTTGTCATTGGTCCGTGTCGGACCCATAAGTACTCAAACTGCTTTCATGGCGAGCACTGTGAATCAAAAATACTCCCGCTTGCGCGGGAGGCCGGAGTACCCTCAAATTCAGCCTTAAGCAGGACTTTTTGGCCTGAAAGTCAAAGAACATCATTAAATCATTGTTTTTCGGACAAGTTTACGAACCCATTGGCACTTCCTTTTGAAGGAAATTCGAGAGATTATGTTGCTTATAGACATTAGCCCCCTGGTAGGGACAAGCGTACCTTCTGCGGATGCTCTATGATCAAGGCAATCTCATTTGGCCGTAAATTGAAGAAAATCCAGTGACTATATGCCTTATTCTCCTTGTTTTAGCGGATGGCATCTTTGTAACTCATGCGCGTGAAAGCCAAGAACAAAAGGGCATTCTGGCATCGGTCGATATATATGTGGAAGCGATATCTCCTCTATAGAGGACAAGAAATTTTGGGGCAATCGGCAAAAAGCGCGAGAAAATGAAGTACTTTCAAGGGCGCCATAGAATGGACAGATGTTCACTAAAGCGGTCATAATTTTGTCATTGGTCCGTGTCGGACCCATAAGTACTCAAACTGCTTTCATGGCGAGCGTGCGAATCAAAAATACTCCCGCTTGCTTGCGGGAGGCCGGAGTACCCTCAAATTCAGCCTTAAGCAGGACTTTTTGGCCTGAAAGTCAAAGAACATCATTAAATCGCTGTTTTTGAGACAAGTTTACGAACCCATTGGCACTTCCTTTTGAAGGAAATTCGAGAGATTATGTTGCTTATAGACATTAGCCCCCTGGTAGGGACAAGCGTACCTTCTGCGGATGCTCTATGATCAAGGCAATCTCATTTGGCCGTAAATTGAAGAAAATCCAGTGACTATATGCCTTATTCTCCTTGTTTTAGCGGATGGCATCTTTGTAACTCATGCGGCGTGAAAGCCAAGAACAAAGGGCATTCTGGCATCGGTCAATATATATGTGGAAGCGATATCTCCTCTATAGAGGACAAGAAATTTTAGGGCAATCGGCAAAAAGCGCATGCGAGAAAATGAAGTACTTTCAAGGGCGCCATAGAATGGACAGATGTTCACTAAAGCGGTCATAATTTTGTCATTGGTCCGTGTCGGACCCATAAGTACTCAAACTGCTTTGGCGGCGTGCGAATCAAAAATACTCCCGCTTGCGCGGGAGGCCGGAGTACCCTCAAATTCAGCCTTAAGCAGGACTTTTTGGCCACGAAAGTCAAAGAACATCATTAAATCATTTGTTTTTGAGACAAGTTTACGAACCCATTGGCACTTCCTTTTGAAGGAAATTCGAGAGATTATGTTGCTTATAGACATTAGCCCCCTGGTAGGGACAAGCGTACCTTCTGCGGATGCTCTATGATCAAGGCAATCTCATTTGGCGTAAATTGAAGAAAATCCAGTGACTATATGCCTTATTCTCCTTGTTTTTCGCGGATGGCATCTTTGTAACTCATGCGGCGTGAAAGCCAAGAACAAAGGGCATTCTGGCATCGGTCGATATATATGTGGAAGCGATATCTCCTCTATAGAGGACAAGAAATTTTGGGGCAATCGGCAAAAAGCGCGAGAAAATGAAGTACTTTCAAGGATTGCCATAGAATGGACAGATGTTCACTAAAGCGGTCATAATTTTGTCATTGGTCCGTGTCGGACCCATAAGTACTCAAACTGCTTTCATGGTGGCGTGCGAATCAAAAATACTCCCGCTTGCGCCGGGAGGCCGGAGTACCCTCAAATTCAGCCTTAAGCAGGACTTTTTGTACGAAAGTCAAAGAACATCATTAAATCATTTGTTTTTCGGACAAGTTTACGAACCCATTGGCACTTCCTTTTGAAGGAAATTCGAGAGATTATGTTGCTTATAGACATTAGCCCCCTGGTAGGGACAAGCGTACCTTCTGCGGATGCTCTATGATCAAGGCAATCTCATTTGGCGTAAATTGAAGAAAATCCAGTGACTATATGCCTTATTCTCCTTGTTTTTGCGGATGGCATCTTTGTAACTCATGCGGCGTGAAAGCCAAGAACAAAAGGGCATTCTGGCATCGGTCGATATATATGTGGAAGCGATATCTCCTCTATAGAGGACAAGAAATTTTAGGGCAATCGGGCAAAAAGCGCGCGAGAAAATGAAGTACTTTCAAGGGCGCCATAGAATGGACAGATGTTCACTAAAGCGGTCATAATTTTGTCATTGGTCCGTGTCGGACCCATAAGTACTCAAACTGCTTTCATGGCGGCGTGCGAATCAAAAATACTCCCGCTTGCGCGGGAGGCGGAGTACCCTCAAATTCAGCCTTAAGCAGGACTTTTTGGTACGAAAGTCAAAGAACATCATTAAATCGTTGTTTTTCGGACAAGTTTACGAACCCATTGGCACTTCCTTTTGAAGGAAATTCGAGAGATTATGTTGCTTATAGACATTAGCCCCCTGGTAGGGACAAAGCGTACCTTCTGCGGATGCTCTATGATCAAGGCAATCTCATTTGGCGTAAATTGAAGAAAATCCAGTGACTATATGCCTTATTCTCCTTGTTTTCGCGGATGGCATCTTTGTAACTCATGCGGCGTGAAAGCCAAGAACAAAAGGGCATTCTGGCATCGGTCGATATATATGTGGAAGCGATATCTCCTCTATAGAGGACAAGAAATTTTAGGGCAATCGGCAAAAAGCGCGCGAGAAAATGAAGTACTTTCAAGGATTGCCATAGAATGGACAGATGTTCACTAAAGCGGTCATAATTTTGTCATTGGTCCGTGTCGGACCCATAAGTACTCAAACTGCTTTCATGGCGAGCATGCGAATCAAAAATACTCCCGCTTGCGCGGGAGGCCGGAGTACCCTCAAATTCAGCCTTAAGCAGGACTTTTTGGCCCGAAAGTCAAAGAACATCATTAAATCATTTGTTTTTGGACAAGTTTACGAACCCATTGGCACTTCCTTTTGAAGGAAATTCGAGAGATTATGTTGCTTATAGACATTAGCCCCCTGGTAGGGACAAGCGTACCTTCTGCGGATGCTCTATGATCAAGGGCGATCTCATTTGGCCGTAAATTGAAGAAAATCCAGTGACTATATGCCTTATTCTCCTTGTTTTCGCGGATGGCATCTTTGTAACTCATGCGGCGTGAAAGCCAAGAACAAAAGGGCATTCTGGCATCGGTCAATATATATGTGGAAGCGATATCTCCTCTATAGAGGACAAGAAATTTTGGGGCAATCGGGCAAAAGCGCGCGAGAAAATGAAGTACTTTCAAGGGCGCCATAGAATGGACAGATGTTCACTAAAGCGGTCATAATTTTGTCATTGGTCCGTGTCGGACCCATAAGTACTCAAACTGCTCATGGCGGTATGCGAATCAAAAATACTCCCGCTTGCGCGGGAGGCGGAGTACCCTCAAATTCAGCCTTAAGCAGGACTTTTTGGTACGAAAGTCAAAGAACATCATTAAATCATTGTTTTTTGGACAAGTTTACGAACCCATTGGCACTTCCTTTTGAAGGAAATTCGAGAGATTATGTTGCTTATAGACATTAGCCCCTGGTAGGGACAAGCGTACCTTCTGCGGATGCTCTATGATCAAGGCAATCTCATTTGGCGTAAATTGAAGAAAATCCAGTGACTATATGCCTTATTCTCCTTGTTTTGCGGATGGCATCTTTGTAACTCATGCGGCGTGAAAGCCAAGAACAAAGGGCATTCTGGCATCGGTCGATATATATGTGGAAGCGATATCTCCTCTATAGAGGACAAGAAATTTTAGGGCAATCGCAAAAAAAGCGCGAGAAAATGAAGTACTTTCAAGGATTGCCATAGAATGGACAGATGTTCACTAAAGCGGTCATAATTTTGTCATTGGTCCGTGTCGGACCCATAAGTACTCAAACTGCTTGGCATGGCGTGCGAATCAAAAATACTCCCGCTTGCGCGGGAGGCCGAGTACCCTCAAATTCAGCCTTAAGCAGGACTTTTTGGCCTGAAAGTCAAAGAACATCATTAAATCGTTGTTTTTGAGACAAGTTTACGAACCCATTGGCACTTCCTTTTGAAGGAAATTCGAGAGATTATGTTGCTTATAGACATTAGCCCCCTGGTAGGGACAAGCGTACCTTCTGCGGATGCTCTATGATCAAGGCAATCTCATTTGGCCGTAAATTGAAGAAAATCCAGTGACTATATGCCTTATTCTCCTTGTTTTTGCGGATGGCATCTTTGTAACTCATGCGTGAAAGCCAAGAACAAAAGGGCATTCTGGCATCGGTCGATATATATGTGGAAGCGATATCTCCTCTATAGAGGACAAGAAATTTTAGGGCAATCGGGCAAAAAGCGCGAGAAAATGAAGTACTTTCAAGGGCGCCATAGAATGGACAGATGTTCACTAAAGCGGTCATAATTTTGTCATTGGTCCGTGTCGGACCCATAAGTACTCAAACTGCTCATGGCGGCGTGCGAATCAAAAATACTCCCGCTTGCGCCGGAGGCCGGAGTACCCTCAAATTCAGCCTTAAGCAGGACTTTTTGGTACGAAAGTCAAAGAACATCATTAAATCATTTGTTTTTGAGACAAGTTTACGAACCCATTGGCACTTCCTTTTGAAGGAAATTCGAGAGATTATGTTGCTTATAGACATTAGCCCCTGGTAGGGACAAGCGTACCTTCTGCGGATGCTCTATGATCAAGGCAATCTCATTTGGCCGTAAATTGAAGAAAATCCAGTGACTATATGCCTTATTCTCCTTGTTTTCGCGGATGGCATCTTTGTAACTCATGCGGCGTGAAAGCCAAGAACAAAAGGGCATTCTGGCATCGGTCGATATATATGTGGAAGCGATATCTCCTCTATAGAGGACAAGAAATTTTAGGGCAATCGGCAAAAAGCGCGAGAAAATGAAGTACTTTCAAGGATTGCCATAGAATGGACAGATGTTCACTAAAGCGGTCATAATTTTGTCATTGGTCCGTGTCGGACCCATAAGTACTCAAACTGCTTTCATGGCGGTGTGCGAATCAAAAATACTCCCGCTTGCGCGGGAGGCGGAGTACCCTCAAATTCAGCCTTAAGCAGGACTTTTTGGCCTGAAAGTCAAAGAACATCATTAAATCATTTGTTTTTGGACAAGTTTACGAACCCATTGGCACTTCCTTTTGAAGGAAATTCGAGAGATTATGTTGCTTATAGACATTAGCCCCCTGGTAGGGACAAGCGTACCTTCTGCGGATGCTCTATGATCAAGGCAATCTCATTTGGCCGTAAATTGAAGAAAATCCAGTGACTATATGCCTTATTCTCCTTGTTTTCGCGGATGGCATCTTTGTAACTCATGCGGCGTGAAAGCCAAGAACAAAAGGGCATTCTGGCATCGGTCGATATATATGTGGAAGCGATATCTCCTCTATAGAGGACAAGAAATTTTAGGGCAATCGGGCAAAAAGCGCGCGAGAAAATGAAGTACTTTCAAGGGCGCCATAGAATGGACAGATGTTCACTAAAGCGGTCATAATTTTGTCATTGGTCCGTGTCGGACCCATAAGTACTCAAACTGCTCATGGCGGCATGTGAATCAAAAATACTCCCGCTTGCGCCGGGAGGCGGAGTACCCTCAAATTCAGCCTTAAGCAGGACTTTTTGGCCTGAAAGTCAAAGAACATCATTAAATCGCTGTTTTTGAGACAAGTTTACGAACCCATTGGCACTTCCTTTTGAAGGAAATTCGAGAGATTATGTTGCTTATAGACATTAGCCCCTGGTAGGGACAAGCGTACCTTCTGCGGATGCTCTATGATCAAGGCAATCTCATTTGGCCGTAAATTGAAGAAAATCCAGTGACTATATGCCTTATTCTCCTTGTTTTTGCGGATGGCATCTTTGTAACTCATGCGCGTGAAAGCCAAGAACAAAAGGGCATTCTGGCATCGGTCGATATATATGTGGAAGCGATATCTCCTCTATAGAGGACAAGAAATTTTAGGGCAATCGGGCAAAAAGCGCGCGAGAAAATGAAGTACTTTCAAGGGCGCCATAGAATGGACAGATGTTCACTAAAGCGGTCATAATTTTGTCATTGGTCCGTGTCGGACCCATAAGTACTCAAACTGCTTTCATGGCGAACTGTGAATCAAAAATACTCCCGCTTGCGCGCGGAGGCCGGAGTACCCTCAAATTCAGCCTTAAGCAGGACTTTTTGGTACGAAAGTCAAAGAACATCATTAAATCATTGTTTTTCGGACAAGTTTACGAACCCATTGGCACTTCCTTTTGAAGGAAATTCGAGAGATTATGTTGCTTATAGACATTAGCCCCCTGGTAGGGACAAGCGTACCTTCTGCGGATGCTCTATGATCAAGGCAATCTCATTTGGCGTAAATTGAAGAAAATCCAGTGACTATATGCCTTATTCTCCTTGTTTTCGCGGATGGCATCTTTGTAACTCATGCGGCGTGAAAGCCAAGAACAAAAGGGCATTCTGGCATCGGTCAATATATATGTGAAGCGATATCTCCTCTATAGAGGACAAGAAATTTTAGGGCAATCGGGCAAAAAGCGCGAGAAAATGAAGTACTTTCAAGGATTGCCATAGAATGGACAGATGTTCACTAAAGCGGTCATAATTTTGTCATTGGTCCGTGTCGGACCCATAAGTACTCAAACTGCTTTCATGGCGAGTCTGTGAATCAAAAATACTCCCGCTTGCGCGGGAGGCCGGAGTACCCTCAAATTCAGCCTTAAGCAGGACTTTTTGTACGAAAGTCAAAGAACATCATTAAATCATTTGTTTTTGAGACAAGTTTACGAACCCATTGGCACTTCCTTTTGAAGGAAATTCGAGAGATTATGTTGCTTATAGACATTAGCCCCTGGTAGGGACAAGCGTACCTTCTGCGGATGCTCTATGATCAAGGCGATCTCATTTGGCCGTAAATTGAAGAAAATCCAGTGACTATATGCCTTATTCTCCTTGTTTTTCGCGGATGGCATCTTTGTAACTCATGCGCGTGAAAGCCAAGAACAAAAGGGCATTCTGGCATCGGTCGATATATATGTGGAAGCGATATCTCCTCTATAGAGGACAAGAAATTTTAGGGCAATCGGCAAAAAGCGCGCGAGAAAATGAAGTACTTTCAAGGATTGCCATAGAATGGACAGATGTTCACTAAAGCGGTCATAATTTTGTCATTGGTCCGTGTCGGACCCATAAGTACTCAAACTGCTTTCATGGCGGCATGTGAATCAAAAATACTCCCGCTTGCGCGGGAGGCCGGAGTACCCTCAAATTCAGCCTTAAGCAGGACTTTTTGGTACGAAAGTCAAAGAACATCATTAAATCGTTGTTTTTGAGACAAGTTTACGAACCCATTGGCACTTCCTTTTGAAGGAAATTCGAGAGATTATGTTGCTTATAGACATTAGCCCCTGGTAGGGACAAGCGTACCTTCTGCGGATGCTCTATGATCAAGGCAATCTCATTTGGCCGTAAATTGAAGAAAATCCAGTGACTATATGCCTTATTCTCCTTGTTTTTCGCGGATGGCATCTTTGTAACTCATGCGGCGTGAAAGCCAAGAACAAAAGGGCATTCTGGCATCGGTCGATATATATGTGGAAGCGATATCTCCTCTATAGAGGACAAGAAATTTTAGGGCAATCGGGCAAAAAAGCGCGAGAAAATGAAGTACTTTCAAGGGCGCCATAGAATGGACAGATGTTCACTAAAGCGGTCATAATTTTGTCATTGGTCCGTGTCGGACCCATAAGTACTCAAACTGCTTTCATGGCGGCGTGCTGCGAATCAAAAATACTCCCGCTTGCGCCGGGAGGCGGAGTACCCTCAAATTCAGCCTTAAGCAGGACTTTTTGGCCTGAAAGTCAAAGAACATCATTAAATCGCTGTTTTTGAGACAAGTTTACGAACCCATTGGCACTTCCTTTTGAAGGAAATTCGAGAGATTATGTTGCTTATAGACATTAGCCCCCTGGTAGGGACAAGCGTACCTTCTGCGGATGCTCTATGATCAAGGCAATCTCATTTGGCCGTAAATTGAAGAAAATCCAGTGACTATATGCCTTATTCTCCTTGTTTTTGCGGATGGCATCTTTGTAACTCATGCGGCGTGAAAGCCAAGAACAAAAGGGCATTCTGGCATCGGTCGATATATATGTGGAAGCGATATCTCCTCTATAGAGGACAAGAAATTTTAGGGCAATCGGGCAAAAAGCGCGAGAAAATGAAGTACTTTCAAGGATTGCCATAGAATGGACAGATGTTCACTAAAGCGGTCATAATTTTGTCATTGGTCCGTGTCGGACCCATAAGTACTCAAACTGCTCATGGCGGTATGTGAATCAAAAATACTCCCGCTTGCGCTAGGAGGCCGGAGTACCCTCAAATTCAGCCTTAAGCAGGACTTTTTGGTACGAAAGTCAAAGAACATCATTAAATCATTTGTTTTTTGGACAAGTTTACGAACCCATTGGCACTTCCTTTTGAAGGAAATTCGAGAGATTATGTTGCTTATAGACATTAGCCCCTGGTAGGGACAAAGCGTACCTTCTGCGGATGCTCTATGATCCGGGCAATCTCATTTGGCGTAAATTGAAGAAAATCCAGTGACTATATGCCTTATTCTCCTTGTTTTCGCGGATGGCATCTTTGTAACTCATGCGGCGTGAAAGCCAAGAACAAAAGGGCATTCTGGCATCGGTCGATATATATGTGGAAGCGATATCTCCTCTATAGAGGACAAGAAATTTTAGGGCAATCGGGCAAAAAAGCGCGAGAAAATGAAGTACTTTCAAGGACTGCCATAGAATGGACAGATGTTCACTAAAGCGGTCATAATTTTGTCATTGGTCCGTGTCGGACCCATAAGTACTCAAACTGCTCGCGGCGGCAGCATGAATCAAAAATACTCCCGCTTGCGCCGGGAGGCCGGAGTACCCTCAAATTCAGCCTTAAGCAGGACTTTTTGTACGAAAGTCAAAGAACATCATTAAATCGCTGTTTTTTGAGACAAGTTTACGAACCCATTGGCACTTCCTTTTGAAGGAAATTCGAGAGATTATGTTGCTTATAGACATTAGCCCCCTGGTAGGGACAAAGCGTACCTTCTGCGGATGCTCTATGATCAAGGCAATCTCATTTGGCCGTAAATTGAAGAAAATCCAGTGACTATATGCCTTATTCTCCTTGTTTTTGCGGATGGCATCTTTGTAACTCATGCGGCGTGAAAGCCAAGAACAAAAGGGCATTCTGGCATCGGTCGATATATATGTGGAAGCGATATCTCCTCTATAGAGGACAAGAAATTTTAGGGCAATCGGGCAAAAAGCGCATGCGAGAAAATGAAGTACTTTCAAGGATTGCCATAGAATGGACAGATGTTCACTAAAGCGGTCATAATTTTGTCATTGGTCCGTGTCGGACCCATAAGTACTCAAACTGCTTTCATGGCGGCGTGCGAATCAAAAATACTCCCGCTTGCGCGGGAGGCCGGAGTACCCTCAAATTCAGCCTTAAGCAGGACTTTTTGGCCACGAAAGTCAAAGAACATCATTAAATCGTTGTTTTTTCGGACAAGTTTACGAACCCATTGGCACTTCCTTTTGAAGGAAATTCGAGAGATTATGTTGCTTATAGACATTAGCCCCCTGGTAGGGACAAAGCGTACCTTCTGCGGATGCTCTATGATCAAGGCAATCTCATTTGGCGTAAATTGAAGAAAATCCAGTGACTATATGCCTTATTCTCCTTGTTTTAGCGGATGGCATCTTTGTAACTCATGCGGCGTGAAAGCCAAGAACAAAAGGGCATTCTGGCATCGGTCAATATATATGTGGAAGCGATATCTCCTCTATAGAGGACAAGAAATTTTAGGGCAATCGGGCAAAAAGCGCGAGAAAATGAAGTACTTTCAAGGGCGCCATAGAATGGACAGATGTTCACTAAAGCGGTCATAATTTTGTCATTGGTCCGTGTCGGACCCATAAGTACTCAAACTGCTTTCATGGCGGCCGTGAATCAAAAATACTCCCGCTTGCGCGGGAGGCCGGAGTACCCTCAAATTCAGCCTTAAGCAGGACTTTTTGGCCTGAAAGTCAAAGAACATCATTAAATCATTTGTTTTTTGAGACAAGTTTACGAACCCATTGGCACTTCCTTTTGAAGGAAATTCGAGAGATTATGTTGCTTATAGACATTAGCCCCTGGTAGGGACAAGCGTACCTTCTGCGGATGCTCTATGATCAAGGCAATCTCATTTGGCGTAAATTGAAGAAAATCCAGTGACTATATGCCTTATTCTCCTTGTTTTCGCGGATGGCATCTTTGTAACTCATGCGGCGTGAAAGCCAAGAACAAAAGGGCATTCTGGCATCGGTCGATATATATGTGGAAGCGATATCTCCTCTATAGAGGACAAGAAATTTTAGGGCAATCGGGCAAAAAGCGCGCGAGAAAATGAAGTACTTTCAAGGATTGCCATAGAATGGACAGATGTTCACTAAAGCGGTCATAATTTTGTCATTGGTCCGTGTCGGACCCATAAGTACTCAAACTGCTTCATGGCGAATGTGAATCAAAAATACTCCCGCTTGCGCGGGAGGCCGGAGTACCCTCAAATTCAGCCTTAAGCAGGACTTTTTGTACGAAAGTCAAAGAACATCATTAAATCATTTTTTTGAGACAAGTTTACGAACCCATTGGCACTTCCTTTTGAAGGAAATTCGAGAGATTATGTTGCTTATAGACATTAGCCCCCTGGTAGGGACAAGCGTACCTTCTGCGGATGCTCTATGATCAAGGCAATCTCATTTGGCGTAAATTGAAGAAAATCCAGTGACTATATGCCTTATTCTCCTTGTTTTTGCGGATGGCATCTTTGTAACTCATGCGGCGTGAAAGCCAAGAACAAAGGGCATTCTGGCATCGGTCGATATATATGTGGAAGCGATATCTCCTCTATAGAGGACAAGAAATTTTAGGGCAATCGGCAAAAAGCGCGCGAGAAAATGAAGTACTTTCAAGGACTGCCATAGAATGGACAGATGTTCACTAAAGCGGTCATAATTTTGTCATTGGTCCGTGTCGGACCCATAAGTACTCAAACTGCTTTCATGGCGGTGGCGTGAATCAAAAATACTCCCGCTTGCGCGGGAGGCGGAGTACCCTCAAATTCAGCCTTAAGCAGGACTTTTTGGTACGAAAGTCAAAGAACATCATTAAATCATTTGTTTTTGAGACAAGTTTACGAACCCATTGGCACTTCCTTTTGAAGGAAATTCGAGAGATTATGTTGCTTATAGACATTAGCCCCCTGGTAGGGACAAGCGTACCTTCTGCGGATGCTCTATGATCAAGGCAATCTCATTTGGCGTAAATTGAAGAAAATCCAGTGACTATATGCCTTATTCTCCTTGTTTTAGCGGATGGCATCTTTGTAACTCATGCGCGTGAAAGCCAAGAACAAAAGGGCATTCTGGCATCGGTCAATATATATGTGAAGCGATATCTCCTCTATAGAGGACAAGAAATTTTAGGCAATCGGCAAAAGCGCATGCGAGAAAATGAAGTACTTTCAAGGATTGCCATAGAATGGACAGATGTTCACTAAAGCGGTCATAATTTTGTCATTGGTCCGTGTCGGACCCATAAGTACTCAAACTGCTTTCATGGCGAACGCGTGAATCAAAAATACTCCCGCTTGCGCGGGAGGCCGAGTACCCTCAAATTCAGCCTTAAGCAGGACTTTTTGGCCACGAAAGTCAAAGAACATCATTAAATCATTGTTTTTTGAGACAAGTTTACGAACCCATTGGCACTTCCTTTTGAAGGAAATTCGAGAGATTATGTTGCTTATAGACATTAGCCCCCTGGTAGGGACAAGCGTACCTTCTGCGGATGCTCTATGATCAAGGCAATCTCATTTGGCGTAAATTGAAGAAAATCCAGTGACTATATGCCTTATTCTCCTTGTTTTTGCGGATGGCATCTTTGTAACTCATGCGGCGTGAAAGCCAAGAACAAAAGGGCATTCTGGCATCGGTCGATATATATGTGGAAGCGATATCTCCTCTATAGAGGACAAGAAATTTTAGGGCAATCGGGCAAAAAGCGCGCGAGAAAATGAAGTACTTTCAAGGATTGCCATAGAATGGACAGATGTTCACTAAAGCGGTCATAATTTTGTCATTGGTCCGTGTCGGACCCATAAGTACTCAAACTGCTGCTCATGGTGGTATCGTGAATCAAAAATACTCCCGCTTGCGCGGGAGGCCGGAGTACCCTCAAATTCAGCCTTAAGCAGGACTTTTTGTACGAAAGTCAAAGAACATCATTAAATCGCTGTTTTTTGAGACAAGTTTACGAACCCATTGGCACTTCCTTTTGAAGGAAATTCGAGAGATTATGTTGCTTATAGACATTAGCCCCCTGGTAGGGACAAGCGTACCTTCTGCGGATGCTCTATGATCAAGGCAATCTCATTTGGCCGTAAATTGAAGAAAATCCAGTGACTATATGCCTTATTCTCCTTGTTTTAGCGGATGGCATCTTTGTAACTCATGCGCGTGAAAGCCAAGAACAAAAGGGCATTCTGGCATCGGTCAATATATATGTGGAAGCGATATCTCCTCTATAGAGGACAAGAAATTTTAGGGCAATCGGGCAAAAGCGCGCGAGAAAATGAAGTACTTTCAGGGCTGCCATAGAATGGACAGATGTTCACTAAAGCGGTCATAATTTTGTCATTGGTCCGTGTCGGACCCATAAGTACTCAAACTGCTTTCATGGCGGCTGCGAATCAAAAATACTCCCGCTTGCGCGGGAGGCCGGAGTACCCTCAAATTCAGCCTTAAGCAGGACTTTTTGGCCTGAAAGTCAAAGAACATCATTAAATCATTGTTTTTTAGACAAGTTTACGAACCCATTGGCACTTCCTTTTGAAGGAAATTCGAGAGATTATGTTGCTTATAGACATTAGCCCCCTGGTAGGGACAAAGCGTACCTTCTGCGGATGCTCTATGATCAAGGCGATCTCATTTGGCGTAAATTGAAGAAAATCCAGTGACTATATGCCTTATTCTCCTTGTTTTTGCGGATGGCATCTTTGTAACTCATGCGGCGTGAAAGCCAAGAACAAAAGGGCATTCTGGCATCGGTCGATATATATGTGGAAGCGATATCTCCTCTATAGAGGACAAGAAATTTTAGGGCAATCGAGGCAAAAAGCGCGAGAAAATGAAGTACTTTCAAGGGCGCCATAGAATGGACAGATGTTCACTAAAGCGGTCATAATTTTGTCATTGGTCCGTGTCGGACCCATAAGTACTCAAACTGCTTTCATGGCGGCGTGCGAATCAAAAATACTCCCGCTTGCGCGAGGAGGCGGAGTACCCTCAAATTCAGCCTTAAGCAGGACTTTTTGGTACGAAA
Source organism: Aegilops speltoides (assembly GCA_021437245.1). Taxonomy (NCBI): domain Eukaryota; kingdom Viridiplantae; phylum Streptophyta; class Magnoliopsida; order Poales; family Poaceae; genus Aegilops; species Aegilops speltoides. The sequence goes on from CM038147.1 coordinate 294,155,267, forward strand.
GTCAAAGAACATCATTAAATCGCTGTTTTTGAGACAAGTTTACGAACCCATTGGCACTTCCTTTTGAAGGAAATTCGAGAGATTATGTTGCTTATAGACATTAGCCCCCTGGTAGGGACAAGCGTACCTTCTGCGGATGCTCTATGATCAAGGCGATCTCATTTGGCGTAAATTGAAGAAAATCCAGTGACTATATGCCTTATTCTCCTTGTTTTTGCGGATGGCATCTTTGTAACTCATGCGGCGTGAAAGCCAAGAACAAAAGGGCATTCTGGCATCGGTCGATATATATGTGGAAGCGATATCTCCTCTATAGAGGACAAGAAATTTTAGGGCAATCGGGCAAAAAGCGCGAGAAAATGAAGTACTTTCAAGGGCGCCATAGAATGGACAGATGTTCACTAAAGCGGTCATAATTTTGTCATTGGTCCGTGTCGGACCCATAAGTACTCAAACTGCTCATGGCGGCACGCGAATCAAAAAATACTCCGCTTGCGCGGGAGGCCGGAGTACCCTCAAATTCAGCCTTAAGCAGGACTTTTTGGTACGAAAGTCAAAGAACATCATTAAATCATTGTTTTTGAGACAAGTTTACGAACCCATTGGCACTTCCTTTTGAAGGAAATTCGAGAGATTATGTTGCTTATAGACATTAGCCCCCTGGTAGGGACAAAGCGTACCTTCTGCGGATGCTCTATGATCAAGGCAATCTCATTTGGCCGTAAATTGAAGAAAATCCAGTGACTATATGCCTTATTCTCCTTGTTTTTAGCGGATGGCATCTTTGTAACTCATGCGGCGTGAAAGCCAAGAACAAAGGGCATTCTGGCATCGGTCAATATATATGTGGAAGCGATATCTCCTCTATAGAGGACAAGAAATTTTAGGGCAATCGGCAAAAAGCGCGAGAAAATGAAGTACTTTCAAGGGCGCCATAGAATGGACAGATGTTCACTAAAGCGGTCATAATTTTGTCATTGGTCCGTGTCGGACCCATAAGTACTCAAACTGCTTTCATGGCATGGCGTGCTTGAATCAAAAATACTCCCGCTTGCGTCGGAGGCCGGAGTACCCTCAAATTCAGCCTTAAGCAGGACTTTTGGCCACGAAAGTCAAAGAACATCATTAAATCATTGTTTTTTGAGACAAGTTTACGAACCCATTGGCACTTCCTTTTGAAGGAAATTCGAGAGATTATGTTGCTTATAGACATTAGCCCCCTGGTAGGGACAAGCGTACCTTCTGCGGATGCTCTATGATCAAGGCAATCTCATTTGGCCGTAAATTGAAGAAAATCCAGTGACTATATGCCTTATTCTCCTTGTTTTCGCGGATGGCATCTTTGTAACTCATGCGCGTGAAAGCCAAGAACAAAAGGGCATTCTGGCATCGGTCGATATATATGTGGAAGCGATATCTCCTCTATAGAGGACAAGAAATTTTAGGGCAATCGGCAAAAAGCGCGCGAGAAAATGAAGTACTTTCAAGGACTGCCATAGAATGGACAGATGTTCACTAAAGCGGTCATAATTTTGTCATTGGTCCGTGTCGGACCCATAAGTACTCAAACTGCTCGCGGCGGCATGCGAATCAAAAATACTCCCGCTTGCGCTAGGAGGCCGGAGTACCCTCAAATTCAGCCTTAAGCAGGACTTTTGGCCACGAAAGTCAAAGAACATCATTAAATCGCTGTTTTTTGAGACAAGTTTACGAACCCATTGGCACTTCCTTTTGAAGGAAATTCGAGAGATTATGTTGCTTATAGACATTAGCCCCCTGGTAGGGACAAAGCGTACCTTCTGCGGATGCTCTATGATCAAGGCAATCTCATTTGGCCGTAAATTGAAGAAAATCCAGTGACTATATGCCTTATTCTCCTTGTTTTAGCGGATGGCATCTTTGTAACTCATGCGGCGTGAAAGCCAAGAACAAAGGGCATTCTGGCATCGGTCGATATATATGTGGAAGCGATATCTCCTCTATAGAGGACAAGAAATTTTAGGGCAATCGGCAAAAAGCGCGCGAGAAAATGAAGTACTTTCAAGGGCGCCATAGAATGGACAGATGTTCACTAAAGCGGTCATAATTTTGTCATTGGTCCGTGTCGGACCCATAAGTACTCAAACTGCTTTCGGCGGCCTGTGAATCAAAAATACTCCCGCTTGCGCGGGAGGCCGGAGTACCCTCAAATTCAGCCTTAAGCAGGACTTTTTGGCCTGAAAGTCAAAGAACATCATTAAATCATTGTTTTTGAGACAAGTTTACGAACCCATTGGCACTTCCTTTTGAAGGAAATTCGAGAGATTATGTTGCTTATAGACATTAGCCCCCTGGTAGGGACAAGCGTACCTTCTGCGGATGCTCTATGATCAAGGCAATCTCATTTGGCGTAAATTGAAGAAAATCCAGTGACTATATGCCTTATTCTCCTTGTTTTCGCGGATGGCATCTTTGTAACTCATGCGCGTGAAAGCCAAGAACAAAAGGGCATTCTGGCATCGGTCGATATATATGTGGAAGCGATATCTCCTCTATAGAGGACAAGAAATTTTAGGGCAATCGGGCAAAAAGCGCGCGAGAAAATGAAGTACTTTCAAGGATTGCCATAGAATGGACAGATGTTCACTAAAGCGGTCATAATTTTGTCATTGGTCCGTGTCGGACCCATAAGTACTCAAACTGCTTTCGCGGCGGCCTGTGAATCAAAAAATACTCCCGCTTGCGCGGGAGGCCGGAGTACCCTCAAATTCAGCCTTAAGCAGGACTTTTTGGCCTGAAAGTCAAAGAACATCATTAAATCATTGTTTTTGGACAAGTTTACGAACCCATTGGCACTTCCTTTTGAAGGAAATTCGAGAGATTATGTTGCTTATAGACATTAGCCCCCTGGTAGGGACAAAGCGTACCTTCTGCGGATGCTCTATGATCCGGGCAATCTCATTTGGCCGTAAATTGAAGAAAATCCAGTGACTATATGCCTTATTCTCCTTGTTTTTGCGGATGGCATCTTTGTAACTCATGCGGCGTGAAAGCCAAGAACAAAAGGGCATTCTGGCATCGGTCGATATATATGTGGAAGCGATATCTCCTCTATAGAGGACAAGAAATTTTAGGGCAATCGGCAAAAAGCGCGCGAGAAAATGAAGTACTTTCAAGGATGCCATAGAATGGACAGATGTTCACTAAAGCGGTCATAATTTTGTCATTGGTCCGTGTCGGACCCATAAGTACTCAAACTGCTTCATGGCGGCGTGTGAATCAAAAATACTCCCGCTTGCGCTAGGAGGCCGGAGTACCCTCAAATTCAGCCTTAAGCAGGACTTTTTGGCCTGAAAGTCAAAGAACATCATTAAATCATTGTTTTTTGAGACAAGTTTACGAACCCATTGGCACTTCCTTTTGAAGGAAATTCGAGAGATTATGTTGCTTATAGACATTAGCCCCCTGGTAGGGACAAGCGTACCTTCTGCGGATGCTCTATGATCAAGGCGATCTCATTTGGCCGTAAATTGAAGAAAATCCAGCGACTATATGCCTTATTCTCCTTGTTTTGCGGATGGCATCTTTGTAACTCATGCGCGTGAAAGCCAAGAACAAAAGGGCATTCTGGCATCGGTCGATATATATGTGGAAGCGATATCTCCTCTATAGAGGACAAGAAATTTTAGGCAATCGGGCAAAAAGCGCGCGAGAAAATGAAGTACTTTCAAGGATTGCCATAGAATGGACAGATGTTCACTAAAGCGGTCATAATTTTGTCATTGGTCCGTGTCGGACCCATAAGTACTCAAACTGCTCATGGCGGCACGCGAATCAAAAATACTCCCGCTTGCGCGGGAGGCGGAGTACCCTCAAATTCAGCCTTAAGCAGGACTTTTTGGCCCTGAAAGTCAAAGAACATCATTAAATCATTGTTTTTGAGACAAGTTTACGAACCCATTGGCACTTCCTTTTGAAGGAAATTCGAGAGATTATGTTGCTTATAGACATTAGCCCCCTGGTAGGGACAAAGCGTACCTTCTGCGGATGCTCTATGATCAAGGCAATCTCATTTGGCCGTAAATTGAAGAAAATCCAGTGACTATATGCCTTATTCTCCTTGTTTTTCGCGGATGGCATCTTTGTAACTCATGCGCGTGAAAGCCAAGAACAAAAGGGCATTCTGGCATCGGTCGATATATATGTGGAAGCGATATCTCCTCTATAGAGGACAAGAAATTTTAGGGCAATCGGCAAAAAGCGCGAGAAAATGAAGTACTTTCAAGGGCGCCATAGAATGGACAGATGTTCACTAAAGCGGTCATAATTTTGTCATTGGTCCGTGTCGGACCCATAAGTACTCAAACTGCTTTCATGGCGAACTGTGAATCAAAAATACTCCCGCTTGCGCTCGGGAGGCCGGAGTACCCTCAAATTCAGCCTTAAGCAGGACTTTTTGCCCTGAAAGTCAAAGAACATCATTAAATCATTTGTTTTTGAGACAAGTTTACGAACCCATTGGCACTTCCTTTTGAAGGAAATTCGAGAGATTATGTTGCTTATAGACATTAGCCCCCTGGTAGGGACAAGCGTACCTTCTGCGGATGCTCTATGATCCGGGCAATCTCATTTGGCGTAAATTGAAGAAAATCCAGTGACTATATGCCTTATTCTCCTTGTTTTTGCGGATGGCATCTTTGTAACTCATGCGCGTGAAAGCCAAGAACAAAAGGGCATTCTGGCATCGGTCGATATATATGTGGAAGCGATATCTCCTCTATAGAGGACAAGAAATTTTAGGGCAATCGGGCAAAAAGCGCGAGAAAATGAAGTACTTTCAAGGATGCCATAGAATGGACAGATGTTCACTAAAGCGGTCATAATTTTGTCATTGGTCCGTGTCGGACCCATAAGTACTCAAACTGCTTTCGTGGCGCCTGCGAATCAAAAATACTCCCGCTTGCGCGGGAGGCCGGAGTACCCTCAAATTCAGCCTTAAGCAGGACTTTTTGGCCTGAAAGTCAAAGAACATCATTAAATCATTTGTTTTTTGAGACAAGTTTACGAACCCATTGGCACTTCCTTTTGAAGGAAATTCGAGAGATTATGTTGCTTATAGACATTAGCCCCCTGGTAGGGACAAGCGTACCTTCTGCGGATGCTCTATGATCAAGGCAATCTCATTTGGCGTAAATTGAAGAAAATCCAGTGACTATATGCCTTATTCTCCTTGTTTTCGCGGATGGCATCTTTGTAACTCATGCGGCGTGAAAGCCAAGAACAAAAGGGCATTCTGGCATCGGTCGATATATATGTGGAAGCGATATCTCCTCTATAGAGGACAAGAAATTTTAGGGCAATCGGGCAAAAAGCGCGCGAGAAAATGAAGTACTTTCAAGGACTGCCATAGAATGGACAGATGTTCACTAAAGCGGTCATAATTTTGTCATTGGTCCGTGTCGGACCCATAAGTACTCAAACTGCTTCATGGCGCGGCGCGAATCAAAAATACTCCCGCTTGCGCGGAGGCCGGAGTACCCTCAAATTCAGCCTTAAGCAGGACTTTTTGGTACGAAAGTCAAAGAACATCATTAAATCGCTTTGTTTTTGAGACAAGTTTACGAACCCATTGGCACTTCCTTTTGAAGGAAATTCGAGAGATTATGTTGCTTATAGACATTAGCCCCCTGGTAGGGACAAAGCGTACCTTCTGCGGATGCTCTATGATCAAGGCAATCTCATTTGGCGTAAATTGAAGAAAATCCAGTGACTATATGCCTTATTCTCCTTGTTTTAGCGGATGGCATCTTTGTAACTCATGCGCGTGAAAGCCAAGAACAAAAGGGCATTCTGGCATCGGTCAATATATATGTGGAAGCGATATCTCCTCTATAGAGGACAAGAAATTTTAGGGCAATCGGCAAAAAGCGCGCGAGAAAATGAAGTACTTTCAAGGACTGCCATAGAATGGACAGATGTTCACTAAAGCGGTCATAATTTTGTCATTGGTCCGTGTCGGACCCATAAGTACTCAAACTGCTTCATGGCGGCCTGCGAATCAAAAATACTCCCGCTTGCGCTAGGAGGCGGAGTACCCTCAAATTCAGCCTTAAGCAGGACTTTTTGGCCTGAAAGTCAAAGAACATCATTAAATCATTGTTTTTTGAGACAAGTTTACGAACCCATTGGCACTTCCTTTTGAAGGAAATTCGAGAGATTATGTTGCTTATAGACATTAGCCCCCTGGTAGGGACAAGCGTACCTTCTGCGGATGCTCTATGATCAGGCAATCTCATTTGGCGTAAATTGAAGAAAATCCAGTGACTATATGCCTTATTCTCCTTGTTTTTGCGGATGGCATCTTTGTAACTCATGCGGCGTGAAAGCCAAGAACAAAAGGGCATTCTGGCATCGGTCGATATATATGTGGAAGCGATATCTCCTCTATAGAGGACAAGAAATTTTAGGGCAATCGGGCAAAAGCGCGAGAAAATGAAGTACTTTCAAGGGCGCCATAGAATGGACAGATGTTCACTAAAGCGGTCATAATTTTGTCATTGGTCCGTGTCGGACCCATAAGTACTCAAACTGCTCATGGCGAGCGCGAATCAAAAATACTCCCGCTTGCGCGGGAGGCCGGAGTACCCTCAAATTCAGCCTTAAGCAGGACTTTTTGGTACGAAAGTCAAAGAACATCATTAAATCATTTGTTTTTGAGACAAGTTTACGAACCCATTGGCACTTCCTTTTGAAGGAAATTCGAGAGATTATGTTGCTTATAGACATTAGCCCCCTGGTAGGGACAAGCGTACCTTCTGCGGATGCTCTATGATCAGGGCAATCTCATTTGGCCGTAAATTGAAGAAAATCCAGTGACTATATGCCTTATTCTCCTTGTTTTTCGCGGATGGCATCTTTGTAACTCATGCGCGTGAAAGCCAAGAACAAAAGGGCATTCTGGCATCGGTCGATATATATGTGGAAGCGATATCTCCTCTATAGAGGACAAGAAATTTTAGGGCAATCGGCAAAAAGCGCGCGAGAAAATGAAGTACTTTCAAGGACTGCCATAGAATGGACGGATGTTCACTAAAGCGGTCATAATTTTGTCATTTGGTCCGTGTCGGACCCATAAGTACTCAAACTGCTTTCATGGCGAATGTGAATCAAAAATACTCCCGCTTGCGCGGAGGGCGGAGTACCCTCAAATTCAGCCTTAAGCAGGACTTTTTGGTACGAAAGTCAAAGAACATCATTAAATCATTGTTTTTCGGACAAGTTTACGAACCCATTGGCACTTCCTTTTGAAGGAAATTCGAGAGATTATGTTGCTTATAGACATTAGCCCCCTGGTAGGGACAAGCGTACCTTCTGCGGATGCTCTATGATCCGGGCAATCTCATTTGGCCGTAAATTGAAGAAAATCCAGTGACTATATGCCTTATTCTCCTTGTTTTTGCGGATGGCATCTTTGTAACTCATGCGGCGTGAAAGCCAAGAACAAAAGGGCATTCTGGCATCGGTCGATATATATGTGGAAGCGATATCTCCTCTATAGAGGACAAGAAATTTTAGGGCAATCGGGCAAAAAGCATGCGAGAAAATGAAGTACTTTCAAGGACTGCCATAGAATGGACAGATGTTCACTAAAGCGGTCATAATTTTGTCATTGGTCCGTGTCGGACCCATAAGTACTCAAACTGCTTTCATGGCGGCGTGCGAATCAAAAATACTCCCGCTTGCGCCAGGAGGCCGGAGTACCCTCAAATTCAGCCTTAAGCAGGACTTTTTGGCCACGAAAGTCAAAGAACATCATTAAATCATTGTTTTTTGAGACAAGTTTACGAACCCATTGGCACTTCCTTTTGAAGGAAATTCGAGAGATTATGTTGCTTATAGACATTAGCCCCTGGTAGGGACAAGCGTACCTTCTGCGGATGCTCTATGATCAAGGCAATCTCATTTGGCGTAAATTGAAGAAAATCCAGTGACTATATGCCTTATTCTCCTTGTTTTCGCGGATGGCATCTTTGTAACTCATGCGGCGTGAAAGCCAAGAACAAAAGGGCATTCTGGCATCGGTCGATATATATGTGGAAGCGATATCTCCTCTATAGAGGACAAGAAATTTTGGGGCAATCGGGCAAAAGCGCGCGAGAAAATGAAGTACTTTCAAGGACTGCCATAGAATGGACAGATGTTCACTAAAGCGGTCATAATTTTGTCATTGGTCCGTGTCGGACCCATAAGTACTCAAACTGCTTTCATGGCGGCATGTGAATCAAAAATACTCCCGCTTGCGCAGGAGGCCGGAGTACCCTCAAATTCAGCCTTAAGCAGGACTTTTTGGCCACGAAAGTCAAAGAACATCATTAAATCATTGTTTTTAGGACAAGTTTACGAACCCATTGGCACTTCCTTTTGAAGGAAATTCGAGAGATTATGTTGCTTATAGACATTAGCCCCTGGTAGGGACAAAGCGTACCTTCTGCGGATGCTCTATGATCAAGGCAATCTCATTTGGCGTAAATTGAAGAAAATCCAGTGACTATATGCCTTATTCTCCTTGTTTTCGCGGATGGCATCTTTGTAACTCATGCGGCGTGAAAGCCAAGAACAAAGGGCATTCTGGCATCGGTCGATATATATGTGGAAGCGATATCTCCTCTATAGAGGACAAGAAATTTTGGGCAATCGGGCAAAAAGCGCGCGAGAAAATGAAGTACTTTCAAGGACGCCATAGAATGGACAGATGTTCACTAAAGCGGTCATAATTTTGTCATTGGTCCGTGTCGGACCCATAAGTACTCAAACTGCTTTCATGGCGGCGTGCGAATCAAAAATACTCCCGCTTGCGTCGGGAGGCCGGAGTACCCTCAAATTCAGCCTTAAGCAGGACTTTTTGGTACGAAAGTCAAAGAACATCATTAAATCGTTGTTTTTTGAGACAAGTTTACGAACCCATTGGCACTTCCTTTTGAAGGAAATTCGAGAGATTATGTTGCTTATAGACATTAGCCCCCTGGTAGGGACAAAGCGTACCTTCTGCGGATGCTCTATGATCAAGGCAATCTCATTTGGCGTAAATTGAAGAAAATCCAGTGACTATATGCCTTATTCTCCTTGTTTTGCGGATGGCATCTTTGTAACTCATGCGCGTGAAAGCCAAGAACAAAAGGGCATTCTGGCATCGGTCAATATATATGTGGAAGCGATATCTCCTCTATAGAGGACAAGAAATTTTAGGGCAATCGGGCAAAAAGCGCGAGAAAATGAAGTACTTTCAAGGGCTGCCATAGAATGGACAGATGTTCACTAAAGCGGTCATAATTTTGTCATTGGTCCGTGTCGGACCCATAAGTACTCAAACTGCTTTCATGGCGAAGCGTGCGAATCAAAAATACTCCCGCTTGCGCGGGAGGCCGGAGTACCCTCAAATTCAGCCTTAAGCAGGACTTTTTGGCCTGAAAGTCAAAGAACATCATTAAATCATTGTTTTTGAGACAAGTTTACGAACCCATTGGCACTTCCTTTTGAAGGAAATTCGAGAGATTATGTTGCTTATAGACATTAGCCCCCTGGTAGGGACAAGCGTACCTTCTGCGGATGCTCTATGATCAAGGCAATCTCATTTGGCGTAAATTGAAGAAAATCCAGTGACTATATGCCTTATTCTCCTTGTTTTTGCGGATGGCATCTTTGTAACTCATGCGGCGTGAAAGCCAAGAACAAAAGGGCATTCTGGCATCGGTCGATATATATGTGGAAGCGATATCTCCTCTATAGAGGACAAGAAATTTTGGGCAATCGAGGCAAAAAAGCGCGAGAAAATGAAGTACTTTCAAGGACGCCATAGAATGGACAGATGTTCACTAAAGCGGTCATAATTTTGTCATTGGTCCGTGTCGGACCCATAAGTACTCAAACTGCTTTCGGCGGCGTCGTGAATCAAAAATACTCCCGCTTGCGCGGGAGGCCGGAGTACCCTCAAATTCAGCCTTAAGCAGGACTTTTTGGCCGAAAGTCAAAGAACATCATTAAATCATTTGTTTTTTAGACAAGTTTACGAACCCATTGGCACTTCCTTTTGAAGGAAATTCGAGAGATTATGTTGCTTATAGACATTAGCCCCCTGGTAGGGACAAGCGTACCTTCTGCGGATGCTCTATGATCAAGGCGATCTCATTTGGCCGTAAATTGAAGAAAATCCAGTGACTATATGCCTTATTCTCCTTGTTTTTTGCGGATGGCATCTTTGTAACTCATGCGGCGTGAAAGCCAAGAACAAAAGGGCATTCTGGCATCGGTCGATATATATGTGGAAGCGATATCTCCTCTATAGAGGACAAGAAATTTTAGGGCAATCGGGCAAAAAGCATGCGAGAAAATGAAGTACTTTCAAGGACTGCCATAGAATGGACAGATGTTCACTAAAGCGGTCATAATTTTGTCATTGGTCCGTGTCGGACCCATAAGTACTCAAACTGCTTTCATGGCGGCGGCGCGAATCAAAAAATACTCCCGCTTGCGCGGGAGGCGGAGTACCCTCAAATTCAGCCTTAAGCAGGACTTTTTGGTACGAAAGTCAAAGAACATCATTAAATCGTTGTTTTTGAGACAAGTTTACGAACCCATTGGCACTTCCTTTTGAAGGAAATTCGAGAGATTATGTTGCTTATAGACATTAGCCCCTGGTAGGGACAAGCGTACCTTCTGCGGATGCTCTATGATCAAGGCAATCTCATTTGGCGTAAATTGAAGAAAATCCAGTGACTATATGCCTTATTCTCCTTGTTTTTGCGGATGGCATCTTTGTAACTCATGCGGCGTGAAAGCCAAGAACAAAAGGGCATTCTGGCATCGGTCGATATATATGTGGAAGCGATATCTCCTCTATAGAGGACAAGAAATTTTAGGGCAATCGGCAAAAAAAGCGCGAGAAAATGAAGTACTTTCAAGGACTGCCATAGAATGGACAGATGTTCACTAAAGCGGTCATAATTTTGTCATGGAGTCCGTGTCGGACCCATAAGTACTCAAACTGCTCATGGCGGCGTGTGAATCAAAAATACTCCCGCTTGCGTCAGAGGCCGGAGTACCCTCAAATTCAGCCTTAAGCAGGACTTTTTGGCCTGAAAGTCAAAGAACATCATTAAATCATTTGTTTTTTGGACAAGTTTACGAACCCATTGGCACTTCCTTTTGAAGGAAATTCGAGAGATTATGTTGCTTATAGACATTAGCCCCCTGGTAGGGACAAGCGTACCTTCTGCGGATGCTCTATGATCAAGGCAATCTCATTTGGCCGTAAATTGAAGAAAATCCAGTGACTATATGCCTTATTCTCCTTGTTTTCGCGGATGGCATCTTTGTAACTCATGCGGCGTGAAAGCCAAGAACAAAAGGGCATTCTGGCATCGGTCAATATATATGTGGAAGCGATATCTCCTCTATAGAGGACAAGAAATTTTAGGGCAATCGGGCAAAAAGCATGCGAGAAAATGAAGTACTTTCAAGGGCGCCATAGAATGGACAGATGTTCACTAAAGCGGTCATAATTTTGTCATTGGTCCGTGTCGGACCCATAAGTACTCAAACTGCTTTCATGGCGGCGTGAATCAAAAATACTCCCGCTTGCGTCGGGAGGCCGGAGTACCCTCAAATTCAGCCTTAAGCAGGACTTTTTGGCCGAAAGTCAAAGAACATCATTAAATCATTGTTTTTGAGACAAGTTTACGAACCCATTGGCACTTCCTTTTGAAGGAAATTCGAGAGATTATGTTGCTTATAGACATTAGCCCCCTGGTAGGGACAAGCGTACCTTCTGCGGATGCTCTATGATCCAGGCAATCTCATTTGGCGTAAATTGAAGAAAATCCAGTGACTATATGCCTTATTCTCCTTGTTTTAGCGGATGGCATCTTTGTAACTCATGCGGCGTGAAAGCCAAGAACAAAAGGGCATTCTGGCATCGGTCGATATATATGTGGAAGCGATATCTCCTCTATAGAGGACAAGAAATTTTAGGGCAATCGGGCAAAAAGCGCGAGAAAATGAAGTACTTTCAAGGGCGCCATAGAATGGACAGATGTTCACTAAAGCGGTCATAATTTTGTCATTGGTCCGTGTCGGACCCATAAGTACTCAAACTGCTTTCATGGCGTATGTGAATCAAAAATACTCCCGCTTGCGCCGGGAGGCCGGAGTACCCTCAAATTCAGCCTTAAGCAGGACTTTTTGTACGAAAGTCAAAGAACATCATTAAATCATTGTTTTTTGGACAAGTTTACGAACCCATTGGCACTTCCTTTTGAAGGAAATTCGAGAGATTATGTTGCTTATAGACATTAGCCCCCTGGTAGGGACAAGCGTACCTTCTGCGGATGCTCTATGATCAAGGCAATCTCATTTGGCCGTAAATTGAAGAAAATCCAGTGACTATATGCCTTATTCTCCTTGTTTTTGCGGATGGCATCTTTGTAACTCATGCGGCGTGAAAGCCAAGAACAAAAGGGCATTCTGGCATCGGTCGATATATATGTGGAAGCGATATCTCCTCTATAGAGGACAAGAAATTTTAGGGCAATCGGTAAAAAGCGCGCGAGAAAATGAAGTACTTTCAAGGACTGCCATAGAATGGACAGATGTTCACTAAAGCGGTCATAATTTTGTCATTGGTCCGTGTCGGACCCATAAGTACTCAAACTGCTTTCATGGCGGCGCGTGAATCAAAAAATACTCCCGCTTGCGCCGGGAGGCCGGAGTACCCTCAAATTCAGCCTTAAGCAGGACTTTTTGGCCTGAAAGTCAAAGAACATCATTAAATCGCTGTTTTTTGAGACAAGTTTACGAACCCATTGGCACTTCCTTTTGAAGGAAATTCGAGAGATTATGTTGCTTATAGACATTAGCCCCCTGGTAGGGACAAAGCGTACCTTCTGCGGATGCTCTATGATCAAGGCAATCTCATTTGGCGTAAATTGAAGAAAATCCAGTGACTATATGCCTTATTCTCCTTGTTTTTGCGGATGGCATCTTTGTAACTCATGCGGCGTGAAAGCCAAGAACAAAGGGCATTCTGGCATCGGTCGATATATATGTGGAAGCGATATCTCCTCTATAGAGGACAAGAAATTTTAGGGCAATCGGCAAAAAGCGCGCGAGAAAATGAAGTACTTTCAAGGATTGCCATAGAATGGACAGATGTTCACTAAAGCGGTCATAATTTTGTCATTGGTCCGTGTCGGACCCATAAGTACTCAAACTGCTCGCATGGCAAACCGTGAATCAAAAAATACTCCCGCTTGCGCGGGAGGCCGGAGTACCCTCAAATTCAGCCTTAAGCAGGACTTTTTGCCACGAAAGTCAAAGAACATCATTAAATCATTTGTTTTTGAGACAAGTTTACGAACCCATTGGCACTTCCTTTTGAAGGAAATTCGAGAGATTATGTTGCTTATAGACATTAGCCCCCTGGTAGGGACAAGCGTACCTTCTGCGGATGCTCTATGATCGGGCAATCTCATTTGGCCGTAAATTGAAGAAAATCCAGTGACTATATGCCTTATTCTCCTTGTTTTTGCGGATGGCATCTTTGTAACTCATGCGCGTGAAAGCCAAGAACAAAAGGGCATTCTGGCATCGGTCGATATATATGTGGAAGCGATATCTCCTCTATAGAGGACAAGAAATTTTAGGGCAATCGGGCAAAAGCATGCGAGAAAATGAAGTACTTTCAAGGACGCCATAGAATGGACGGATGTTCACTAAAGCGGTCATAATTTTGTCATTGAGTCCGTGTCGGACCCATAAGTACTCAAACTGCTCATGGCGAGCGCGTGAATCAAAAATACTCCCGCTTGCGCCGGGAGGCCGGAGTACCCTCAAATTCAGCCTTAAGCAGGACTTTTTGGCCTGAAAGTCAAAGAACATCATTAAATCATTGTTTTTGAGACAAGTTTACGAACCCATTGGCACTTCCTTTTGAAGGAAATTCGAGAGATTATGTTGCTTATAGACATTAGCCCCCTGGTAGGGACAAGCGTACCTTCTGCGGATGCTCTATGATCAAGGCAATCTCATTTGGCCGTAAATTGAAGAAAATCCAGTGACTATATGCCTTATTCTCCTTGTTTTTCGCGGATGGCATCTTTGTAACTCATGCGGCGTGAAAGCCAAGAACAAAAGGGCATTCTGGCATCGGTCAATATATATGTGAAGCGATATCTCCTCTATAGAGGACAAGAAATTTTAGGGCAATCGGCAAAAAGCATGCGAGAAAATGAAGTACTTTCAAGGGCGCCATAGAATGGACGGATGTTCACTAAAGCGGTCATAATTTTGTCATTGAGTCCGTGTCGGACCCATAAGTACTCAAACTGCTCATGGCGGCGTGTGAATCAAAAATACTCCCGCTTGCGTCGGAGGCGGAGTACCCTCAAATTCAGCCTTAAGCAGGACTTTTTGTACGAAAGTCAAAGAACATCATTAAATCATTGTTTTTTGAGACAAGTTTACGAACCCATTGGCACTTCCTTTTGAAGGAAATTCGAGAGATTATGTTGCTTATAGACATTAGCCCCCTGGTAGGGACAAAGCGTACCTTCTGCGGATGCTCTATGATCAAGGCAATCTCATTTGGCCGTAAATTGAAGAAAATCCAGTGACTATATGCCTTATTCTCCTTGTTTTTAGCGGATGGCATCTTTGTAACTCATGCGGCGTGAAAGCCAAGAACAAAAGGGCATTCTGGCATCGGTCAATATATATGTGGAAGCGATATCTCCTCTATAGAGGACAAGAAATTTTGGGGCAATCGGGCAAAAGCGCGCGAGAAAATGAAGTACTTTCAAGGGCGCCATAGAATGGACAGATGTTCACTAAAGCGGTCATAATTTTGTCATTGAGTCCGTGTCGGACCCATAAGTACTCAAACTGCTTCATGGCGAGCTTGCGAATCAAAAATACTCCCGCTTGCGCGAGGAGGCCGGAGTACCCTCAAATTCAGCCTTAAGCAGGACTTTTTGGCCTGAAAGTCAAAGAACATCATTAAATCATTGTTTTTCGGACAAGTTTACGAACCCATTGGCACTTCCTTTTGAAGGAAATTCGAGAGATTATGTTGCTTATAGACATTAGCCCCCTGGTAGGGACAAGCGTACCTTCTGCGGATGCTCTATGATCAAGGCAATCTCATTTGGCCGTAAATTGAAGAAAATCCAGCGACTATATGCCTTATTCTCCTTGTTTTTGCGGATGGCATCTTTGTAACTCATGCGGCGTGAAAGCCAAGAACAAAAGGGCATTCTGGCATCGGTCGATATATATGTGGAAGCGATATCTCCTCTATAGAGGACAAGAAATTTTAGGGCAATCGAGGCAAAAAGCGCGCGAGAAAATGAAGTACTTTCAAGGGCGCCATAGAATGGACAGATGTTCACTAAAGCGGTCATAATTTTGTCATTGGTCGTGTCGGACCCATAAGTACTCAAACTGCTCATGGCGGCGTGAATCAAAAATACTCCCGCTTGCGCTAGGAGGCCGGAGTACCCTCAAATTCAGCCTTAAGCAGGACTTTTTGGCTTGAAAGTCAAAGAACATCATTAAATCGTTGTTTTTCAGACAAGTTTACGAACCCATTGGCACTTCCTTTTGAAGGAAATTCGAGAGATTATGTTGCTTATAGACATTAGCCCCCTGGTAGGGACAAAGCGTACCTTCTGCGGATGCTCTATGATCAAGGCAATCTCATTTGGCGTAAATTGAAGAAAATCCAGTGACTATATGCCTTATTCTCCTTGTTTTGCGGATGGCATCTTTGTAACTCATGCGGCGTGAAAGCCAAGAACAAAAGGGCATTCTGGCATCGGTCGATATATATGTGGAAAGCGATATCTCCTCTATAGAGGACAAGAAATTTTAGGGCAATCGGCAAAAAGCGCGCGAGAAAATGAAGTACTTTCAAGGGCGCCATAGAATGGACGGATGTTCACTAAAGCGGTCATAATTTTGTCATTCAGTCCGTGTCGGACCCATAAGTACTCAAACTGCTTTCATGGCGGCGTGAATCAAAAATACTCCCGCTTGCGCCGGGAGGCGGAGTACCCTCAAATTCAGCCTTAAGCAGGACTTTTTGGCCCGAAAGTCAAAGAACATCATTAAATCATTGTTTTTTAGACAAGTTTACGAACCCATTGGCACTTCCTTTTGAAGGAAATTCGAGAGATTATGTTGCTTATAGACATTAGCCCCCTGGTAGGGACAAGCGTACCTTCTGCGGATGCTCTATGATCAAGGCAATCTCATTTGGCCGTAAATTGAAGAAAATCCAGTGACTATATGCCTTATTCTCCTTGTTTTGCGGATGGCATCTTTGTAACTCATGCGGCGTGAAAGCCAAGAACAAAAGGGCATTCTGGCATCGGTCAATATATATGTGGAAGCGATATCTCCTCTATAGAGGACAAGAAATTTTAGGGCAATCGGGCAAAAGCGCGAGAAAATGAAGTACTTTCAAGGATGCCATAGAATGGACGGATGTTCACTAAAACGGTCATAATTTTGTCATTGAGTCCGTGTCGGACCCATAAGTACTCAAACTGCTCATGGCGGCGTGCGAATCAAAAATACTCCCGCTTGCGCCGGGAGGCCGGAGTACCCTCAAATTCAGCCTTAAGCAGGACTTTTTGGCCTGAAAGTCAAAGAACATCATTAAATCGTTGTTTTTTGGACAAGTTTACGAACCCATTGGCACTTCCTTTTGAAGGAAATTTGAGAGATTATGTTGCTTATAGACATTAGCCCCCTGGTAGGGACAAGCGTACCTTCTGCGGATGCTCTATGATCAAGGCGATCTCATTTGGCGTAAATTGAAGAAAATCCAGTGACTATATGCCTTATTCTCCTTGTTTTTGCGGATGGCATCTTTGTAACTCATGCGCGTGAAAGCCAAGAACAAAAGGGCATTCTGGCATCGGTCGATATATATGTGGAAGCGATATCTCCTCTATAGAGGACAAGAAATTTTGGGGCAATCGGCAAAAAGCGCGAGAAAATGAAGTACTTTCAAGGACGCCATAGAATGGACAGATGTTCACTAAAGCGGTCATAATTTTGTCATTGGTCCGTGTCGGACCCATAAGTACTCAAACTGCTGCGGCGGCTGTGAATCAAAAATACTCCCGCTTGCGCTAGGAGGCCTGGAGTACCCTCAAATTCAGCCTTAAGCAGGACTTTTTGGCCCTGAAAGTCAAAGAACATCATTAAATCGTTGTTTTTCAAGACAAGTTTACGAACCCATTGGCACTTCCTTTTGAAGGAAATTCGAGAGATTATGTTGCTTATAGACATTAGCCCCCTGGTAGGGACAAACGTACCTTCTGCGGATGCTCTATGATCAAGGCAATCTCATTTGGCGTAAATTGAAGAAAATCCAGCGGCTATATGCCTTATTCTCCTTGTTTTTGCGGATGGCATCTTTGTAACTCATGCGCGTGAAAGCCAAGAACAAAAGGGCATTCTGGCATCGGTCAATATATATGTGGAAGCGATATCTCCTCTATAGAGGACAAGAAATTTTGGGGCAATCGGGCAAAAAGCGCGCGAGAAAATGAAGTACTTTCAAGGATTGCCATAGAATGGACAGATGTTCACTAAAGCGGTCATAATTTTGTCATTGAGTCCGTGTCGGACCCATAAGTACTCAAACTGCTCATGGATGGCATTGAATCAAAAATACTCCCGCTTGCGCCGGGAGGCCGGAGTACCCTCAAATTCAGCCTTAAGCAGGACTTTTTGGTACGAAAGTCAAAGAACATCATTAAATCATTTTTTTTGAGACAAGTTTACGAACCCATTGGCACTTCCTTTTGAAGGAAATTCGAGAGATTATGTTGCTTATAGACATTAGCCCCCTGGTAGGGACAAGCGTACCTTCTGCGGATGCTCTATGATCAAGGCAATCTCATTTGGCGTAAATTGAAGAAAATCCAGTGACTATATGCCTTATTCTCCTTGTTTTTGCGGATGGCATCTTTGTAACTCATGCGGCGTGAAAGCCAAGAACAAAAGGGCATTCTGGCATCGGTCGATATATATGTGGAAGCGATATCTCCTCTATAGAGGACAAGAAATTTTAGGGCAATCGGCAAAAAGCGCGAGAAAATGAAGTACTTTCAAGGGCTGCCATAGAATGGACGGATGTTCACTAAAGCGGTCATAATTTTGTCATTCATAGTCCGTGTCGGACCCATAAGTACTCAAACTGCTTCATGGCGAGCTGTGAATCAAAAATACTCCCGCTTGCGCGGGAGGCGGAGTACCCTCAAATTCAGCCTTAAGCAGGACTTTTTGGTACGAAAGTCAAAGAACATCATTAAATCATTGTTTTTTAGACAAGTTTACGAACCCATTGGCACTTCCTTTTGAAGGAAATTGGAGAGATTATGTTGCTTATAGACATTAGCCCCTGGTAGGGACAAGCGTACCTTCTGCGGATGCTCTATGATCAAGGCAATCTCATTTGGCCGTAAATTGAAGAAAATCCAGTGACTATATGCCTTATTCTCCTTGTTTTCGCGGATGGCATCTTTGTAACTCATGCGCGTGAAAGCCAAGAAAAAAAGGGCATTCTGGCATCGGTCGATATATATGTGGAAGCGATATCTCCTCTATAGAGGACAAGAAATTTTGGGGCAATCAGGCAAAAGCGCGCGAGAAAATGAAGTACTTTCAAGGTATGCCATAGAATGGACAGATGTTCACTAAAGCGGTCATAATTTTGTCATTGAGTCCGTGTCGGACCCATAAGTACTCAAACTGCTCATGGCGGCGTGCGAATCAAAAATACTCCCGCTTGCGCGGGAGGCCGGAGTACCCTCAAATTCAGCCTTAAGCAGGACTTTTGGCCACGAAAGTCAAAGAACATCATTAAATCGTTGTTTTTGGACAAGTTTACGAACCCATTGGCACTTCCTTTTGAAGGAAATTTGAGAGATTATGTTGCTTATAGACATTAGCCCCCTGGTAGGGACAAGCGTACCTTCTGCGGATGCTCTATGATCGGGCAATCTCATTTGGCCGTAAATTGAAGAAAATCCAGTGACTATATGCCTTATTCTCCTTGTTTTTGCGGATGGCATCTTTGTAACTCATGCGCGTGAAAGCCAAGAACAAAAGGGCATTCTGGCATCGGTCGATATATATGTGGAAGCGATATCTCCTCTATAGAGGACAAGAAATTTTAGGGCAATCGGGCAAAAGCGCATGCGAGAAAATGAAGTACTTTCAAGGGCGCCATAGAATGGACAGATGTTCACTAAAGCGGTCATAATTTTGTCATTGGAATCCGTGTCGGACCCATAAGTACTCAAACTGCTGCTGCGGCGGCGCGCGAATCAAAAAATACTCCCGCTTGCGCTAGGAGGCCGGAGTACCCTCAAATTCAGCCTTAAGCAGGACTTTTTGCCCTGAAAGTCAAGAACATCATTAAATCGTTGTTTTTCAGACAAGTTTACGAACCCATTGGCACTTCCTTTTGAAGGAAATTCGAGAGATTATGTTGCTTATAGACATTAGCCCCCTGGTAGGGACAAACGTACCTTCTGCGAGATGCTCTATGATCGAGCAATCTCATTTGGCCGTAAATTGAAGAAAATCCAGTGACTATATGCCTTATTCTCCTTGTTTTTGCGGATGGCATCTTTGTAACTCATGCGTGAAAGCCAAGAACAAAAGGGCATTCTGGCATCGGTCGATATATATGTGGAAGCGATATCTCCTCTATAGAGGACAAGAAATTTTAGGGCAATCGGGCAAAAAGCGCGCGAGAAAATGAAGTACTTTCAAGGATTGCCATAGAATGGACAGATGTTCACTAAAACGGTCATAATTTTGTCATTGAGTCCGTGTCGGACCCATAAGTACTCAAACTGCTCATGGCGGTATGTGAATCAAAAATACTCCCGCTTGCGCCGGAGGCCGGAGTACCCTCAAATTCAGCCTTAAGCAGGACTTTTTGGCCACGAAAGTCAAAGAACATCATTCGTTCGCTGTTTTTTGAGACAAGTTTCGAACCCATTGGCACTTCCTTTTGAAGGAAATTCGAGAGATTATGTTGCTTATAGACATTAGCCCCCTGGTAGGGACAAAGCGTACCTTCTGCGGATGCTCTATGATCAAGGCAATCTCATTTGGCGTAAATTGAAGAAAATCCATGACTATATGCCTTATTCTCCTTGTTTTCGCGGATGGCATCTTTGTAACTCATGCGGCGTGAAAGCCAAGAACAAAAGGGCATTCTGGCATCGGTCGATATATATGTGGAAGCGATATCTCCTCTATAGAGGACAAGAAATTTTAGGGCAATCGGGCAAAAAAAGTGCGAGAAAATGAAGTACTTTCAAGGGCGCCATAGAATGGACGGATGTTCACTAAAGCGGTCATAATTTTGTCATTCATAGTCCGTGTCGGACCCATAAGTACTCAAACTGCTTTCATGGCGGCATGAATCAAAAATACTCCCGCTTGCGCCGGGAGGCCGGAGTACCCTCAAATTCAGCCTTAAGCAGGACTTTTTGCCCGAAAGTCAAAGAACATCATTAAATCATTGTTTTTTAGACAAGTTTACGAACCCATTGGCACTTCCTTTTGAAGGAAATTCGAGAGATTATGTTGCTTATAGACATTAGCCCCTGGTAGGGACAAGCGTACCTTCTGCGGATGCTCTATGATCAAGGCAATCTCATTTGGCGTAAATTGAAGAAAATCCAGTGACTATATGCCTTATTCTCCTTGTTTTCGCGGATGGCATCTTTGTAACTCATGCGGCGTGAAAGCCAAGAAAAAAAGGGCATTCTGGCATCGGTCAATATATATGTGGAAGCGATATCTCCTCTATAGAGGACAAGAAATTTTGGGCAATCGGGCCAAAAGCGCGCGAAAATGAAGTACTTTCAAGGACTGCCATAGAATGGACAGATGTTCACTAAAACAATCATAATTTTGTCATTGAGTCCGTGTCGGACCCATAAGTACTCAAACTGCTCATGGCGGCTTGTGAATCAAAAATACTCCCACTTGCGCGGGAGGCCGGTGTACCCTCAAATTCAGCCTTAAGCAGGACTTTTTGGCCTGAAGTCAAAGAACATCATTAAATCGTTGTTTTTGAGACAAGTTTACGAACCCATTGGCACTTCCTTTTGAAGGAAATTTGAGAGATTATGTTGCTTATAGACATTAGCCCCCTGGTAGGGACAAAGCGTACCTTCTGCGGATGCTCTATGATCAAGGCAATCTCATTTGGCCGTAAATTGAAGAAAATCCAGCGACTATATGCCTTATTCTCCTTGTTTTTGC
The DNA here is from genome assembly GCA_021437245.1 of Aegilops speltoides. NCBI lineage: Eukaryota > Viridiplantae > Streptophyta > Magnoliopsida > Poales > Poaceae > Aegilops > Aegilops speltoides. The sequence goes on from CM038147.1 coordinate 294,176,600, forward strand.
GGATGGCATCTTGTAACTCATGCGTGAAAGCCAAGAACAAAGGGCATTCTGGCATCGGTCGATATATATGTGGAAGCGATATCTCCACTATAGAGGACAAGAAATTTTAGGGCAATCGGCAAAAAGCGCGCGAGAAAATGAAGTACTTTCAAGGGCTGCCATAGAATGGACAGATGTTCACTAAAGCGGTCATAATTTTGTCATTGGTCGTGTCGGACCCATAAGTACTCAAACTGCTGCGGCGGCTTGTGAATCAAAAAATACTCCCGCTTGCGCTAGGAGGCCCGGAGTACCCTCAAATTCAGCCTTAAGCAGGAAGTTTTGGCCTTGAAAGTCAAGGAACACCATTCATCGTTGTTTTTCAAACAAGTTTCTGAACCCATTGGCACTTCCTTTTGAAGGAAATTGAGAGATTATGTTGCTTATAGACATTAGCCCCCTGGTAGGGACAAACGTACCTTCTGCGAGATGCTCTATGATCAGGCAATCTCATTTGGCGTAAATTGAAGAAAATCCAGCGGCTATATGCCTTATTCTCCTTGTTTTTCGCGGATGGCATCTTTGTAACTCATGCGGCGTGAAAGCCAAGAACAAAAGGGCATTCTGGCATCGGTCAATATATATGTGGAAGCGATATCTCCACTATAGAGGACAAGAAATTTTGGGCAATCGGGCAAAAGCGCGCGAGAAAATGAAGTACTTTCAAGGACTGCCATAGAATGGATAGATGTTCACTAAAACGGTCATAATTTTGTCATTGAGTCCGTGTCGGACCCATAAGTACTCAAACTGCTCATGGCGGCCTTGAATCAAAAAATACTCCCGCTTGCGCCGGGAGGCCGGAGTACCCTCAAATTCAGCCTTAAGCGGGACTTTTGGCCTGAAAGTCAAAGAACATCATTAAATCGTTGTTTTTGAGACAAGTTTACGAACCCATTGGCACTTCCTTTTGAAGGAAATTGAGAGATTATGTTGCTTATAGACATTAGCCCCCTGGTAGGGACAAAGCGTACCTTCTGCGGATGCTCTATGATCAAGGCAATCTCATTTGGCGTAAATTGAAGAAAATCCAGTGACTATATGCCTTATTCTCCTTGTTTTAGCGGATGGCATCTTTGTAACTCATGCGGCGTGAAAGCCAAGAACAAAAGGGCATTCTGGCATCGGTCAATATATATGTGGAAACGATATCTCCACTATAGAGGACAAGAAATTTTAGGGCAATCGGGCAAAAAGTGCGAGAAAATGAAGTACTTTCAAGGACGCCATAGAATGGACGGATGTTCACTAAAGCGGTCATAATTTTGTCATTGAGTCCGTGTCGGACCCATAAGTACTCAAACTGCTTTCATGGCGAATGTGAATCAAAAAATACTCCCGCTTGCGCGGGAGGCCGGAGTACCCTCAAATTCAGCCTTAAGCAGGACTTTTTTGTACGAAAGTCAAAGAACATCATTAAATCGTTGTTTTTTAGACAAGTTTACGAACCCATTGGCACTTCCTTTTGAAGGAAATGGGAGAGATTATGTTGCTTATAGACATTAGCCCCTGGTAGGGACAAGCGTACCTTCTGCGAGATGCTCTATGATCAAGGCAATCTCATTTGGCGTAAATTGAAGAAAATCCAGTGACTATATGCCTTATTCTCCTTGTTTTAGCGGATGGCATGTTGTAACTCATGCGGCGTGAAAGCCAAGAACAAAAGGGCATTCTGGCATCGGTCAATATATATGTGGAAGCGATATCTCCACTATAGAGGACAAGAAATTTTGGGCAATCGGGCAGCAAAAGCGCACGAGAAAATGAAGTACTTTCAAGGACTGCCATAGAATGGACAGATGTTCACTAAAACGGTCATAATTTTGTCATTGAGTCCGTGTCGGACCCATAAGTACTCAAACTGCTTTCATGGCGGCCTTGAATCAAAAATACTCCCGCTTGCGCCGGGAGGCCGGAGTACCCTCAAATTCAGCCTTAAGCGGGACTTTTTGGCACGAAGTCAAAGAACATCATTAAATCGTTGTTTTTAGACAAGTTTGAACCCATTGGCACTTCCTTTTGAAGGAAATTTGAGAGATTATGTTGCTTATAGACATTAGCCCCCTGGTAGGGACAAGCGTACCTTCTGCAGATGCTCTATGATCAAGGCAATCTCATTTGGCGTAAATTGAAGAAAATCCAGTGACTATATGCCTTATTCTCCTTGTTTTTGCGGATGGCATCTTTGTAACTCATGCGTGAAAGCCAAGAACAAAAGGGCATTCCTGGCATCGGTCAATATATATGTGGAAACGATATCTCCACTATAGAGGACAAGAAATTTTGGGGCAGTCGGTCAAAAAGCGCACGAGAAAATGAAGTACTTTCAAGGACTGCCATAGAATGGACAGATGTTCACTAAAACGGTCATAATTTTGTCATTCGGAGCCGTGTCGGACCCATAAGTACTCAAACTGCTGCATTGCTGAAGCGCTGCGAATCAAAAAATACTCCCGCTTGCGCTAGGAGGCCGGAGTACCCTCAAATTCAGCCTTAAGCAGGACTTTTGGCCTGAAAGTCAAAGAACATCATTAAATCGTTGTTTTTAGACAAGTTTCGAACCCATTGGCACTTCCTTTTGAAGGAAATTCTGAGAGATTATGTTGCTTATAGACATTAGCCCCCTGGTAGGGACAAACGTACCTTCTGCAGATGCTCTATGATCCAGGCAATCTCATTTGGCCGTAAATTGAAGAAAATCCAATGACTATATGCCTTATTCTCCTTGTTTTCGCGGATGGCATCTTTGTAACTCATGCGTGAAAGCCAAGAACAAAAGGGCATTCCTGGCATCGGTCAATATATATGTGGAAACGATATCTCCACTATAGAGGACAAGAAATTTTGGGCAATCAGGCAAAAAGCGCGAGAAAATGAAGTACTTTCAAGGACTGCCATAGAATGGACAGATGTTCACTAAAACGGTCATAATTTTGTCATTCGGAGTCCGTGTCGGACCCATAAGTACTCAAACTGCTCGCGGCGAGCATGCGAATCCAAAAAATACTCCCGCTTGCGCCAGGAGGCCGGAGTACCCTCAAATTCAGCCTTAAGCAGGACTTTTTGGCCCTGAAAGTCAAAGAACATCATTCGTCGTTGTTTTTTAGACAAGTTTCTGAACCCATTGGCACTTCCTTTTGAAGGAAATTCGAGAGATTATGTTGCTTATAGACATTAGCCCCCTGGTAGGGACAAACGTACCTTTCTGCAGATGCTCTATGATCCGGGCAATCTCATTTGGCCGTAAATTGAAGAAAATCCAGCGACTATATGCCTTATTCTCCTTGTTTTTTGCGGATGGCATCTTTGTAACTCATGCGGCGTGAAAGCCAAGAAAAAAGGGCATTCTGGCATCGGTCAATATATATGTGGAAGCGATATCTCCACTATAGAGGACAAGAAATTTTGGGGCAATCAGGCAAAAAGCGCACGAGAAAATGAAGTACTTTCAAGGATGCCATAGAATGGACAGATGTTCACTAAAGCGGTCATAATTTTGTCATTGAGTCCGTGTCGGACCCATAAGTACTCAAACTGCTTTCATGGCGGTATGTGAATCAAAAATACTCCCGCTTGCTTAGGAGGCCGGAGTACCCTCAAATTCAGCCTTAAGCAGGACTTTTTGGCCCTGAAAGTCAAAGAACATCATTCATCGTTGTTTTTCAGACAAGTTTCCGAACCCATTGGCACTTCCTTTTGAAGGAAATTTGAGAGATTATGTTTCTTATAGACATTAGCCCCCCTGGTAGGGACAAACGTACCTTCTGCGGATGCTCTATGATCCAAGGCAATCTCATTTGGCCGTAAATTGAAGAAAATCCAGTGACTATATGCCTTATTCTCCTTGTTTTGCGGATGGCATCTTTGTAACTCATGCGCGTGAAAGCCAAGAACAAAAGGGCATTCCTGGCATCGGTCAATATATATGTGGAAGCGATATCTCCACTATAGAGGACAAGAAATTTTGGGGCAGTCGGGCAAAAAGCGCACGAGAAAATGAAGTACTTTCAAGGACTGCCATAGAATGGACAGATGTTCACTAAAAGCGGTCATAATTTTGTCATTGAGTCCGTGTCGGACCCATAAGTACTCAAACTGCTCGCGGCGAGCGCGCGAATCAAAAATACTCCCGCTTGCGCCAGGAGGCCGGAGTACCCTCAAATTCAGCCTTAAGCAGGACTTTTGGCCTTGAAAGTCAAAGAACATCATTCGTCGTTGTTTTTCAGACAAGTTTCCGAACCCATTGGCACTTCCTTTTGAAGGAAATTCGAGAGATTATGTTGCTTATAGACATTAGCCCCCTGGTAGGGACAAACGTACCTTTCTGCGGATGCTCTATGATCCGGCAATCTCATTTGGCGTAAATTGAAGAAAATCCATGACTATATGCCTTATTCTCCTTGTTTTTGCGGATGGCATCTTTGTAACTCATGCGCGTGAAAGCCAAGAACAAAAGGGCATTCCTGGCATCGGTCAATATATATGAGGAAATGATATCTCCACTATAGAGGACAAGAAATTTGGGGCAGTCAGGCAAAAAGCGCATGGGAAAATGAAGTACTTTCAAGGACTGCCATAGAATGGACAGATGTTCACTAAAACGGTCATAATTTTGTCATTTGAGTCCGTGTCGGACCCATAAGTACTCAAACTGCTCATGGCGGCGCTTGAATCCAAAAATACTCCCGCTTGCGCCAGAGGCCGGAGTACCCTCAAATTCAGCCTTAAGCAGGACTTTTGGCCCTAAAAGTCAAAGAACATCATTCGTCGCTGTTATTTAGACAAGTTTCTGAACCCATTGCCACTTCCTTTTGAAGGAAATGGGAGAGATTATGTTTCTTATAGACATTAGCCCCCCTGGTAGGGACCAGCGTACCTTCTGCGGATGCTCTATGATCGGGCAATCTCATTTGGTCGTAAATTGAAGAAAATCCAATGCTATATGCCTTATTCTCCTTGTTTTCGCGGATGGCATCTTTGTAACTCATGCGTGAAAGCCAAGAACAAAAGGGCATTCTCAAAGGCATCGGTCAATATATATGTGGAAACGATATCTCCACTATAGAGGACAAGAAATTTTGCGGATGGGCAATCTTATTCTCCTTGGCCAAAAGCAGCATGCGCGTGAAAGCCGCGAAAATGAAGTACTTTCAAGGGCAATCGGGCCATAGAATGGACATAGAATGGAGATGTTCACTAAAACAATCATAATTTTGTCATTGAGTCCGTGTCGGACCCATAAGTACTCAAACTGCTCGTGGCGAAGTATGTGAATCAAAAATACTCCCCACTTGCGCCAGAGGCCGGTGTACCCTCAAATTCAGCCTTAAGCAGGACTTTTGGCCCGAAGTCAAAGAACATCATTAAATCGTTGTTTTTGAGACAAGTTTACGAACCCATTGGCACTTCCTTTTGAAGGAAATTTGAGAGATTATGTTCCTTATAGACATTAGCCCCCTGGTAGGGGCAAACGTACCTTTCTGCAGATGCTCTATGATCCAGGCAATCTCATTTGGCCGTAAATTGAAGAAAATCCAGCGGCTATATGCCTTATTCTCCTTGTTTTTGCCGGATGGCATGCTGTAACTCATGCACGTGAAAGCCAAGAACTAAAGGGCATTCCTCGCATCGGTCAATATATATGTGGAAACGATATCTCCACTATAGAGGACAAGAAATTTTGGGGCAGTCAGGCAAAAACCGCACGAGAAAATGAAGGACTTTCAAGGACTGCCATAGAATACACAGATGTTCACTAAGACGGTCATAATTTTGTCATTAGGAATCTGTGTCGGACCCATAAGTACTAAAACTGCTTGCGGCGAGCGCGCGAATCCAAAAAAATACTCCCCGCTTGCGCTAGGAGGCCCGGAGTACCCTCAAATTCAGCCTTAAGCAGGAATTTTTGGCCTTGAAAGTCAAGGAACACCATTCGTCGTTGTTTTTCAAACAAGTTTCTGAACCCATTGGCACTTCCTTTTGAAGGAAATTCGAGATATTATGTTGCTTATAGACATTAGCCCCCCTTGTAGGGACAAACATACCTTTCTGCAGATGCTCTATGATCCAGGCAATCTCATTTGGCCGTAAATTGAACAAAATGCAGCGGCTATATGCCTTATTCTCCTTGTTTTCGCCGGATGGCATGCTGTAACTCATGCGCGTGAAAGCCAAGAACAAAAGGGCATTCCTGGCATTGGTCAATATATATGTGGACATGATATCTCCACTATAGAGGACAAGAAATTTTGGGGCAGTCAGGCAAAAAGCGCACGAGAAAATGAAGTACTTTCAAGGACTGTCATAGCATGGACAGATGTTCACTAAAACATTCATAATTTTGTATTTCAGAGTCCGTGTCGGACCCATAAGTACTCAAACTGATCGCGGCGAGCGCGCGAATCCAAAAAATACTCCCCGCTTGCACCAGGAGGCCCGGAGTACCCTCAAATTCAGCATTAAGCATGACTCTTTGGCCCTGGAAGTCAAGGAACATCATTCGTCGCTGTTTTTCCGACAAGTTTCTTAACCCATTGGCAATTCCTGTTGAAGGAAATTCGAGAGATTATGTTGCTTATAGACATTAGCCCCCCTGGTAGGGACAAACGTACCTTTCTGCAGATGCTCTATGATCCGGGCAATCTCATTTGGCCGTAAATTGAAGAAAATCCAGCGGCTATATGCCTTATTCTCCTTGTTTTTGCGGATGGCATCTTTGTAACTCATGCGCGTGAAAGCCAAGAACAAAAGGGCATTCCTGGCATCGGTCAATATATATGTGGAAATGATATCTCCACTATAAAGAAAAGAAATTTTGGGGCAGTCAGGCAAAAAGCGCACGAGAAAATGAAGTACTTTCAAGGACTGCCATAGAATGGACGGATGTTCACTAAAACAGTCATAATTTTGTCATTCATAGTCCGTGTCGGACCCATAAGTACTCAAACTGCTCGCGGCGAGCGCGCGAATCCAAAAAATACTCCCTGCTAGCGCCAGGAGGCCGGAGTACCCTCAAATTCAGCCTTAAGCTGGACTTTTTGGCCCTAAAAGTCAAAGAACATCATTCGTCGCTGTTTTTTAGACAAGTTTCTGAACCCATTGCCACTTCCTTTTGAAGGAAATGGGAGAGATTATGTTTCTTATAGACATTAGCCCCCCTGGTAGGGACCAGCGTACCTTTCTGCAGATGCTCTATGATCCGGGCAATCTCATTTGGCCGTAAATTGAAGAAAATCCAGCGGCTATATGCCTTATTCTCCTTGTTTTCGCCGGGTGGCATGTTGTAACTCATGCGCGTGAAAGCCAAGAAAAAAAGGGCATTCCTGGCATCGGTCAATATATATGTGGAAACGATATCTCCACTATAGAGGACAAGAAAGTTTTGGGCAATCAGGCCAAAAGCGCACGAGAAAATGAAGTACTTTCAAGGTCTGCCATAGAATGGACAGATGTTCACTAAAACAATCATAATTTTGTCATTCAGAGTCCGTGTCAGACCCATAAGTACTCAAACTGCTCGTGGCGAGCGCGCGAATCCAAAAAATACTCCCCACTTGCGCCAGGAGGCCCGGTGTACCCTCAAATTCAGCCTTAAGCAGGACTTTTTGGCCCTGGAAGTCAAAGAACATCATTCGTCGTTGTTTTTCAGACAAGTTTCTGAACCCATTGGCACTTCCTTTTGAAGGAAATTTGAGAGATTATGCTCCTTATAGACATTAGCCCCCCTGGTAGGGACAGACGTACCTTTCTGCAGATTCTTTATGATCAGGGAAATCTCATTTGGCCGTAAATTGAAGAAAATCCAACGGCTATATGCCTTATTCTCCTTGTTTTCGCCGGATGGCATGCTTTAACTCATGCGCGTGAAAGCCAACAACAAAACAGCATTCCTAGCATCGGTCAATATATATGTGGAAATGATATCTCCACTATAGAGCTCCAAAAATTTTGGGGCAGTCAGGCAAAAAACGCACGAGAAAATGAAGTACTTTCATGGACTGCCATAGAATGGACAGATGTTCACTAAAACAGTAATAATTTTGTCATTCAGAGTCCGTGTTGGGCCCATAAGTACTCAAACTGCTAGTGGCGAGCGCGCAAATCCAAAAAATACTCCCAGCTTGCGCCAGGAGTCCCGGAGTACCCTCTAATTCAGCCTTAAGCAGGACTTTTTGGCCCTGAAAGTCAAAGAAGATCATTCGTCGTTGTTTTTCAGACAAGTTTCTGAACCCATTGTGATGTAGGGCAGAACCCTAGGGGCCGATCTTTCACGTTTGGAGTGGATCCTACGGGGAAACACGATGAACGAGCGGAAGAACACGAGGAAGAACACGGAGAGGAACAAGAGAAACTCACTAAACCGACAAGTAATCGATCACACAAGGGCTAGATCACTGAACACATGAGGTAGCACAAGATTCAAAATCAACAAAGGAAGGATACAAGGGTAGCCGTTCTTCTCCGAGAGGAGGTCTTGAATCCACGAGGGGATCTTCCCATAAAGGGGGTCTTGAATCCTAGTGGATCTTCTGCGAAGAGGCCGCGGTCTCTCACGAGGAGGAGATCCGATGGATGAGCGAGGCTCTATCTCACAAACGAGCTAAATCAACGCTAGTATATATAGGCCTTAGCCTTGAAGGGGTAAGTGAGAGGGATACATGGGCCCTTGGCCCGTTCACTGTGTGCAGACAGGCGCCGGATGTCCGGGCTGGGGGCAGCATGTCCGGGGCTTCGCGACGGGCCGGATGTCCGGGCTAGGAGGCCGGATGTCCGGGCTGGCCTGGGTGCCCTGCGGTTGCTCTCTGGATAATAGGGGACAGATTTCTGGTGAGGAGGGCCGGATGTCCAGGGCTTCGGGAGGAGCCAGATGTCCGGGGCACGGAACCGGATGTCCGGGCTGTCGGGGTCGCCTCCAGATGCATTCTGTGATGGAGGCCGGATTTTCGGTGGTTGGACCGGATGTCCGGGCTGGGACGGATGTCCGGCTATTGTAGCAGCAGACTCTTCTTCCTTATTCTTCCTTTGCTTCCCCGCACGCTTGGCCTTGGTCCTTGGGTTCTCCATCCTCTCCTCGGGTGTACCTGAGTATACATAAGGTCCGCGCTTGAAGTAGCAACCATGTCTCACGCGAATGGAAAGGGCTTCAGGAACGGGTCCAATGGCGCATAGTCGAGGTCTCATCTTATGTATCCTTGGGGCTTGGAGAGTAGTCGGAGTGTACATGGGGATGAACGTGGGATGCTCCGCATCAAATTGGCACTTCCTTTTGAAGGAAATTTGAGAGATTATGTTCCTTATAGACATTAGCCCCCCTGGTAGGGACAAACGTACCTTTCTGCAGATTCTCTATGATCCGGGCAATCTATTTTGGCCGTAAATTGAAGAAAATTCAGCGGCTATATGCCTTATTCTCCTTGTTTTTGCCGGATGGCATGCTGTAACTCATGCGCGTGAAAGCCAAGAACAAAAGGGCATTCCTGTCATCGATCAATATATATGTGGAAACGATATCTCCACTATATAGGACAAGAAATTTTGGGGTGGTTAGGCAAAAAGCGCATGGGAAAATGAAGTACTTTCAAGGACTGCCATAGAATGGACAAATGTTCACTAAAACAGTCATAATTTTGTCATTCAGAGTCCATGTCGGACCCATAAGTTCTCAAACTGCTTTCATGGAGTATGTGAATCAAAAATAGTCCGCTTGCGCTAGGAGGCCGGAGTACCCTCAAATTCAACCCAAGCAGGACTTTTTGGTACGAAAGTCAAAGAACATCATTCGTCATTGTTTTTGAGACAAGTTTCGAACCCATTGGCACTTCCTTTTGAAGGAAATTGAGAGATTATGTTGCTTATAGACATTAGACCCCCTGGTAGTGACCAACGTACCTTCTGCAGATGCTCTATGATCAAGGCAATCTTATTTGGCGTAAATTGAAGAAAATCCAGTGCTATATGCCTTATTCTCCTTGTTTTCGCGGATGGCATCTTTGTAACTCATGCGTGAAAGCCAAGAACAAAAGGGCATTCTGGCATCGGTCAATATATATGTGGAAACGATATCTCCACTATAGAGGCCAAAAATTTTGGGGCAGTCTGGCAAAAAGCGCACAAGAAAATGAAGTACTTTCAAGGACTGCCATAGAATGGATAGATGCTCAATAAGACGGTCATAATTTTGTCATTAGGAGCCCGTGTCGGACCCATAAGTACTCAAACTGCTCGCAGCGAGCACGCGAATCCAAAAAAATACTCCCCACTTGCGCCAGGAGAGCCGGAGTACCCCCAAATTCAGCCTTAAGCAGGACTTTTTGGCCCTGAAAGTCAAAGAACATCATTCGTCGTTGTTTTTCAGACAAGTTTTTGAACCCATTAGCACTTCCTTTTGAAGGAAATTTGAGATATTATGTTCCTTATAGACATTAGCCCCCCTGGTAGGGACAAACGTACCTTTCTACAGATGCTCTATGATCCGGGCAATCTAATTTGGCCGTAAATTGAAGAAAATCCAGCAGCTATATGCCTTATTCTCCTTATTTTCGCCGGATGGCATGCTGTAACTCATACACGTGAAAGCGAAGAACAAAAGGGCATTCCTGGTGTCGGTCAATATATATGTGGAAACAATATCTCCACTATAGAGGACAAGAAATTTTGGGGCAGTCAGGCAAAAAGCACACGAGAAAATGTAGTATTTTCAAGGACTGCCATAGAATGGAGAAATGCTCACTAAGACGGTCATAATTTTGTCATTAGGAATCCGTGTTGGACCCATAAGTACTCAAACTGCTTTCATGATGCGCAATAAATCAAAAAATACTCCCGCTTGTGCGGGAGGCCGGAGTACCCTCAAGTTCAGCGTTAAGCAGGACTTTTTGGCCCTGAAAGTCAAAGAACATCATTCGTCGCTGTGTTTCAGACAAGTTTCTAAACCCATTGGCACTTCCTTTTGAAGGAAATTCGAGAGAATATGTTGCTTATAGACATTAGACCCCTGGTAGGGACAAACATACCTTTCTGCAGATTCTCTATGATCCGGGCAATCTCATTTGGCCTCAAATTGAAGAAAATCCTGCGGCTACAGGCCTTATTCTCCTTGTTTTCGCCGGATGGCATGCTGCAACTCATGCGCGTGAAAGCCAAGAACAAAAGGGCATTCCTAGCATCGGTCAATATATATGTGGAAATGATATCTCCACTATAGAGGACAAGAAATTTTGGGGCATCAGGCAAAAAGTGCACGAGAAAATGAAGTACTTTCAAGGACTGCCATAGAATGGACAGATGTTCACTAAAACAGTCATAATTTTGTCATTCATAGTCCGTGTCGGACCCATAAGTACTCAAACTGCTTGCGGCGAGCGCACGAATCCAAAAAATATTCCCCGTTTGCGCCAGGAGGCCCGGAGTACCCTCAAATTCAGCATTAAACAGGCCTTTTTGGCCCTAAAAGTCAAAGAACATCATTCGTCGCTGTTTTTCAGACAAGTTTCTGAACCCATTGGCACTTCGTTTTGAAGGAAATTTGAGAGATTATGTTCCTTATAGACATTAGCCCCCCTGGTAGGGACAGACGTACCTTTCTGCAGATTCTCTATGATCCGGGAAATCTCATTTGGCCGTAAATTGAAGAAAATCCAACGGCTATATGCCTTATTCTCCTTCTTTTTGCCGGATGGCATGCTTTAACTCATGCGCGTGAAAGCCAAGAACAAAACAGCATTCCTAGCATCGGTCAATATATATGTGGAAATGATATCTCCACTATAGAGCTCCAGAAATTTTGGGGCAGTCAGGCAAAAAGCGCACGAGAAAATGAAGTACTTTCAAGGACTGCCATAGAATGGACAGATGTTCACTAAAACAGTAATAATTTTGTCATTCAGAGTCCGTGTTGGGCCCATAAGTACTCAAACTGCTAGTGGCGAGCGCGCAAATCCAAAAAATACTCCCAGCTTGCGCCAGGAGTCCCGGAGTACCCTCTAATTCAGCCTTAAGCAGGACTTTTTGGCCCTGAAAGTCAAAGAAGATCATTCGTCGCTGTTTTTCAGACAAGTTTCTGAACCCATTGTGATGTAGGGCAGAACCCTAGGGGCCGATCTTTCACGTTTGGAGTGGATCCTACGGGAAACACGATGAGCAGCGGAAGAACACGAGGAAGAACACGGAGAGGAACAAGAGAAACTCACTAAACCGACAAATAATCGATCACACAAGGGCTAGATCTTGAACACATGAGGTAGCACAAGATTCAAAATCAACAAAGGAAGGATACAAGGGTAGCCGTTCTTCTCCGAGAGGAGGTCTTGAATCCACGAGGATCTTCCCATAAAGGGGTCTTGAATCCTAGTGGATCTTCTGCGAAGAGGCCGCGGTCTCTCACGAGGAGGAGATCCGATGGATGAGCGAGGCTCTATCTCACAAACGAGCTAAATCAACGCTAGTATATATAGGCCTTAGCCTTGAAGGGGTAAGTGAGAGGGATACATGGGCCCTTGGCCCGTTCACTGTGCGCAGACAGGCGCCGAATGTCCGGGCTGGGGGCAGCATGTCCGGGGCTTCGCGACGGGCCGGATGTCCGGGCTGGGAGGCCGGATGTCCGGGCTGGCCTGGGTGCCCTGCGGTTGCTCTCTGGATAATAGGGGACAGATTTCCGGTGAGGAGGGCCGGATGTCCGGGGCTTCGGGAGGAGCCAGATGTCCGGGGCACGGGACCGGATGTCCGGGCTGTCGGGGTCGCCTCCAGATGCATTCTGTGATGGAGGCCGGATTTTCGGTGGTTGGATCGGATGTCCGGGCTGGGACGGATGTCTGGCTATTGTAGCAGCAGACTCTTCTTCCTTATTCTTCCTTTGCTTCCCCGCACGCTTGGCCTTGGTCCTTGGGTTCTCCATCCTCTCCTCGGGTGTACCTGAGTATACATAAGGTCCGCGCTTGAAGTAGCAACCATGTCTCACGCGAATGGAAAGGGCTTCAGGAACGGGTCCAATGGCGCATAGTCGAGGTCTCAAATTATGTATCCTTGGGGCTTGGAGAGTAGTCGGAGTGTACATGGGGATGAACGTGGGATGCTCCGCATCAAATTGGCACTTCCTTTTGAAGGAAATTTGAGAGATTATGTTCCTTATAGACATTGGCCCCCCTGGTAGGGACAAACGTACCTTTCTGCAGATTCTCTATGATCTGGGCAATCTATTTTGGCCGTAAATTGAAGAAAATTCAGCGGCTATATGCCTTATTCTCCTTGTTTTTGCCGGATGGCATGCTGTAACTCATGCGCGTGAAAGCCAAGAACAAAAGGGCATTCCTGGCAACGATCAATATATATGTGGAAACGATATCTCCACTATATAGGACAAGAAATTTTGGGGCGGTTAGGCAAAAAGCGCACGGGAAAATGAAGTACTTTCAAGGACTGCCATAGAATGGACAAATGTTCACTAAAACAGTCATAATTTTGTCATTCAGAGTCCATGTCGGACCCATAAGTTCTCAAATTGCTCGCGGCGAGCGCGCGAATCCAAAAAATAGTCCCCGCTTGCGCTAGGAGGCCCGGAGTACCCTCAAATTCAGCCTTAAGCAGGACTTTTTGGCCCTGAAAGTCAAAGAACATCATTCGTCGCTGTTTTTCAGACAAGTTTCCGAACCCATTGGCACTTCCTTTTGAAGGAAATTCGAGAGATTATGTTGCTTATAGACATTAGACCCCCTGGTAGTGACCAACGTACCTTTCTGCAGATGCTCTATGATCCGGGCAATCTCATTTGGCCGTAAATTGAAGAAAATCCAGCGGCTATATGCCTTATTCTCCTTGTTTTCGCCGGATGGCATGCTGTAACTCATGCGCGTGAAAGCCAAGAACAAAAGGGCATTCCTGGCATCGGTCAATATATATGTGGAAACGATATCTCCACTATAGAGGCCAAAAATTTTGGGGCAGTCCTGCAAAAAGCGCACAAGAAAATGAAGTACTTTCAAGGACTGCCATAGAATGGATAGATGCTCACTAAGACGGTCATAATTTTGTCATTAGGAGTCCGTGTCGGACCCATAAGTACTCAAACTGCTCGCAGCGAGCACGCGAATCCAAAAAAATACTCCCCACTTGCGCCAGGAGAGCCGGAGTACCCCCAAATTCAGCCTTAAGCAGGACTTTTTGGCCCTGAAAGTCAAAGAACATCATTCGTCGTTGTTTTTCAGACAAGTTTTTGAACCCATTAGCACTTCCTTTTGAAGGAAATTTGAGATATGATGTTCCTTATAGACATTAGCCCCCCTGGTAGGGACAAACGTACCTTTCTACAGATGCTCTATGATCCGGGCAATCTAATTTGGCCGTAAATTGAAGAAAATCCAGCAGCTATATGCCTTATTCTCCTTATTTTCGCCGGATGGCATGCTGTAACTCATACACGTGAAAGCGAAGAACAAAAGGGCATTCCTGGTGTCGGTCAATATATATGTGGAAACAATATCTCCACTATAGAGGACAAGAAATTTTGGGGCAGTCAGGCAAAAAGCGCACGAGAAAATGTAGTATTTTCAAGGACTGCCATAGAATGGAGAAATGCTCACTAAGACGGTCATAATTTTGTCATTAGGAATCCGTGTTGGACCCATAAGTACTCAAACTGCTCGCTGCGAGCGCGCAAATCCAAAAAAATACTCCCCGCTTGTGCCAGGAGGCCCGGAGTACCCGCAAGTTCAGCGTTAAGCAGGACTTTTTGGCCCTGAAAGTCAAAGAACATCATTCGTCGCTGTGTTTCAGACAAGTTTCTAAACCCATTGGCACTTCCTTTTGAAGGAAATTCGAGAGAATATGTTGCTTATAGACATTAGACCCCTGGTAGGGACAAACGTACCTTTCTGCAGATTCTCTATGATCCGGGCAATCTCATTTGGCCTCAAATTGAAGAAAATCCAGCGGCTATAGGCGTTATTCTCCTTGTTTTTGCCGGATGGCATGCTGCAACTCATGCGCGTGAAAGCCAAGAACAAAAGGGCATTCCTAGCATCGGTCAATATATATGTGGAAATGATATCTCCACTATAGAGGACAAGAAATTTTGGGGCATCAGGCAAAAAGTGCACGAGAAAATGAAGTACTTTCAAGGACTGCCATAGAATGGACAAATGTTCAATAAAACAGTCATAATTTTGTCATTCATAGTCCGTGTCGGACCCATAAGTACTCAAACTGCTTGCGGCGAGCGCACGAATCCAAAAAATATTCCCCGTTTGCGCCAGGAGGCCCGGAGTACCCTCAAATTCAGCATTAAGCAGGCCTTTTTGGCCCTAAAAGTCAAAGAACATCATTCGTCGCTGTTTTTCAGACAAGTTTCTGAACCCATTGGCACTTTGTTTTGAAGGAAATTCAAGAGATTATATTGCTTATAGACAATAGCGCCCTGGTAGGGACCAGCGTACCTTTCTGCAGATGCTCTATGATCCGGGCAATCTCATTTGGCCGTAAATTGAAGAAAATCCAGCGTCTATATGCCTTATTCTCCTTATTTTCGCCGGATGGCATGCTGTAAGTCATGCGCGTGAAAGCCAAGAACAAAAGGGCATTCCTGGCATCGGTCAATATATATGTGGAAACGATATCTCCACTATAGAGGACAAGAAATTTTGGGGCAGTCAGGCAAAAAGCGCACGAGAAAATGAAGTACTTTCAAGGACTGCCATAGAATGGAGAGATGTTCACTAAAACAGTCATAATTTGGTCATTCAGAGTCCGTGTCGGACCCATAAGTACTCAAACTGCTCGCGGCGAGCACGCGAATCCAAAAAATACTCCCCGCTTGCGCCAGGAGGCCCGGAATACCCTCAATTTCAGCCTTAAGCAGGACTTTTTGGCCCTGAAAGTCAAAGAACATCATTCGTCGTTGTTTTTCAGACAAGTTTCTGAACCCATTGGCACTTCCTTTTGAAGGAAATTTGAGAGATTATGTTCCTTATTGACATTAGCCCCCCTGGTAGTGACAAACGTACCTTTCTGCAGATGCTCTATGATCCGGGCAATCTCATTTGGCCGTAAATTGAAGAAAATTCAGCGGCTATATTCCTTATTCTCCTTATTTTCACAGGATGGCATGCTGTAACTCATACACGTGAAAGCCAAGAACAAAAGTGCATTCCTAGCATCGGTCAATATATATGTGAAAACGATATCTCCACTATAGAGGACAAGAAATTTTGGGGCAGTCAGGCAAAAAGCGCACGAGAAAATGAAGTATTTTCAAGGACTGCCATAGAATGGAGAAATGCTCACTAAGAGGGTCATAATTTTGTCATTCAGAGTCCGTGTCCGACCCATAAGTACTCAAACTGCTCACTGCGAGCGCGCAAATCCAAAAAAATACTCCCCGCTTGTGCCAGGAGGCCCGGAGTACCCGCAAGTTCAGCCTTAAGAAGGACTTTTTGGCCCTGAAAGTCAAAGAACATCATTCGTCGCTGTGTTTCAGACAAGTTTCTGAACCCATTGGCACTTCCTTTTGAAGGAAATTCGAGAGAATATGTTGCTTATAGACATTAGACCCCTGGTAGGGACAAACTTACCTTTCTGCAGATTCTCTATGATCCAGGCAATCTCATTTGTCCTCAAATTGAAGAAAATCCAGCGGCTACATGCCTTATTCTCCTTGTTTTCGCCGGATGGCATGCTGCAACTCATGCGCGTGAAAGCCAAGAACAAAAGCGCATTCCTGGCATCGGTAAATATATATGTGGAAATGATATCTCCACTATAGAGGACAAGAAATTTTGGGGCATCAGGCAAAAAGTGCACGAGAAAATGAAGTACTTTCAAGGACTACCATAGAAAGAACAGATGTTTACTGAAACAATCATAATTTTGTCATTCAGAGTCCGTGTCGGACCCATAAGTACTCAAACAGTTCGCGGCGAGCGCGCGAATCCAAAAAATACTCCCCGCTTGCGCCAGGAGGCCCGGAGTACCCTCAAATTCAGAATTAAGCAGGACTTTTTGGTCCTAAAAGTCAAAGAACATCATTGGTTGCTGTTTTCAGACAAGTTTCTGAACCCATTGGCACTTCCTTTTGAAGGAAATTTGAGAGATTATGTTGCTTATAGACATTAGCCCCCTTGGTAGGGACCAGCGTACCTTTCTGCAGATGCTCTATGATACGGGCAATCTCATTTGGCCTTAAATTGAAGAAAATCAGCGGCTATATGCCTTATTCTCCATGTTTTCGCCGGATGGCATGCTGTAACTGATGTGCGTGAAAGCCAAGAAAAAAACGGCATTCCTGGCATCGGTCAATATATATGTGGAAACGATATCTCCACTATAGAGGACAAGAAATTTTGGGGCAGTCAGGCAAAAAGCGCACGAGAAAATGAAATACTTTCAAGGAGTGCCATAGAATGGACACATGTTCACTAAAACCCTCATAATTTTGTCATTCAGAGTCTGTGTCGGACCCATAAGTACTCAAACTGCTCGCGGCGAGTGCACGAATCCAAAAAATACTCCCCACTTGCGCTAGGTGGCCCGGAATACCCTTAAATTCAGCCTTAAGCAGGACTTTTTGGCCCTGAAAGTCAAAGAACATCATTCGTCGTTGTTTTTCAGACAAGTGTCTGAACCCATTGGCACTTCCTTTTGAAGGAAATTTGAGAGATTATGTTCCTTATTGAAATTAGCCCCCCTGGTAGTGACAAACGTACCTTTCTGCAGATGCTCTATGATCCGGGCAATCTCATTTGGCCGTAAATTGAAGAAAATTCAGCGGCTATATTCCTTATTCTCCTTATTTTCACCGGATGGCATGCTGTAACTCATACACGTGAAAGCCAAGAACAAAAGGGCATTCCTAGCATCGGTCAATATAAATGTGAAAACGATATCTCCACTATAGAGGACAAGAAATTTTGGGGCAGTCAGGCAAAAAGCGCACGAGAAAATGAAGTATTTTCAAGGACTGCCATAGAATGGAGAAATGCTCACTAAGACGGTCATAATTTTGTCATTCAGAGTCCGTGTCGGACCCATAAGTACTCAAACTGCTTTCGCATGAGCGCATAAATCAAAAAAATACTCCCCGCTTGTGCCAGGAGGCCCGGAGTACCCGCAAGTTCAGCCTTAAGCAGGACTTTTTGGCCCTGAAAGTCAAAGAACATCATTCGTCGCTGTGTTTCAAACAAGTTTCTGAACCCATTGGCACTTCCTTTTGAAGGAAATTCGACAGAATATGTTGCTTATAGACATTAGACCCCTGATAGGGACAAACGTACCTTTCTGCAGATTCTCTATGATCCAGGCAATCTCATTTGTCCTCAAATTGAAGAAAATCCAGCGGCTACAGGCCTTATTCTCCTTGTTTTCGCCGGATGGCATGCTGCAACTCATGCGCGTGAAAGCCAAGAACAAAAGGGCATTCCTGGCATCGGTCAATATATATGTGGAAATGATATCTCCACTATAGAGGACAAGAAATTTTGGGGCATCGGGCAAAAAGTGCACGAGAAAATGAAGTACTTTCAAGGACTACCATAGAAAGAACAGATGTTTACTCAAACAATCATAATTTTGTCATTCAGAGTCCGTGTCGGACCCATAAGTACTCAAACTGCTTTCATGGCAAGTATGTGAATCAAAAATACTCCCCGCTTGCGCCAGGATGCCCGGAGTACCCTCAAATTCAGAATTAAGCAGGACTTTTTGGTCCTAAAAGTCAAAGAACATCATTCGTTGCTGTTTTCAGACAAGTTTCTGAACCCATTGGCACTTCCTTTTGAAGGAAATTCGAGAGATTATGTTGCTTATAGACATTAGCCCCCCTGGTAGGGACCAGCGTACCTTTCTGCAGATGCTCTATGATACGGGCAATCTCATTTGGCCGTAAATTGAAGAAAATCAGCGGCTATATGCCTTATTCTCCATGTTTTCGCCGGATGGCATGCTGTAACTCATGCGCGTGAAAGCCAAGAACAAAAGGGCATTCCTAGCATCGGTCAATATGTATGTGGAAATGATATCTCCACTATAGAGAACAAGAAATTTTGGGGCAGTCAGGCAAAAAGTGCACGAGAAAATGAAGTACTTTCAAGGACTACCATAGAATGAACAGATGTTTACTAAAATAGTCATAATTCTGTCATTCAGAGTCCGTGTCGGACCCATAAGTACTCAAACTGCTCGCCGCGAGCGCGCGAATCCAGAAAATACTCTCCGCTTGCGCCAGGAGGCTCGGAGTACCCTCAAATTCAGCCTTAAGCAGGACTTTTTGGCCCTAAAAGTCATAGAACATCATTCGTTGCTGTTTTTCAGACAAGTTTCTGAACACATTAGCACTTCCTTTTGAAGGAAATTCGAGAGATTATGTTGCTTATAGACATTAGCCCCCCTGGTAGGGACAAACGTACCTTTCTGCAGATGCTCTATGATCCGGGCAATCTCATTTGGCCGTAAATTGAAGAAAATCCAGTGGCTATATGCCTTATTCTCCTTGTTTTCGCCGCATGGCATGTTGTAACTCATGCGTGTGAAAGCCAAGAATAAAAGGGCATTCCCGGCATCGGTCAATATATATGTGGAAACGATATCTCCACTATAGAGGACAAGAAATTTTGGGGCAGTCAGGCAAAAATCGCACGAGAAAATGAAGACCTTTCAAGGACTGCAATAGAATGGACAGATGTTCACTAAAACAGTCATAATTTTGTAATTCAGAATCCGTGTCAGACCCATAAGTACTCAAACTGCTCGCGGTGAGCACGTGAATCCAAAAAATACTCCCCACTTGCGGCAGGAGGCCCGGTGTACCCTCAAATTCAGCCTTAGGCATGCCTTTTTGGACCTGAGAGTCATAGAACATCATTCGTCGCTGTTTTTCAGACAAGTTTCTGAACCCATTGGCACTTCCTTTTGAAGGAAATTTGAGAGATTATGTTCCTAATAGACATTAGCCCCCCTGGTAGGAACCAGCATACCTTTCTGCAGATGCTCTATGATCCGGGCAATCTCATTTGGCCGTAAATTGAAGAAAATCCAGCGGCTATATGCCTTATTCTCCTTGTTTTCGCCGAATGGCATGTTGTAACTCATGCGCGTGAAAGCCAAGAACAAAAGGGCATTCCTGACATCGGTCAATATATATTTGGAAACGATATCTCCACTATAGAGGACAGGAAATTTTGGGGCAGTCAGCCAAAAAGCGCACGAGAAAATGAAGTACTTTCAAGGACTGCGATATAATGGACAGATGTTGACTAAAACAGTCATAATTTTATCGTTCAGAGTCTGTGTCAGACCCATAATACTCAAACTGCTCGCGGCGAGCACCCGAATCCAAAAAATACTCCCCACTTGCGCCAGGAGGCCTAGTGTACCCTCAAATTCAGCCTTAAGCATGACTTTTTGGCCCTGAAAGTCAAAGAACATCATTCGTCGCTATTTTTCACACAAGTTTCTGAACCCATTGGCACTTCCTTTTGAAGGAAATTTGAGAGATTATGTTCCTTATAACAATTAGCCACCCTTGTAGGGACAAACGTACCTTTCTGCAGATGCTCTATGATCCGGGCAATCTCATTTGGCCGTAAATTGAAGAACATCCAGCGGCTATATGCCTTATTCTCATTGTTTTCGCCGGACGACATGCTGTAACTCATGCGCGTGAAAGCCAAGAACAAAAGGGCAGTCTTGGCATGAATCAATATATGTGTGGAACCGATATCTCCACTATAGAGGACAAGAAATTTTGGGGCGGTGAGGCAAAAATCACACGGGAAAATGAAGTACTTTCAAGGACTGCCATAGAATGGACAGACGTTCACTAAAACAGTCATAATTTTGTCATTCGGAGTCCGTGTCAGACCCACAAGTTCTCAAACTACTTGCGGCAAGCATCCGAATCTAGAAAATATTCCCCGCTTGCGCCAGGAGGCCCGGAGTACCCTCATATATGGCCTTAAGCAGGTCTTTTTGGCCCTAAAAGTCAAAGAACATCATTCGTCGCTGTTTTTCAGACAAGTTTCTGAACCCATTGGCACTTCCTTCTGAAGGAAATTCGAGAGATTATGTTGCTTATAGACATTAGCCCCCCTGGTAGGGACAAACGTACCTTTCTGCAGATGCTCTATCATCTGGGCAATCTCATTTTGCCGTAAATTGAAGAAAATCCAGCGGCTATATGCCTTATTCTCCTTGTTTTCGCCGGATGGCATGCTGTAACTCATGCACGTGAAAGCCAAGAATAAAAGGGCATTCCTGGCATCGGTCAATATATATGTGGAAACGATATCTCCACTATAGAGGACAAGAAATTTTGGGGCAGTCAGGCAAAAAGCGCACGAGAAAATGAAGTACTTTCAAGGACTGCCATAGAATGGACAGATGTTCACTAAATCAATCAGAATTTTATCATTCAGAGTCTGTGTCAGACCCATAAGTACTGAAACTGCTCGCGGCGAGCATGCAAATCCGAAAAATACTCCCCACTTGCGCCAGGAGGCCCGGTGTACCCTCAAATTCAGCCTTAAGCATGACTTTTTGGCCGTGAAAGTCAAAGAACATCATTCGTCGTTGTTTTTCAGACAAGTTTCTGAACCCGTTGGCACTTCCTTCTGAAGGAAATTTGAGAGATTATGTTCCTTATAGACATTAGCCCCCCTGGTAGGGACAAACGTACCTTTCTGCAGATGCTCTATGATCCGGGCAATCTCATTTGGCCATAAATTGAAGAAAATCCAGCGGCTATATGCCTTATTATCCTTGTATTCGCCGGATGGCATGCTGTAACTCATGCGCGTTAAAGCCAAGAACAAAAGGGCATTCCTGGCATCGGTTAATATATATGTGGAAACAATATCTCCACTATAAAGGACAAGAAATTTTGGGGCAGTCAGGCAAAAAGCGCACGAGAAAATGAAGTACTTTCAAGGACTGCCATAGAATGGACAGATGTTCACTAAAAGAGTCATAATTTTGTAATTCAGAGTCCGTGTCAGACCCATAAGTACTCAAACTGCTCGCAGCGAGCACGCGAATCCAAAAAATACTCCCCACTTGCGGTAGGAGGCCCGGTGTACGCTCAAATTAAGCCTTAGGCATGCCTTTTTGGCCCTGAAAGTCAAAGAACATCATTCGTCGCTGTTTTTCAGACAAGTTTCTAAACCCATTGGCACTTCCTTTTGAAGGAAATTTGAGAGATTATGTTCCTTATAGACATTAGCCCCCCTGGTAGGAACCAGCATACCTTTCTGCAGATGCTCTATGATCCGGGCAATCTCATTTGGCCGTAAATTGAAGAAAATCCAGCGGCTATATGCCTTATTCTCCTTGTTTTCGCCGAATGGCATGCTGTAACTCATGCGCGTGAAAGCCAAGAACAAAAGGGCATTCCTGGCATCGGTCAATATATATTTGGAAACGATATCTCCACTATAGAGGACAAGAAATTTTGGGGCAGTCAGGCAAAAAGCGCACGAGAAAATGAAGTACTTTCAAGGACTGCCATAGAATGGACAGATGTTCACAAAAACAGTCATAATTTTATAATTCAGAGTCTGTGTCAGACCCATAATACTCAAACTGCTCGCGGCAAGCACGCGATTCCAAAAATTACTCCCCACTTGCGCCAGGAGGCCCGGTGTACTCTCAAATTCAGCCTTAAGCATGACTTTTTGGCCCAGAAATTCAAAGAACTTCATTCGTCGCTGTTTTTCAGACAAGTTTCTGAACCCATTGGCACTTCCTTTTGAAGGAAATTTGAGAGATTATGTTCCTTATAGACATTAGCCACCCTAGTAGGGACAAACGTACCTTTCTGAGGATGCTCTATTATCCAGGCAATCTCATTTGGCCGTAAATTGAAGAACATCCAGCGGCTATATGCCTTATTCTCATTGTTTTCGCCGGACGGCATGCTGTAACTCATGCGCGTGAAAGCCAAGAACAAAAGGGCAGTCCTGGCATCAATCCATATATGTGTGGAAACGATATCTCCACTATAGAGGACAAGAAATTTAGGGGCGGTGAGGCAAAAAGCGCACGGGAAAATGAAGTACTTTCAAGGACTGCCATAGAATGGACAGATGTTCACAAAAACGGTCATAATTTTGTCATTCGGAGTCCGTGTCAGACCCACAATTTCTCAAACTACTTTAGGCGAGCGTCCGAATCCGGAAAATACTCCCCGCTTGCGCCAGGAGTCCCGGAGTACCCACAAATATGGCCTTAAGCAGGTCTTTTTGGCCCTGAAAGTCAAAGAACATCATTCATCGCTGTTTTTCAGACAAGTTTCTGAACCCATTGGCACTTCCTTTTGAAGGAAATTTGAGAGATTATGTTCCTTATAGACATTAGCCCCCCTGGTAGGGACAAACGTACCTTTCTGCAGATGCTCTATGATCCGGGCAATCTCATTTGGCCGTAAATTGAAGAAAATCCAGCGGCTATATGCCTTATTCTCCTTGTTTTCGCCGGAAGGCATGCTCTAACTCATGCGCGTGAAAGCCAAGAACAAAAGGGCAGTCCTGGCATCAATCAATATATATGTGGAAACAATATCTCCACTATAGAGGATAAGAAATTTTGGGGCAGTTAGGCAAAAAGCGCACGGGAAAATGAAGTACTTTCAAGGACTGCCATAGAATGGACAGATGTTCACTAAAACGGTCATAATTTTGTCATTCGGAGTCCGTGTCTGACCCATAAGTACTCAAACTGCTCGCGGCGAGCGCGCAAATCCAAAAAATACTCCGCACTTGCGCTAGGAGGCCCGGTGTACCCTCAAATTCAGCCTTAAGCATGACTTTTTGGCCCTGAAAGTCAAAGAACATCATTTGTCGCTATTTTTCAGACAAGTTTCTGAACCCACTGGCACTTCCTTTTGAAGGAAATTTGAGAGATTATGTTCCTTATAGACATTAGCCCCCCTGCTAGGGACAAACGTTCCTTTCTGCAGATGCTCTATGATCCGGGCAATCTCATTTGGCTGTAAATTGAAGAAAATCCAGCGGCTATATGCCTTATTCTCCTTATTTTCGCCGGATGGCATGCTGTAACTCATACACTTGAAAGCCAAGAACAAAAGGGCATTCCTGGCATCGGTTAATATATATGTGGAAACGATATTTCTCCACTATAGAGGACAAGAAATTTTGGGGCAGTCAGGCAAAAAGCGCACGAGAAAATGATGTATTTTCAAGGACTGCTATACAATGGAGAAATGCTCACTAAGACGGTCATAATTTTGTCATTAGGAGTCCGTGTCGGACCCATAAGTACTCAAACTGCTCGCGGCGAGTGTGCGAATCCAAAAAAATACTGCCCGCTTGCGCCAGGAGGCCCGGAGTGCCCTCAAATTCAGTATTAAGTAGGACTTTTTGGCCCTGAAAGTCAAAGAACATCATTCGTCGCTGTGTTTCAGACAAGTTTCTGAACCCATTGGCACTTCCTTTTGAAGGAAATTCGAGAGATTATGTTGCTTATAGACATTAGCCCCCTGGTAGGGACAAACTACCTTTGTAGATGCTCTATGATCAAGGCAATCTCATTTGGCGTAAATTGAAGAAAATCCGATGGGTATATGCCTTATTCTCCTTGTTTTTGCGGATGGCACGCTGTAACTCATGCACGTGAAAGCCAAGAACTAAACGGCATTCCTGGCATCGGTCAATATATATGTGGAAACGATATCTCCACCATAAAGGACAAGAAATTTTGGGGCAGTCAGGCAAAAATCGCACGAGAAAATGAAGTACTTTCAAGGACTGCCATAGAATAGACAGATGCTCACTAAGACGATCGTAATTATGTCATTAGGAGTCCGTGTTGGACCCATAAATACTCAAACTGCTCATGCAAGCGCTTGTGAATCAAAAATACTCCCGCTTGCGCGGGGAGGCCCGAGTACCCTCAAACTCAGCCTTAAGCAGGACTTTTGGCCCCGAAAGTCAAAGAACATCATTAAATCGTTGTTTTTTGAGACAAGTTTCGAACACATTGGCACTTCCTTTTGAAGGAAATTCGAGAGATTATGTTGTTTATAGACATTAGCCCCCTGGTAGGGACAAACATACCTTTCGAAGATGCTCTATGATCAAGGCAATCTCATTTGGCCGTAAATTGAAGAAAATCCAGCGACTATATGCCTTATTCTCCTTGTTTTCGCCGGATGGCATGCTGTAACAAATGCGCGTGAAAGCCAAGAACAAAAGGGCATTCCTGGCATCGGTCAATATATATGTGGAAACGATATCTCCACTATAGAGGACAAGAAATTTTGGGGCGGTTAGGCAAAAAGCTCACGGGAAAATGAAGTACTTTCAAGGACTCCCAAAGAATGGACAGATGTTCACTAAAACAGTCATAATTTTGTCATTCAGATTCCGTGTCGGACCCATAAGTACTCAAACTCCTCGTGACGAGCGCGTGAATCCAAAAAATACTCCCCTCTTGCGCCAGGAGGCCCGGAGTACCCTCAAATTGAGCCTTATGCAGGACTTTTTGGCCCTAAAAGTCAAAGAACATCATTCGTCGCTGTTTTTCAGACAAGTTTCTGAACCCATTGGGACTTCCTTTTAAAGGAAATTCAAGAGATTATGTTGCTTATATACATTAGACCCCTTGGTAGGGACCAACGTACCTTTCTACAGAAGCTCTATGATCCGGGCAATCTCATTTGGCCGTAAATTGAAGAAAATCCAGCGGCTATATGCCTTATTCTCCTTGTTTTCGCGGATGGCATCTTTGTAACTCATGCGGCGTGAAAGCCAAGAACAAAAGGGCATTCTGGCATCGGTCAATATATATGTGGAAACTAATCTCCACTATAGAGGACAAGAAATTTTAGGCGGTCGGTGAAAAAAAAGCGCGAGAAAATGAAGTACTTTCAAGGAGTGCCATAGAATGGACAGATGTTCACTAAAACCGTCATGATTTTGTCATTGAGTCGTGTCGGACCCATAAGTACTCAAACTGCTTTCATGCAAGCTGTGAATCAAAAATACTCCCCACTTGCACTAGGAGGCCAGGAGTACCCTCAAATTCAGCCTTAAGAAGGACTTTTTGGCCCTGAAAGTCAAAGAACATCATTCGTCGTTGTTTTTCAGACAAGTTTCTGAACCCATTGGCACTTCCTTTTGAAGGAAATTTGAGAGATTATGTTCCTTATAGACATTAGCCCCCTGGTACGGACAAACGTACCTTTCTGCAGATGCTCTATGATCCGAGCAATCTCATTTCGCCGTAAATTGAAGAAAATCCAGTGGCTATATGCCTTATTCTCCTTGTATTCGCCGGATGGCATGCTGTAACTCATGCGCGTGAAAGCCAAGAACAAAAGGGCATTCCTGGCATCGATCAATATATATGTGGAAACGATATCTCCACTATAGAGGACAAGAAATTTTTGGGCGGTTAGGCAAAAAGCGCACGGGAAAATAAAGTACTTTCAAGGACTGCCATAGATTGGACAGATGT
This sequence comes from Aegilops speltoides, assembly GCA_021437245.1. Taxonomy (NCBI): domain Eukaryota; kingdom Viridiplantae; phylum Streptophyta; class Magnoliopsida; order Poales; family Poaceae; genus Aegilops; species Aegilops speltoides. The sequence continues at coordinate 294,203,090 of CM038147.1, forward strand.
GCACTAAAATGGTCATAATTTTGTCATTCCGAGTCCGTGTCAGACCCACAAGTTCTCAAACTGCTTGCGGCGAGCGTCCGAATGCAGAATATACTCCCCACTTGCGCCAGGAGGCCCGGAGTACCCTTAAATACGGCCTTAACCAGGAATTTTTGGCCCTGAAAGTCAAAGAACATCATTCGTCGCAGTTTTTCAGACAAGTTTCTGAACCCATTGGCACTTACTTTTCAAGGAAATTTGAGAGATTATGTTCCTTATAGACATTAGCCCCCCTGGTAGGGACAAACGTACCTTTCTGCAGATGCTCTATGATCCGGGCAATCTCACTTGGCCGTAAATTGAAGAAAATCCAGCGGCTATATGCCTTATTCTCCTTGTATTCGCCGGATGGCATGCTGTAACTCATGCACGTGAAAGCCAAGAACAAAAGGGCATTCTTGGCATTGATCAATATATATGTGGAAGTGATATCTCCACTACAGAGGGCGAGAAATTTTGGGGCAGCTAGGCAAAAAGCGCACGGGAAAATAAAGTACTTTCAAGGACTGCCATAGATTGGACAGATGTGCACTAAAACGGTCATAATTTTGTCATTCCGAGTCCGTGTCAAACCCACAAGTTCTCAAACTGCTTGCGGCGAGTGTCCGAATCCAGAATAAACTCCCCGCTTGCCCTAGGAGGCCCGGAGTACCCTTAAATACGGCCTTAAGCAGGAATTTTTGGCCCTGAAAGTCAAAGAACATCATTCGTCGCAGTTTTTCAAACAAGTTTCTGAACCCATTGGCACTTCCTTTTGAAGGAAATTTGAGAGATTATGTTCCTTATAGACATTTGACCCCCTGGTAGGGACAAACGTACCTTTCTGCAGATGCTCTATGATCCGGGCAATCTCATTTGGCCGTAAATTGAAGAAAATCCAGCGGCTATATGCCTTATTCTCCTTATTTTCGCCGGATGGCATGTTGTAACTCATACACGTGAAAGCCAAGAACAAAAGGGCATTCCTGGCATCGGTCAATATATATGTTTAAACGATATCTCCACTATAAAGGACAAGAAATTTTGGGGCAGTCAGGCAAAAAGCGCACGAGAAAATGAAGTATTTTCAAGGACTGCCATAGAATGGAGAGATGCTCACTAAGACGGTCATAATTTTGTCATTAGGAGTCCGTGTTGGACCCATAAGTACTCAAACTGCTTTCATGGCGCTATGTGAATCAAAAATACTCCCGCTTGCGCTGGAGGCCTGGAGTACCCTCAAATTCAGCCTTAAGCGGACTTTTGGCCCCGAAGTCAAAGAACATCATTAAATCGCTGTTTTTCAGACAAGTTTCTGAACCCATTGGCACTTACTTTTGTAGGAAATTCGAGAGATTATGTTGCTAGCCCCCCTGGTAGGGACAAACGTTCCTTTCTGCAGATTCTAAATGATCCGGGCAATCTCATTTGGCCGTAAATTGAAGAAAATCCAGCGGCTATATGCCTTATTCTCCTTGTTTTCGCCGGATGGCATGCCGTAACTCATGCACGTGAAAGCCAAGAACTAAAGGGCATTCCTGGCATCGGTCAAAATATATGTGGAAATGATATCTCCACTATAGAAGACAAGAAATTTTGGGGCAGTCAGGCAAAAAGCGCATGAGAAAATGAAGTACTTTCAAGGACTACCATAGAATGGACCTATTTTCACTAAAACAGTCATAACATTGTCATTCAGAGTCTGTGTCGGACCTATAAGTACTCAAACTGCTTTCATGAAAAGCTGTGAATCAAAATACTCCCCACTTGCGCGGGAGGCCGGAGTACCCTCAAATCTGCCTTAAGCAGGACTTTTGGTACGAAAGTCAAAGAACATCGTTAAATCGCTGTTTTTCAGACAAGTTTCTGAACCCATTGGCACTTCCTTTTGAAGGAAATTCGAGAGATTATGTTGCTTATAGACATTATCCCCCCTGGTAGGGACAAACTACCTTTCTGCAGATGCTCTATGATCTGGGTATCTCATTTGGCCATAAATTGAAGAAAATCCAGCGGCTATATGCCTTATTCTCCTTGTTTTTGCCGGATGGCATGCTGTAACTCATGCACGTGAAAGCAAAGAACTAAAGGGCATTCCTGGCATCGGTCAATATATATGTGGAAACGATATCTCCACTATAGAGGACAAGAAATTTTGGGGCAGTCAGGCAAAAAGCGCACGAGAAAATGAAGTATTTTCAAGGACTACCATAGAATGGAGAGATGCTCACTAGGACGGTCATAATTTTGTCATTAGGAGTCCGTGTCGGACCCATAAGTATTCAAACAGCTCGCGGCGGCGTCTTGAATCAAAAATACTCCCGCTTGCGCGGGAGGCTGGAGTACCCTCAAATTCAGCCTTAAGCAGGACTTTTGGCCCAGAAGTCAAAGAACATCATTAAATCCTGTTTTTTAGACAAGTTTACGAACCCATTGGCACTTCCTTTTGAAGGAAATTCGAGAGATTATGTTGCTTAGAGACATTAGCCCCCCTGGTAGGGACAAACGTACCTTTCTGCAGATTCTAAATGATCCGAGCAATCTCATTTGGCCGTAAATTGAAGAAAATCCAGCGGCTATATGCCTTATTCTCCTTGTTTTCCCCGGATGGCATGCTGTAACTCATGCGCGTGAAAGCCAAGAACAAGAGGGCATTCCTGGCATCGGCCAATATATATGTGGAAATGATATCTCCACTATAAAAGACAAGAAATTTTGGGGTAGTCAGGCAAAAAGCGCACGAGAAAATAAAGTACTTTCAAGGACTGCCATAGAACGGACGGATGTTCACTAAAACAGTCATAATATTGTCATTCAGAGTCTGTGTCAGACCTATAAGTACTCAAACTGCTTGCGGCGAGTGCGCGAATCCAAAAAATACTCCCCGCTTGCGCTAGGATGCCCAGAGTACCCTCAAATACGGCCTTGAGCAGGACTTTTTGGCCCTGAAAGTCAAAGAACATCATTCATCGCTGTTTTTCACACAAGTTTCTGAACCCATTGGCACTTCCTTTTGAAGGAAATTCGAGGGATTATGTTGCATATAGACATTATCCCCCCTTGTAGGGACCAACTACCTTTCTGTAGATGCTCTATGATCTGGGCAATCTCATTTGGCCATAAATTGAAGAAAATCCAGCGGCTATATGCCTTATTCTCCTTGTTTTTGCCGGATGGCATGCTGTAACTCATGCACGTGAAAGCAAAGAACTAAAGGGCATTCCTGGTGATGAGGACATCAATACCATTGTTACACCCATAGCCCCTGCTGCTATACATACTGGACCAATTACTAGAGCTCGCGCACGCCAACTAAATTACCAGGTACTTTCGTTTCTTGGTAATGATTCTAATGTTCATGAGAATATGATGCTGCCTAAATTGGATACATTTGTTTTGCTTACAAATGAAGGGCCTAGCTTAGAAAAGGATGAACATTGGAGCAAGAACAAGCATGGAGATGATGGCATGCGCAAGGGGGACAAGAACGGAGTTACATGTGGTGATTTCAGGACTTTGAAGCCACCATTATTAGTGCATGAAGCCTTGGACGAAATATACAAGATGCCACTTCATAAATTTCGCCCAGAGGCTATTCTAGGTGCTGCGTCACCTTATGATAGAGGCGGGGTGTCCCGATCTTTCGATGAGATGATAGCTATCGATTTGGTGGAGACGTCTTTGACGATCCAACTACAAACATGCACGACGTTGCGCCTTAGCAATCGCTAAACCAACTCCGAGACGTTATTGATCACGCTGGAGCACGATCAACCTGACCACGAAGGTCTATTCCTGCAAGCAATCGAAGAACAAGCAAGAATATGATAAAGCAATCTGAATATTGCGAATATATATGAAGTATTGATAATGGTGGGGATCCGTAAGCCGTCTTGGTGCTGGTCGTTGGACACAAAGCGAAGTACGAAGTTGCAATGGCTAACTTTTAACTAAACAAATCCCAAGCAAAAAGCTACTAGATGGATCTACTTATATAGGAGCAAGGGGTGACGGCCAAGGAGGTGGGAGAACGTCCCAAGGCAGCCTAAAACTAACCCTAGGTCGTACAAGGCCAATGGGCCCAAGTGGAGGTGACATAACACCTTTGGACTTGTAGTTTGACTCGGATTCTGGTGCAGCGTCAGATTGTTTCGTCCACAACTCAACGCTCCGGACGACTTTTAAGGTGATTCCAGTTGTGCTGGAAACAGCATGAAATCTACTTTCCAACAAAAAAAGAATCACCCAATTCGGAGTCCGTATGAAAACGTTGTTGACGTTTTGAGTCAGGTATGTCTGTGTAGTCCGAATCTGAATCCAGGACGTGAGAGACTTGGACTCTATCTTCTCTTGGCCCAAAAGTGACGTGAGAAGACTTTTTGAACAGCACCTAAACTTCTCCTTTTCCCTTATCTTCATATGTGGATTGTACAAATGTCCCATACACCTGCAATTAGATAAAACACAAAAGTGTGTGAAGTATTTTAGATTCGGGTAACATAAATAGATTATTGAATAGTTTGCACTAGAAATCACATGACAAATATGCATGTATGCAATATTTTTGGTCATATACAAGGTAGTCATGTCCTCATCATCCTCCCCTTTTTGAAAATAAAGCCGTCCTCGGCATTGTTTAATCTGAAATGTGGCTAACAAAAGAGACAAGGTGTACATGTTGTATATGTATACGTCATCCATTTTTACTTTCCTTGATTTTTGCATATATGACACATGAATAGATGAGTAACTTGCATAGTTCATAAAATCTAAAGCCAACAAATTAGCACAAGAACTAGAAGGCATGAAAATATTGCAACTCAGTTTGCACATATAAGTGAAGCTCTTATTTATTTCAAAAGATTGACAATGTTCATCATTAAACCATCCCAACATTGGTGAATAAACCTTACTTGCATCAAATTTACATGCTACAATATGCTTAAATAAGCAAACATGCAATGAGTCATTCGACACAGAATCATCACCAAGATTAGAGGTCATATCAAAACGATTAAACATTGATTCTTTTGCATCAACAGTTAATTCAATGGGTGCACTCAAAATTGTTGGTATTTCAGTTGTTTGATCACATAGCGCATTCATGGCAGTATCAAGATTCTCTAAAATAGGTGTTGTGCTCAAATCACCAGGTAACTCAACACATGATGCATTCAAGTTAACTAGGGATGCATCATTCTCATGTGAAGTTATATCATCAATACCTTTACTGTTACCTTGTAGCAAAGACGTAGCTGATGTAGGTACGCACGTAGACAATGCACCATACTCTTGAGATGATGTCGCGCTCACAATTCAAGGTGGGGCTTCTCTAGTAGGTGCAACGGTGGAGGAACCAACCGACGGTGGTGAGCATGAACTGGAATAGTAGTTGTTGTAGTCACCCAATGCATCCTCCTGTAACTGTCTCTCAAAGGTACAAGCACGGACATACATACCGGTAATGCAACGAGGAATATCTGAAATCTTGCTGAATATCATGGTTCAAACCACCAAAAATCTATTCATTGTATCATCCTCAGATTCTTCTATGTCACAATGATGCATATAAGATTTGAACTCTTGGTAGTAAGTATGAACAGTGTTATTGCCTTGTTTAAATTGTTCAAATTTATGAAGCAATTCACGACGATAGTAAGGAGGAAAAACTGTTTTCTCATTACATCTTTCAAATCTTTCCAAGTTGTGGGTTGGTTATCAATGTTTTTCTTACAATGCACACTCCACCAAGCAGAAGCAAAACCGATAAATGCTCTAGTGGCAGCTCGTACTTGCTCAAGTTCAGAAAAAACATGTTGACTAGAAACTTGTTCTACTTCAAGCTCCCAAGCTAGATAAATAGCAGGATTAAATCTACCCTCAAATGGCGGTAAAGAGCTAACTGGCCATGTGCTTGTGCGTGTTGTCCCAACTCTCGTGATGGTGAAGATGTGTTAAATCGTCCAAGAACTTCTATCTCGAAACCTGTCATGATTAGTAGAAACAAGAAACAAAATTCGAGAATAATGTTCCTATGAACTACTAGGATGTGGTTGTAAAGTGCTCACGATAAAGCAAATATCAATATCTTACAAGTTCTTACCATGCGGCGGTGGTGACGAGGCAACCAGCGGTGTCAAGTAACTCTGAAGATTGTGTAAAGCGATTGCGAGGAACGTCACGATATACGGTGTAGAAATATGTGGAGCTGGGTTGGCTATATATGGTAGCAAAAATTTAGCAATAATCAATTCAAAGATGCAATGTTGAATAAGCGCTCACTTGCGGTACTATGCTGGTCCTAGGCTAGACCGGACTAGAGACGCGAGCCTAGAACACTAATGAGGTCACGGCGTAGCACAACTAGCATCAATGAAGGATACTAAGTAGCTCTTGACAACAATATATAAGTGAAGATCACAACGGCAGTGAAGATAATGATGAAAAATAACTGCCAAGCAGGACATACAACAACTCTCTCTCCAACTTTCCTCTTGAAAAGTTTGAGCCAATTTTCTGATAAATTCTTTCAAAGAATGCTACTAACTCAAGCTTTCCAATGCAAAAAGAATCACTCAATTCCGAGTTGATATGAGGAGTCAAAGAATTCTAAAACAGGCTTGAAAAATTGGAACAAGCTGTGTTCACGAACTTCAGAGGGCAAAAACACCTATTTAGAAGCCGATTTTGAGGTGTCAAATATTGAACAAGCTTCTGCAACTATTTAGATGCGGCTCGTCACTAGCTTCAATTTGAGTACTCACGGAGCCAAAACGGACTTCGTATGAGGAAGATACACCTGTTTTACTGAATAGTGCACAAAACAGATTCCAATCCGAATTCAGGTACGAGATTGATTCTAGATAGATCCGATTTTTTTTCCTCTCTCTTTTTTTCTCACGCTTTTTTCTTTTCTTCTCTCTCTTTTCTTTTTTCCTTTCCTTTTTTCTCTCTTTTTTCTCTCTTTTTTTCTCCCTCTTTCCAAGACAAACTAGATAAGATGCAGATTGGATCAGGCAAAGATGTGAATGACCTCAACTATGATTATGACAATGAACAGTAGCGTAGTACGTGGTGAAATTAATAGATGGGATGGTGGACAGCGGAAGGGATAATGATGCAGCAGCGGCGTGACTAATGTGAACAGAACTCGAAACTCTAAAGGAACTAGACACTAAGACCAGCAGCCCGACACGATGATGCAACCGATAATTCAACTATGCAAGCAACGAATAGAAAATTGCAAAGGCTCGGACTGGCTTGGATAAAGGATGAACAGATCTAACTTTTTGTGGCTTTTTCATGGACTATAGGTATGAATGACAGATGCGATCTAAACTATGAAAAACTGTAAAATCTCACAGAGCAACCTGAAAACTGATACCACTTGATAGAGGCGGGGTGTCCGATCTTTCGATGAGATGATAACTATCGATTTGGTGGAGCGACTTTGACGATCTGACTACAAGCGTGCCTGACGTTGCGCCTTAGCAATCGCTAAACCAACTCCGAGAGGTTATTGACCACGCGGAGCACAATCAACCTGACCACGAAGGTCTATTCCTGCAAGCAATCGAAGAACAAGCAAGAATATGATAAAAGCAATCTGAATATTGCGAGTATGTATGAAGTATTGATAAAGGTGGGGATCCGTAAGCGGTCTTGGTCTGGTCGTTGGACACAAGCGAAGTACGAAGTTGCAATGGCTAACTTTTAACTAAACAAATCCCAGCAAAAAGCTACTAGATGGATCTACTTATATAGGAGCAAGGGGTGACGGCCAAGGAGGTGGGAGAACGTCCCAAGGCAGCCTAAAACTAACCCTAGGTCGTACAAGGCCAATGGGCCCAAGTGGAGGTGACGTAACACCTTTGGACTTGTAGTTTGACTCGGATTCTGGTGCAGCGTCAGATTGTTTCGTCCACAACTCAACGCTCCGGACGGCTTTTAAGGTGATTCCAGTTGTGCTGGAAAGAGCATGAAATCTACTTTCCAACAAAAAAAGAATCACCCAATTCGGAGGCCGTATGAAAAAGTTGTTGACGTTTTGAGTCAGGTATGTCTGTGCAGTCCGAATCTGAATCCAGAACGTGAGAGACTTGGACTCTATCTTCTCTTGGCCCAAAAGTGACGTGAGAAGACTTTTTGAACAGCACCTAAACTTCTCCTTTTCCCTTATCTTCATATGTGGATTGTACAAATGTCCCATACACCTGCAATTAGATAAAACACAAAAGTGTGTGAAGTATTTTTGTTCTGGGCAACATAAATAGATTATTGAATAGTTTGCACTAGAAATCACCTGACAAATATGCATGTATGCAATATTTTTGGTCATATACAAGGTAGTCATGTCCTCATCATCTTATTATTGGGCCAGGCCCATGTAATTTCGAAATACATAAGTATAGGCTATTTTTAGAGTCCGTATGTGTGGGGAAACAAGAGATAAGGTTAGTTTCGGACCCCTCCACCAAGGGCCATGAAATCCCCCCCCCCTCTTCCTCCATATATACAGCCCTTAGGGCACCGTTTAGACTTTGGGTTTTGTTTAGATTAAAAGTTCGCCATAGCTGCAACCGGCGTGCCGTTTGTGTTCAACGACCGGACAAAGCGTCCAGAACCCCACCTTGATCAATAAAGCTTTCATCTTATATTCGCAATATCCAGATTGCAATCTCAGTTTCTTGCTTGTTCTTCGTTTGCTCGCAGGAAACAGACCTTCGTGGTCAGGTTGATCGTGCTCCGGCATGGTCAATAACCTCTCGGAGTTGGTTTAGCGATTGCTAGGCGCGACGTCCTCGCACGTTAAGTAGTCGGTCGTCAAAGTCGGCTTCCACCAAAGCGAAATCCACCATCTCATCGAAGACGGGACACCTTTGCCTCTATCAAGTGGTATCAGATTTCCAGGTTGCTCGGTGAGATTTTACAGTTTTTCGTAGTTTAGATCGAGTCTGTTCTTCATACCTATAGTCCACGAAAAAGCCACAAAAAAATTAGGGTTAGTTCATCCTATCGAACCGATCGAGCCTTTGCATAATCTTTTCTGTATTTGCATTGTTGAATTTGCGGTTGCATCGTCGTGTCTAGTTGCTAGTCTTAGAGTCTAGTCTTTTAGAGTTTTGAGTTCTGGTCATAAGTTGTCACGCCGCCGCCGCACCATTATCATTGCCTTGCCATCTACCACCACCGCTTATCCGCCACCGCTTCGAATCCGTATCCATATATCCACCACCAATCCGAGTTCCTTGCATATTAGGTTTGTTTTCAGGATCCATCTAGTTTTCCGATTCGTGTTTCCTTGTCTTAGTAGGTTTCGGATTCCAGCAATATTTTGCCGTCCGTAGAAGAGGTTGGTTTCCAAAAAAAAAACGCACGGGAAACCACCCTCCGTTTAGGCCCAAAATTTACCAAAAACGCACGGGACAAAAAAATTTCTGGCTATCCTATTTTTAGGTGTTTCTAAGCGTATTGAGACAGTCCCCGTTATAGAAAGTTTTTTTTGACCCGTTTCAGTTTTTGGGTCCAGCAATCGAAAAAAAATTTGGTCGAAAAATTTCATGCCCATCCTGTCAGTTTGACCTGGGAAGAGTTTGAGACACTCGCCATTATAGTGATTTTTCGCAAAAAAAAAGAGCAGCGCAAAAAAAAAGCAGCGCAAAAAAAAGAGCGAAAAAAAAATTCAGAGTGTGCTTTTCCCTTGTTTACGTGCAGCGCCGTGATTTTGTTAGTGTTCTAGGCTCGCGTCTCTAGCACGGTCTAGCCTAGGACCAACCACAATACCGTCGTTGAGCGTTTATTCAACTTTGCATCTCTGAATTGATTATTCTGACCTTTTTGCTACCATATTATAAGCCTTCCCAGCTCTACATACATCTCGTCGTGCGTGTGATTCTCCACAGTAATCGCTATAGCCAAGCTTTGAGAGTTTTGACTACAACGGTTGCCGATCACCACCGCTCTTTGGGTAAGAACTAGTAAGAATTTGAGATTTGCTTGACGGGTTTGTGATACACCACCACCACTTCTTAGTAGTCTGTAGGATCATATTCTTGTGTGTTTCTATTTGCTTCTAACCATGGTAGGATCACAAGCCGATGAGACTGATTGGGAGAACCTGACGAACAAACAGCTACATGATAAGTTTCAGCAAATGATGATTGGACAGGTGCAAGATGTGCTAAACAGATTTGACGAGGCCATGGAGAAGATAGATGGCATTGAGAAGACGTTTGAAACAAAGCTTGATAGCAAGTTTGATGAATTGCTCGTGCGTTTTCCACAACCACCGCCCGGCTGCACCTATCGCACCTCTGCAAGCGACAACAACTCGCCCCTTCCGAATCGGTATGGACGAGCTCAGCGTGTTCCTATTGAGCCAGGACAAACTTCGGTGCCGCTGCTACTGCTGTTGGTGCTTCTTTGGCTCCTGCCTCTGCTGCTGCTGGTACCGAGGAGGATGATGAGTATCTGGGCGATTATGAGGATGAGGTTGATCAACATCGAACTACGTGCAACCACCAGCACCAAAACCACCGGTCGTCCACATGCAAATAATGGCAATGTTAGGGCTCCCCTCAGTGCGAGATGATGACCATCTCCTAAACTGAAATTGAATATTCCACCATTTGAGGGTAGATATGTTCTGATATATATCTTACTTGGGAGTTAGAAACTGAACAACGATTTACATGTTTACAATATCACGAGGAGAGGCGTGTTCTGCTGCTGTTTGTGCTTTCACTAGCTTTGCATGTGTTTGGTGGTCGAACATTGTAGATTATATCCTGTTCCAGCTACTTGGGCTGCTTGAAAACTGCTATGCGTACTCGTTGGGTTCCACCATATTATCAACGTGAATTACTTCAAAAATTGCAGCGCTTAAGACAAGGTAAAAATTTGTAGAAGAATATTATCGGGAATTACAAACTGGCTTGATTAGATGTGGTATTGTTGAGGAGAATGAAGCTATGCTTGCACGTTTTCGGGTGGATTAAATAGAGATTCAGACCATTCTAAACTATAAGGATTATAATAATATCACTCGTTTATTCCATCTTGCTTGTAAAGCTGAGCGTGAAGTGAGGATCGGCAGGCATTGGCGCGCACCAACTTTTTCTGCAGGTCGACCTTCATCATGGACACCACGTGCATCATCTACTTCCTTTGCACCATCACCTCCTTGGTGCCACCTCCAACCGTGATACAAGAAAGCAGGTACAACCACCACTATCGGCCAAGAGCACACTGCCGGGCCTGCCTGAGCTCTTCTTCTTCCATGGCGTCAGCAGGGCACACAAGTGATATTATTTGTCGTCGTTGTAAGGGAAGAGGACATTTTTGAGAGAATGCAAATCTCAGCGTGTGATGATTACTACCGAGGATGGTGGGTATGAGTCCGCTAGTGAATATGATGAGGAGACTTTGGCTCTTATTACACATGAGGAACACGGTGGAGATGATTCGATCATGAGACACAATACATGGCTCTTTGAAGATCTTGTGGTATGAATGTTTAGTTGCTCAACGTGTTTTGAGTGTGCAGGTTACACAAGTGAGCAAAATCAAAGGCATAATTTGTTCCATACAAAGGAGTTGTGAAGGAACTTTCTATTAGCGTCATCATAGATGGAGGGAGCTGCAACAACTTGGCTAGCATGGAGATGGTGGAGAAGCTATCTCTCACCACAAGACCACATCCACATCCTTACTACATCCAATGGTTCAACAACAGCGGCAAGGTTAAGGTAACACGTCTTTGTTAGTGTGCATTTTAGTATCTCTACATATGCTGATTATGTTGATTGTGATGTGGTACCTATGCAAGCATGTTCCTTATTACTTGGTAGACCATGGCAATTTGATAAAATTTGTACACCATGGTAGAAACAATCGATATACTCTTGTTCATAGGGATAAAAATATTACTTTGCTTCCTATGACTCTGATTCCATTTTGAAAGATGATATTAATAGAGCTAATAAAGCAAAACAGGAGAAAAATAAGAGTGAAAATCAGATTGTGGCAAAAGAATTTGAGCAACACATGAAGCCTAATAATAAACCATCTCTTGTTGCTTCGAAATTAAATTGAAAAGTGCATGTTTACTTGCCACCAAATCTGATATTGATGAGCTAGATTTTAGCAAATCTGTTTGCTATGCTTTTGTGTGCAAAGAGGCATTATTTTCATTCGAGGGCGTGCCTTCCTCTTTGCCCCTGCTGCCACTAACATTTTGCGGGAGTTCGTTGATGTCTTTCCACAAGAAGTGCCACCGGATTACCACCTATTCGAGGATTGAGCATCAAATTGACTTAATTCCGGTGCATCATTACCCAACCGTGCACCATACCGTACCAATCCGGAGGAGGCGAAGGAGATTATCGTCAAGTCACTGAGAGCTGCTCGACAAAGGTTATATCTGCGAATCCCTTAGTCCTTGTGCTGTTCCTATTATTCTAGTGCGAAAAAGGATGGTACTTCACGTATGTGTGTTGATTGTAGAGGCATTAATAATATTACTATTAGTTATCATCACCCTATTCCTAGGCTAGATGATATGCTTGATGAATTGAGTGGCTCTACAATATTCTCCAAAGTTGATTTGCGTAGTGGATACCATCAAATTCGTATGAAATTGGGAGATGAATGGAAAACAACATTTAAAACTAAGTTTGGATTATATGAGTGGTTAGTCATGCCTTTTGGGTTAACTAATGCACCTAGTACTTTCATGAGATTAATGAACGAAGTTTTACGTGCTTTCATTGGACGATTTGTGGTAGTCTATTTTGATGATACTGATTTATAGCAAATCTTTGGAAGAACATTTGGAACATTTACGTGCTGTTTTTATTGCTCTACGAGATGCACGTTTGTTTGGTAACCTTGGGAAGTGCACCTTTTGCACCGACCGAGTGTCTTTTCTTGGTTATGTTGTTACTCCACAGGGAATTGAAGTTGATAAAGCCAAGATTGAAGCTATTGAGAGTTGGCGCAGCCCAAAGCGGTCACACAAGTGAGGAGTTTTCTTGGCCTCGCTGGATTCTATAGGCGTTTTGTCGAGAGATTTCAGCACCATTGCTGCACCTCTCAATGAGCTTACAAAGAAGGATGTGCCTTTTGTTTGGGGTACCGCATACGGAAGAAGCCTTCACGGTATTGAAAGATAAGTTGACACATGCTCCTTTACTCCAACTTCACGATTTTAATAAGACTTTTGAGCTTGAATGTGATGCTAGTGGAATTGGATTAGGAGGTGTGTTATTACAAGATGGCAAACCTGTTGCATACTTTTACGAAAAATTGAGTGGGCCTAGTCTGAATTATTCTACTTATGATAAAGAATTATATGCTCTTGTTAGGACTTTAGAAACATGGCAACATTATTTATGGCCCAAAGAATTTGTTATACATTCGATCATGAATCTTTGAAACATGTTAAAAGTCAAGCTAAACTGAATCGTAGACATGCTAAATGGGTTGAATTCATTGAGACTTTCCCTTATGTCATTAAACACAAGAAGGGTAAAGAAAATGTTATTCTTGATGCATTGTCTAAATCGCTATACTATGCTTTCAAAACTTGACTTCAAAATATTTGGTTTGGAGACCATCAAAGATCACTATGTGCATGATGCTGATTTTAAAGATGTATTGCAGAATTGTAAAGAAGGAAGAACATGGAACAAGTTTGTCGTTAATGATGGATTTGTGTTCCTGCTAACAAGCTATGCATTCCAGCTAGCTCCGTTCGTGTTTTGTTGTTGCAGGAGGCGCATGGAGGAGGACTAATGGGACACTTTGGCGTGAAGAAGGCGGAGGGCGTACTTGCTACACATTTCTTTTGGCCAAAGATGAGGCGGGATGTTGAGCATTTTATTGCTCATTGCACTACATGTCAAAAAGCTAAGTCACGACTCAATCCTCATGGTTTATATATGCCTTTGCACTGTACCTAGTGTTCCTTGGGAGGATATATCTATGGACTTTGTCTTAGGTTTACCTAGAACAAAGAAGGGAGGATAGCATATTTGTTGTCGTGGATAGATTCTCGAAAATGGCACACTTTATACCATGTCATAAAAGCGATGATCTTTGTTAATGTTGCTGATTTGTTCTTTCGTGAAATTATTCGCTTGCATGGTGTGCCAAATACTATTGTTTCAGATCGTGATACTAAATTTCTTAGCCACTTTTGGAGATATTTATGGGCTAAGTTGGGGACTAAACTGCTTTTTAGTACTACTTGTCACCCCAAACCGATGGACAAACTGAAGTAGTCAATAGAACATTGTCTACTATGCTTAGTGCTGTTCTAAAGAATAATAAGAAAATGTGGGAGGAATGCTTGCCTCATATTGAATTTGCTTATAATCGTTCATTGCATTCTACTACTAAGATGTGCCCTTTTGAAGTTGTGTATGGTTTCCTACCTCGTGCACCTATTGATTTGTTGCCTCTTCCATCTTGGAGAAGGTTAATTTTGATGCTAAAGAACGTGCTGAATTGATTTTAAAAATGCATGAGTTAACTAAGGAAAATATTGAGCGTATGAATGCTAAATATAAACTTCTTTGGAGATAAGGGTAGAAAACATGTTGTGTTTGCACTGGAGATCTTGTTTGGTTACATTTGCGTAAGGATAGATATCTGATTTGCGCAAATCAAAGCTAATACCACGTCTGCTGGTCCCTTTAAGGTGTTGGAGAAAGTAAATGATAATGCATATAAACTTGAGCTGCTGCAGATTTTGGGGTTAGTCCCACTTTTAACATTGCAGATTTGAAGCCATATTTGGGTGAGGAAGATGAACTTCCGTCGAGGGCGACTTCAATTCAAGAAGGGAGGATGATGAGGACATCAATACCATTGTTACACCCACAGCCCCTGCTGCTATACATCTTGGATCAATTACTAGAGCTCGCAAGACGCCAACTAAATTACGGTACTTTCGTTTCTTGGTAATGATTCTAATGTTCATGAGAATATGATCTTGCCTAAATTGGATACATTTGTTTTGCTTACAAATGAAGGGCCTAGCTTGGAAAAGGATGAACATTGGAGCAAGAACAAGCATGGAGATGATGGCATGCGCAAGGGGACAAAACGGAGTTACAAGTGGTGATTTCAGGACTTTGAAGCCACCATAATGAGTGCATGAAGCCTTGGATGAAATATACAAGATGCCACTTCATAAATTTCGTCCAGAGGCTATTCTAGGTGCTGCGTCACCTTATTATTGGGCCAGCCCATGTAATTTCGAAATACATAAGTATAGGCTATTTTTAGAGTCCGTATGTGGGGAAACAAGAGATAGGGTTTGTTTGGACCCCTCCACCAAGGGCCACGAAATTCCCCCTCTTCCTCCATATATACAGCCCTTAGGGCACCGTTTAGACTTTGGGTTTTGTTTAGATTAAAAGTTCGCCATAGCTGCAACCAGCGTGCCGTTTGTGTTCAACGACCGGACAAATGCGTCCACGAACCCCACCTTGATCAATAAAGCTTTCATCTTATATTCGCAATATCCAGATTGCAATCTCAGTTTCTTGCTTGTTCTTCGTTTGCTCGCAGGAAACAGACCTTCGTGGTCAGGTTGATCGTGCTCCGGCGTGGTCAATAACCTCTCGGAGTTGGTTTAACGATTGCTAAGGCGCGACGTCCTCGCACGTTCATAGTCGGGTCGTCAAAGTCGGCTTCCACCAAAGCGAAATCCACCATCTCATCGAAAGACCGGACACCTTTGCCTCTATCACCTGGCATCGGTCAATATATATGTGGAAACGATATCTATAGAGGACAAGAAATTTTGGGGCAGTCAGGCAAAAAGCGCACGACAAAATGAAGTACTTTCAAGGACTGCCATAGAATGGAGAGATGCTCACTAAGACGGTCATAATTTTGTCATTAGGAGTCCGTGTCGGACCCATCAGTACTCAAACTGTTTGCGGCGAGCGCACGAATCCAAAAAATACTCCCGCTTGCGCCAGGAGGCCCGGAGTACCCTCAAATTCAGCCTTAAGCAGGACTTTTTGGCCCTGGAAGTCAAAGAACATAATTCGTCGCTATTTTCCAAACAAGTTTCTGAACCCATTGGCACTTCCTTTTGAAGGAAATTCAAGAGATTATGTTGCATATAGACATTAGCCCACCTGGTAGGGACAAACGTACATTTCTGCAGATTCTAAATGATCCAGGCAATCTCATTTGGCCGTAAATTGAAGAAAATCCAGCGGCTATATGCCTTATTCTCCATGTTTTCGCCGGATGGCATGCTGTAACTCATGCGCGTGAAAGCCAAGAACAAAAGGGCATTCCTGGCATCGGTCAATATATATGTGGAAATGATATCTCCACTATAGAGGACAAGAAATTTTGGGGCAGTCAGACAAAAAGCGCACGAGAAAATGAAGTACTTTCAAGGACTGCCATAGAATGGACGCATGTTCACTAAAACAGTCATAATATTGTCATTCAGAGTCATTGTCAGACCCATAAGTACTCAAACTGCTCGCGGAGAGCACGCGAATCTAAAAAAATACACCCCGCTTGCGCCAGGAGGCCCAGAGTACCCTCAAATTCAGCCTTAAGCAGGACTTTTTGGTCCTGAAAGTCAAAGAACATGATTCGTCACTGTTTTTCAGAAAAGTTTCTGAACCCATTGGCACTTCCTTTTGAAGGAAATTCGAGAGATTATGTTGCTTATAGACATTATCCCCCCTGGTAGGGACAAACATACCTTTCTGCAGATGCTCTGTGATCCGGGCAATCTCATTTGGCCATAAATTGAAGAAAATCCAGCGGCTATATGCCTTATTCTCCTTGTTTTCGGCGGATGGCATGCTGTAACTCATGCACATGAAAGCCAAGAACTAAAGGGCATTCCTGGCATCTGTCAATATATATGTGGAAACGATATCTCTACTATAGAGGACAAGAAATTTTGGGGCCGTCAGGCAAAAAGCGCACGAGAAAATGAAGTACTTTCAAGGACAGCCATAGAATCCACAGATGCCCACTAGGACGGTCATAATTTTGTCATTAGGAGTCTGTGTCGGACCCATAACTACTCAAACTGCTTTCATGGCGCGCGTAATCAAAAAATACTCCCCGCTTGCGCCAAGAGGCCCGGAGTACCCTCAAATTCAGCCTTAAGCGGGACTTTTTGGCCCTGGAAGTCAAAGAACATCATTCATCGCTGTTTTTCAGACATGTTTCTGAACACATTGGCACTTCCTGTTGAAGGAAATTCGAGAGATTATGTTGCTTATAGACATTAGCCCCCCTGGTAGGGACAAACATACCTTTCTGCAGATACTAAATGATCCGGGCAATCTCATTTGGTCGTAAATTGAAGAAAATCCAGCGGCTATATGCCTTATTCTCCTTGTTTTCGCTGGCATGCTGTAGTTCTTCACTAAAGCAGTCATAATATTGTCATTTAGAGTCCGTGTCGGACCCATAAGTACTCAAACTGCTCGCGTCGAGCGCGCGAATCCAAAAAATACTACCCGATTGCGCCAGGAAGCCTGGAGTACCCTCGAATTAAGCCTTATGCAGGACTTTTTGGCCCTGAAAGTCAAGGAACATCATTCGTCGCTGTTTTCAGACAAGTTTCTGAACCCATTGGCACTTCCTTTTGAAGGAAATTTGAGAGATTATGTTGCTTATAGACATTAGCCCCCCTAGTAGGGACAAACGTGAGAGCCAAGAACTAAAGGGCATTCCTGGCATTGGTCAATATATATGTGGAAATGATATCTCCACTATAGAAGACAAGAAATTTTGGGGCAGTCACGCAAAAAGCGCACGAGAAAATGAAGTACTTTCAAGGACTGCCATAGAATGGACGGATGTTCACTAAAACAGTCATAATATTGTCATTCAGAGTCTGTGTCTGACCTATAAGTACTCAAACTGCTCGCGGCGAGCACGCGGATCCAAAAAAATACTCCCCGCTTGCGCCAGGAAGCCCGGAGTACCCTCAAATACGGCCTTAAGCAGGACTTTTTGGCCCTGAAAATCAAAGAACATCATTCGTCGCTATTTTTCAGACAATTTTCTGAACCCATTGGCACTTCCTTTTGAAGGAAATTCGAGAGATTATGTTGCTTATAGACATTAGTCCCCCTGGTAGGGACAAACTACCTTTCTGCAGATACTCTATGATCTGGGCAATCTCATTTGGCCATAAATTGAAGAAAATCCAGCGGCTATATGCCTTATTCTCCTTGTTTTTGCCGGATGGCATGCTGTAACTCATGCACGTGAAAGCAAAGAACTAAAGGGCATTCCTGGCATCGGTCAATATATATGTGGAAATGATATCTTCACTATAGAGGACAAGAAATTTTGGGGCAGTCAGGCAAAAAGCGCACGAGAAAATGAAGTATTTTCAAGGACTGCCATAGAATGGAGAGATGCTCACTAAGACGGTCATAATTTTGTCATTAGGAGTCCGTGTCGGACCTATAAGTATTCAAACTACTCGCGGCGAGCGCGCGAATCCAAAAAATACTCCCCGCTGGCGCCAGGGGGCCTGGAGTACCCTCAAATTCAGCCTTAAGCAGGACTTTTTGGCCCTGGAAGTCAAAGAACATCATTAAATCATTGTTTTTGGACAAGTTTCGAACCGTTGGCACTTCCTTTTGAAGGAAATTCGAGAGATTATGTTGCTTATAGACATTAGCCCCCCTGGTAGGGACAAACGTACCTTTCTGCAGATACTAAATGATCCGAGCAATCTCATTTGGCCATAAATTGAAGAAAATCCAGCGGCTATATGCCTTATTCTCCTTGTTTTCGCCGGATGGCATGCTGCAACTCATGCGCGTGAAAGCCAAGAACAAGAGGGCATTCCTGGCATCGGTCAATATATATGTGGAAATCCTATCTCCACTATAGAAGACAAGAATTTTTGGGGTAGTCAGGCAAAAAGCGCACGAGAAAATGAAGTACTTTCAAGGACTGCCATAGAATGGACGGATGTTCACTAAAACATTCATAATATTGTCATTCAGAGTCTGTGTCGGCCCTATAAGTACTCAAACTACTCGCGGCGAGTGCGCGAATCCAAAAAAATACTCCCCGCTTACGCTAGGAGGCCCGGAGTACCCTCAAATACGGCCTTAAGCAGGACTTTTTGGCCCTGAAAGTGAAAGAACATCATTCGTTGCTGTTTTTCACACAAGTTTCTGAACCCATTGGCACTTCCTTTTGAAGGAAATTCGAGGGATTATGTTGCTTATAGACATTATCCCCCCTTGTAGGGACAAACTACCTTTCTGCAGATGCTCTATGATCCGGGCAATCTCATTTGGCCATAAATTGAAGAAAATCCAGCGGCTATATGCCTTATTCTCCTTGTTTTCGCCGGATGGCATGCTCTAACTCATGCATGTGAAAGCCAAGAACTAAAGGGCATTGCTGGCATCGGTCAATATATATGTGGAAACGATATCTCCACTATAGAGGACAAGAAATTTTGGGGTAGTCAGGCAAAAAGTGCACGAGAAAATGTAGTATTTTAAAGGACTCCCATAGAATGGACAAATGCGCACTAAGACGGTCATAATTTTGTCATTAGGACTCCGTGTCGGACCCATAAGTATTCAAACTGCTTCATGGCAGTGTGAATCAAAAATACTCCCGCTTGCCGGGAGGCTGGAGTACCCTCAAATTCAGCCTTAAACAGGACTTTTTGGCCCTGGAAGTCAAAGAACATCATTCATCGCTGTTTTTCAGACAAGTTTCTGAACCCATTGGCACTTCCTTTTGTAGGAAATTCGAGAGATTATGTTGCTAGCCCCCCTGGTAGGGACAAACGTACCTTTCTGCAGATTCTAAATGATCCGGGCAATCTCATTTGGCCGTAAATTGAAGAAAATCCAGCGGCTATATGCCTTATTCTCCCTCTTTTCGCCTAATGGCATGCTGTAACTCATGCACGTGAGAGCCAAGAACAAAAGGGCATTCCTGGCATCGGTCAAAATATATGTGGAAATGATATCTCCACTATAGAAGACAAGAAATTTTGGGGCAGTCAGGCAAAAAGCGCAGGAGAAAATGAAGTACTTTCAAGGACTGCCATAGAATGGACGGATGTTCACTAAAACAGTCATAATATTGTCATTCAGAGTCTGTGTCGGACCTATAAGTACTCAAACTGCTCGCGGCGAGCACGCGAATCCAAAAAAAGACTCCCGCTTGCCGGGAGGCCCGTACCCTCAAATCTGGCCTTAAGCAGGACTTTTGGTACGAAAATCAAAGAACATCATTAAATCATTTTTTTGAGACAAGTTTACGAACCCATTGGCACTTCCTTTTGAAGGAAATTGAGAGATTATGTTGCTTATAGACATTATCCCCTGGTAGGGACAAACTACCTTCTGCAGATACTCTATGATCTGGGCAATCTCATTTGGCCATAAAATGAAGAAAATCCATGACTATATGCCTTATTCTCCTTGTTTTTGCGGATGGCATCTTTGTAACTCATGCGGCGTGAAAGCAAAGAACTAAAGGGCATTCTGGCATCGGTCAATATATATGTGGAAATGATATCTCCACTATAGAGGACAAGAAATTTTGGGCGGTCAGCAAAAAGCGCACGAGAAAATGAAGTATTTTCAAGGACTGCCATAGAATGGAGAGATGCTCACTAAGACGGTCATAATTTTGTCATTAGGAGTCCGTGTCGGACCCATAAGTATTCAAACTACTCGCGGCGAGTGCGCGAATCCGAAAAATACTCCCCGCTTGCGCCAGGGGGCCTGGAGTACCCTCAAATTCAGCCTTAAGCAGGACTTTTTGGCCCTGGAAGTCAAAGAACATCATTCGTCGCTGTTTTTCGGACAAGCTTCTGAACCCATTGGCACTTCCTTTTGAAGGAAATTCGAGAGATTATGTTGCTTATAGACATTAGCCCCCCTGGTAGGGACAAACGTACCTTTCTGCAGATACTAAAGGATCCGGGCAATCTCATTTCGCCGTAAATTGAAGAAAATCCAGCGGCTATATGCCCTATTCTCCTTGTTTCCGCCGGATGGCATGCTGCAACTCATGCGCGTGAAAGCCAAGAACAAGAGGGCATTCCTGGCATCGGTCAATATATATGTGGAAATCCTATCTCCACTATAGAAGACAAGAAATTTTGGGGTAGTCAGGCAAAAAGCGCACGAGAAAATGAAGTACTTTCACGGACTGCCATAGAATGGACGGATGTTCACTAAAACATTCATAATATTGTCATTCAGAGTCTGTGTCGGCCCTATAAGTACTCAAACTACTCATGGCGAAAGTCTTGCGAATCAAAAATACTCCCGCTTACGCTAGGAGGCCGGAGTACCCTCAAATCTGACCTTAAGCGGGACTTTTTGGCCCTGAAAGTCAAAGAACATCATTCGTCGCTGTTTTTCAGACAAGTTTCTGAACCCATTGGCACTTCCTTTTGAAGGAAATTCGAGGGATTATGTTGCTTATAGACATTATCCCCCCTTGTAGGGACAAACTACCTTTCTGCAGATGCTCTATGATCCGGGCAATCTCATTTGGCCATAAATTGAAGAAAATCCAGCGGCTATATGCCTTATTCTCCTTGTTTTCGCCGGATGGCGTGCTGTAACTCATGCACATGAAAGCCAAGAACTAAAGGGCATTCCTGGCATCAGCCAATATATATGTGGAAACGATATCTCCACTATAGAGGACAAGAAATTTTGGGGCAGTCAGGCAAAAAGCGCACGAGAAAATGAAGTACGTTCAGGGACTGCCATAGAATCGACAGATGCCCACTAGGACGGTCATAATTTTGTCATTAGGAGTCCGTGTCGGACCCATAAGTACTCAAACTGCTCGCGGCGAGCACGCCAACACAAAAAAATACTCCCCGCTTGCGCCAAGAGGCCCGGAGTACCCTCAAATTCAGCCATAAGCATGACTTTTTGGCCCTGGATGTCAAAGAACATCATTCGTCGCTGTTTTTCAGACAAGTTTCTGAACCCATTGGAACTTCCTGTTGAAGGAAATTTGAGAGATTATGTTGCTTATAGACATTAGCCCCCCTGGTAGGGACAAACATACCTTTCTGCAGATTCTAAATGATTCTGGCAATCTAATTTGGTCGTAAATTGAAGAAAATCCAGTGACTATATGCCTTATTCTCCTTGTTTTCGCCGGATGGCATCTTTGTAGCTCTTCACTAAAGTAGTCATAATATTGTCATTCAGAGTCCTTGTCGGACCCATAAGTACTCAAACTGCTTGCGGCGAGCACGCGAATCCAAGAAATACACCAGGAAGCCCGGAGTACCCTCGAATTAAGACTTATGCGGGACTTTTTGGCCCTGCAAGTCAAGGAACATCATTCGTCGCTGTTTTCAGACAAGTTTCTGAACCCATTGGCACTTCCTTTTGAAGGAAATTTGAGAGATTATGTTGCTTATAGACATTAGCCCCCCTAGTAGGGACAAACGTACCTTTCTGCAGATGCTCTATGATCCGAGCAATCTCATTTGGCCGTAAATTGAAGAAAATCCAGCGGCTATATGCCTTATTCTCCTTGTTTTCGCCGGATGGCATGCTGTAACTCATGCACGTGAAAGCCAAGAACTAAAGGGCATTCCTGGCATCGGTCAATATATATGTTGAAACGATATCTCCACTATAGAGGACTAGAAATTTTGGGGCAGTCAAGCAAAAAGCGCATGAGAAAATGAAGTACTTTCAAGGGGCGCCATAGAATGTCTGAGATGCTCACTAAGACGGTCATAATTTTGTCATTAGGAGTGCGTGTCGAACCCATAAGTACTCAAACTGCTTTGGCGGGGCGCGAATCCAAAAAATACTCCTCGCTTGTGCCGGGAGGCCGGAGTACCCTCAAATTCAGCCTTAAGGTCTTTTGGCCTGAAAGGCAAAGAACATCATTAAATCATTTGTTCTTCAGACAAGTTTCTGAACCCATTGGCACTTCCTGTTGAAGGAAATTCGAGAGATTATGTTGCTTATAGACATTACCTTTCTGGAGATGCTCTATGATCCGGGCAATCTCATTTGGCCGTAAATTGAAGAAAATCCAGCGGCTATATGCCTTATTCTCCTGTTTTTGCCGGATGGCATGCTGTAACTCATGCGCATAAAATCCAAGAACAAAAGGGCATTCCTGGCATCTGTCAATATATATGTGGAAACGATTTCTCCTCTATAGAGGACAAGAAATTTTGGGGCAGTCAGGCAAAAAGCGCACGAGCAAATGAAGTACTTTCAAGGACTGCCATAGAATGGTCATAATTTTGTCATTAGGAGTCCGTGGCGGACCCATAAGTACTCAAACTGCTTTCATGGCGTATCTGAATCAAAAAATACTCCCGCTTGTGCGGGAGGCCCGTAGTACCCTCAAATTCAGCCTTAAGCAGGACTTTTGGCCCCGAAGTCAAAGAACATCATTAAATCATTGTTTTTCAGACAAGTTTCTGAACCCATTGGCACTTTCTTTTAAAGGAAATTCGAGAGATTATGTTGCTTAGAGAGATTAGCCCCCCTGGTAGGAACAAACGTACCTTTCTGCAGATTCTAAATGATCCGAGAAATCTCATTTGGCCATAAGTTGAAGAAAATCCAGCGGCTATATGCCTTATTCTCCTTGTTTTCGCCGGATGGCATGCTGTAACTCTTCACTAAAATAGTCATAATATTGTCATTTAGAGTCTGCGTCGGACCCATAAGTACTCAAACTGCTCGCGGCGAGTGCGCGAATCCAAAAAATACTACCCGCTTGTGCCAGGAAGCCCGGAGTACCCTCGAATTAAGCCTTATGCGCGATTTTACGTACGAAAGACAAGGAACATCATTCGTCGCTGTTTTTTAGACAAGTTTCTGAACCCATTGGCACTTCCTTTTGAAGGAAATTCGAGAGATTATGTTGCTTATAGACATTAGCCCCCTGGTATGGACAAACGTACCTTTCTTCAGATGCTCTATGATTCGGGCAATCTCATTTGGCCGTAAATTGAAGAAAATCCAGCGGCTATATGCCTTATTCTCCTTGTTTTCGCCGGATGGCATGCTGTAACTCATGCACGTGAAATCCAAGACCGAAAGGGCATTCCTGGCATCGGTCAATATATATGTGGAAACGATATCTCCTCTATAGATGACAAGAAATTTTGGGGCAGTCAGGCAAAAAGCGCACGGGAAAATGAAGTACTTTCAAGGACTGCCATAGAATGGACAGATGTTCACTAAAACAATCATAATTTTGTCATTCAGAGTCCGTGTCGGACCCATAAGTACTCAAACTGCTCGCGACGAGCGCGTGAATCCAAAAAATACTCCCCGCTTGCGCTAGGAGGTCCGGAGTACCCTCAAATTCTGCCTTAAGCAGGACTTTTGGCCCTGAAAGTCAAAGAACATCATTCGTCGCTGTTTTTCAGACAAGTTTCTAAACCCATTGGCACTTCCTATTGAAGGAAATTCGAGAGATTATGTTGCTTATAGACATTAGCCCCCCTGGTAGGGACAAACGTACCTTTCTGCAGATGCTCTATGATTCGAGCAATCTCATTTCGCCGTAAATTGAAGAAAATCCAGCGGCTATATGCCTTATTCTCCTTGTTTTCACCGGATGGCATGCTGTAACTCATGCACGTGAAAGCCAAGAACTAAAGGGCACTCCTGGAATCGGTCAATATATATGTGGAAAGGATATCTCCACTATAGAGGACAAGAAATTTTGGGGCAGTCAGGCAAAAAGCGCACGAAAAAATGAAGTACTTTCAAGGACTGCCATAGAATGGACAGATGCTCACTAAGAAGGTCATAATTTTGTCATTAGGAGTTTGTGTCGGACCCATAAGTACTCAAACTGCTCGCGTCGAGTGCGCGAATCCAAAAAAATACTCCCCGCTTGTGCCAGGAGGCCCGGATTACTCTCAAATTCAGCCTTAAGAAGGACTTTTTGGCCCTGAAAGTGAAAGAACATCATTCGTCGCTGTTTTTCAGACAAGTTTCTGAACCCATTGGCACTTCCTTTTGAAGGAAATTCGAGAGATTTTGTTGCTTATAGACATTAGCCCCTGGTATGGACAAGCGTACCTTTCTCCGGATGCTCTATGATCAAGGCGATCTCATTTGGCCATAAATTGAAGAAAATCCAACGGCTATATGCCTTATTCTCCTTGTTTTCGCGGATGGCATCTTTGTAACTCATGCGCGTGAAATCCAAGAAAAAGGGCATTCTATCATCGATCAATATATATGTGGAAAAGATATCTCCACTATAGAGCACAAGAAATTTTGGGGCGATGGCGCAAAAAGCGCGAGGAAAAATGAAGTACTTTCAAGGGCGCCATAGAATGGACAGATGCTCACTAAGGCGGTCATAATTTTGTCATTAGGAGTCCGTGTCGGACCCATAAGTACTCAAACTGCTTTCGCGCAGCGCGTGAATCAAAAAATACTCCGCTTGTGCGGGAGGCCGAGTACCCTCAAATTCAGCCTTAAGAAGGACTTTTGGCCCCGAAAGTCAAAGAACATCATTAAATCATTGTTTTTCGACAAGTTTCGAACCCATTGGCACTTCCTTTTGAAGGGAATTCGAGAGATTATGTTTCTTATAGACATTATCCCCCTGGTAGGGACAAACTTACCTTTCTGCAGATGCTCTATGATCCGGGCAATCTCATTTGGATGTAAATTGAAGAAAATCCAGCGGCTATATGCCTTATTCTCCTTGTTTTCGCCGGATGGCATGCTGTAACTCATGCACATGAAAGCCAAGAACTAAAGGGCATTCCTGGCATCGGCCAATATATATGTGGAAACGATATCTCCACTATAGAGGACAAGAAATTTTGGGGCAGTCAGGCAAAAAGCGCACGAGAAAACGAAGTACTTTCAAGGACTGCCATAGAATAGACAGATGCTCACTAAGACGGTCATAATTTTGTCATTAGGAGTCCATGTCGGACCCATAAGTACTCAAACTGGTCATGGCGAGCATGCGAATCAAAAAATACTCCCGCTTGTGCGGGAGGCCGGAGTACCATCAAATTCAGCCTTAAGAAGGACTTTTTGGCCCTGAAAGTCAAAGAACATCATTTGTCGCGGTTTTTCAGACAAGTTTCTCAACCCATTGGCACTTCCTTTTGAAGGAAATTGAGAGATTATGTTGCTTATAGACATTAGCCCCTGGTAGGGACAAAGCGTACCTTCTGCGGATGCTCTATGATTCGAGCAATCTCATTTGGCGTAAATTGAAGAAAATCCGTGACTATATGCCTTATTCTCCTTGTTTTCACGGATGGCATGTTGTAACTCATGCGTGAAAGCCAAGAACTAAAGGGCACTCTGGCATCGGTCAATATATATGTGGAAAGGATATCTCCACTATAGAGGACAAGAAATTTTGGGGCGGTCAGCAAAAAGCGCGCGAAAAAATGAAGTACTTTCAAGGACTGCCATAGAATGGACAGATGCTCACTAAGAAGGTCATAATTTTGTCATTAGGAGTTTGTGTCGGACCCATAAGTACTCAAACTGCTTTCGCGTCAGTCTTGTGAATCAAAAAATACTCCCGCTTGTGCGGGAGGCCGGATTACTCTCAAATTCAGCCTTAAGAAGGACTTTTTGGCCCTGAAAGTGAAAGAACATCATTCGTCGCTGTTTTTCAGACAAGTTTCTGAACCCATTGGCACTTCCTTTTGAAGGAAATTCGAGAGATTTTGTTGCTTATAGACATTAGCCCCCCTGGTATGGACAAACGTACCTTTCTCCAGATGCTCTATGATCCGGGCAATCTCATTTGGCCATAAATTGAAGAAAATCCAACGGCTATATGCCTTATTCTCCTTGTTTTCGCCGGATGGCATGCTGTAACTCATGCGCGTGAAATCCAAGAAAAAAGGGCATTCCTATCATCGATCAATATATATGTGGAAAAGATATCTCCACTATAGAGCACAAGAAATTTTGGGGCAGTGACGCAAAAAGCGCAGGAAAAAATGAAGTACTTTCAAGGACTGCCATAGAATGGACAGATGCTCACTAAGACGGTCATAATTTTGTCATTAGGAGTCCGTGTCGGACCCATAAGTACTCAAACTTCTCGCAATGTAGCGTGAATCAAAAAATACTCCCGCTTGTGCGGGAGGCCCGAGTACCCTCAAATTCAGCCTTAAGAAGGACTTTTTGGCCCTGAAAGTCAAAGAACATCATTCGTCATTTGTTTTTGAGACAAGTTTCGAACCCATTGGCACTTCCTTTTGAAGGGAATTCGAGAGATTATGTTTCTTATAGACATTATCCCCTGGTAGGGACAAACTTACCTTCTGCGGATGCTCTATGATCAAGGCAATCTCATTTGGATGTAAATTGAAGAAAATCCAGTGACTATATGCCTTATTCTCCTTGTTTTCGCGGATGGCATCTTTGTAACTCATGCACATGAAAGCCAAGAACTAAAGGGCATTCTGGCATCGGCCAATATATATGTGGAAACGATATCTCCACTATAGAGGACAAGAAATTTTGGGGCGGTCCAGTAAAAAGCGACGAGAAAGCGAAGTACTTTCAAGGACCGCCATAGAATAGACAGATGCTCACTAAGATGGTCATAATTTTGTCATTAGGAGTCCATGTCGGACCCATAAGTACTCAAACTGGTCATGGCGAGCATGCGAATCAAAAAATACTCCCGCTTGTGCGGGAGGCCGGAGTACCATCAAATTCAGCCTTAAGAAGGACTTTTTGTACGAAAGTCAAAGAACATCATTTGTCGCGGTTTTTCAGACAAGTTTCTCAACCCATTGGCACTTCCTTTTGAAGGAAATTCGAGAGATTATGTTGCTTATAGACATTAGCCCCCCTGGTATGGACAAACGTACCTTTCTCCAGATGCTCTATGATCCTGGCAATCTCATTTGGCCGTAAATTGAAGAAAATCCAGCGGCTATATGCCTTATTCTCCTTGTATTCGTCGGATGGCATGTTGTAACTCATGCGCGTGAAATCCAAGAACAAAAGGGCATTCCTGGCATCGGTCAATATATATGTGGAAACGATATCTCCACTATAGAGGACAAGAAATTTTGGGGTAGTCAGGCAAAAAGCGCACGAGAAAATGATGTACTTTCAAGGACTGCCATAGAATGGACAGATGCTCACTAAGACGGTCATAATTTTGTCATTAGGAGTCCGTGTCGGACCCATAAGTACTCAAACTGCTTTCATGGCGAAGCCAAGAAATCAAAAAAATACTCCCGCTTGTGCGGGAGGCCGGAGTACCTTCAAATTCAGCCTTAAGAAGGACTTTTTGTACGAAAGTCAAAGAACATCATTAAATCGCTGTTTTTGAGACAAGTTTGAACCCATTGGCACTTCCTTTTGAAGGAATTTGAGAGATTTAGTTTCTTATAGACATTATCCCCTGGTAGGGACAAGCGTACCTTCTGCGGATGCTCTATGATCCGGCAATCTCATTTGGATGTAAATTGAAGAAAATCCATGACTATATGCCTTATTCTCCTTGTTTTCGCGGATGGCATCTTTGTAACTCATGCACATGAAAGCCAAGAACTAAAGGGCATTCTGGAATCGGCCAATATATATGTGGAAACGATATCTCCACTATAGAGGACAAGAAATTTTGGGCGGTCGCAAAAAGCGACGAGAAAATGAAGTACTTTCAAGGACTACCATAGAATGGACAGATGTTCACTAAAAGCAGTCATAATTTTGTCATTGAGTATGTGCGGACCCATAAGTACTCAACCTGCTTTCATGGCTGATGTGAATCAAAAAATACTCACGTTTGCGGTAGGAGGTCGGAGTACCCTCAAATTCAGCCTTTAGCAGGACTTTTGGCCTGAAAGTCAAAGAACATCATTAAATCATTGTTTTTAGACAAGTTTCTGAACCCATTGGCACTTCCTTTTGAAGGAAATTCGAGAGATTATGTTTCTTATTGACATTATCCCCCTTGGTAGGGACAAACGTACCTTTCTGCATATGCTCTATGATCCGGGCAATCTCATTTGGATGTAAATTGAAGAAAATCCAGTGGCTATATGCCTTATTCTCCTTGTTTTCGCCGGATGGCATGCTGTAACTCATGCACATGAAAGCCAAGAACTAAAGAGCATTCCTGGCATCAGTCAATATATATGTGGAAAAGATATCTCCACTATAGAGGACAAGAAATTTTGGGGCAGTCAAGCAAAAAGCGCACGAGAAAATGAAGTACTTTCAAGGACTGCCATAGAATGGACAGATGCTCACTAAGACGGTCATAATTTTGTCATTAGGAGTCCGTGTCGGACCCATAAGTACTCAAACTGCTCGCGGTGGCCTATGAATCAAAAAATACTCCCGCTTGCGCCGGGAGGATGGGAGTACCCTCAAATTCAGCCTTCAGCAGGACTTTTTGGCCCTGGAAGTCAAAAAACATCATTCGTCACTGTTTTTCAGACAAGTTTCTAAACCCATTGGCACTTCCTTTTGAAGGAAATTCGAGAGATTATGTTGCTTATAGACATTAGCCCCCCCAGTAGGGACAAACATACCTTTCTGCAGATTCTAAATGATCCGGGCAATCTCATTTGGCCGTAAATTGAAGAAAATCCAGCGGCTATATGCCTTATTCTCCTTGTTTTCGCCGGATGGCATGCTGTAACTCATGCGCGTGAAATCCAAGAACAAAAGGGCATTCCTGGCATCGGTCAATATATATGTGGAAACGATATCTCCACTATAGAGGACAAGAAATTTTGGGGCAGTCAGGCAAAAAGCGCACGAGAAAATGAAGTACTTTCAAGGACTGCCATAGAATGGATAGATGTTCACTAAAACAGTCATAATTTTGTCATTCAGAGTATGTGTCGGACCCATAAGTACTCAACCTGCTCGCGGCGAGCGCGCGAATTTAAAAAATACTCACGCTTGCGCTAGGAGGTCCGGAGTACCCTCAAATTCAGCCTTTAGCAGGACTTTTTGGCCCTGAAAGTCAAAGAACATCATTCGTCGCTGTTTTTCAGACAAGTTTCTGAACCCATTGGCACTTCCTTTTGAAGGAAATTCGAGAGATTATGTTTCTTATAGACATTATCCCCCTTGGTAGGGACAAACGTACCTTTCTGCAGATGCTCTATGATCCGGGCAATCTCATTTGGATGTAAATTGAAGAAAATCCAGTGGCTATATGCCTTATTCTCCTTGTTTTCGCCGGATGGCATGCTGTAACTCATGCACATGAAAGCCAAGAACTAAAGAGGATTCCTGGCATCAATCAATATATATGTGGAAAGATATCTCCACTATAGAGGACAAGAAATTTTGGGGCGGTCGGCAAAAAGCGACGAGAAAATGAAGTACTTTCAAGGACGCCATAGAATGGACAGATGCTCACTAAAGCGGTCATAATTTTGTCATTAGGAGTCCGTGTCGGACCCATAAGTACTCAAACTGCTCGCGGTGGTATGTGAATCAAAAAATACTCCCGCTTGCGCTAGGAGGGCGGAGTACCCTCAAATTCAGCCTTAAGCAGGACTTTTTGTACGAAGTCAAAAACATCATTAAATCGCTGTTTTTCGGACAAGTTTCTAAACCCATTGGCACTTCCTTTTGAAGGAAATTCGAGAGATTATGTTGCTTATAGACATTAGCCCCCTAGTAGGGACAAACATACCTTCTGCAGATTCTAAATGATCAGGCAATCTCATTTGGCCGTAAATTGAAGAAAATCCAGTGACTATATGCCTTATTCTCCTTATTTTCGCGGATGGCATCTTTGTAACTCATGCGCGTGAAATCCAAGAACAAAAGGGCATTCTGGCATCGGTCAATATATATGTGGAAACGATATCTCCACTATAGAGGACAAGAAATTTTGGGGCGGTCGGGCAAAAGTGCGAGAAAGTGAAGTACTTTCAAGGATAGCTCCGTTCGTGTTTTGTTGTTGCGGGGCGTGGAGGAGGACTAATGGGACACTTTGGCGTGAAGAAGGCGAGACGTACTTGCTACACATTTCTTTTGGCCAAGATGAGGCAGGATGTTGAGCATTTGTTGCTATTTTGCACTACATGTCAAAAAGCTAAGTCACGACTCAATCCTCATGGTTTATATATGCCTTTACTGTACCTAGTGTTCCTTGGGAGGATATATCTATGGACTTCTTGGTTTACCTAGAACAAAGAAGGGAGGATAACATATTTGTTGTCGTGGATAGATTCTAAAATGGCACACTTTATACCATGTCATAAGCGATGATCTTTATTAATGTTGCTTTGTTCTTTATGAAATTATTAGCTTGCATGGTGTGCCAAATACTATTGTTTGAGATCGTGATACTAAATTTCTTAGCCACTTTTGGAGATGTTTATGGGCTAAGTTGGGGACTAAACTGCTTTTAGTACTACTTGTCACCCCCAAGCGATGGACAACTGAAGTAGTCAATAGAACATTGTCTACTATGCTTAGTGCTGTTCTAAGAATAATAAGAAAATGTGGGAGAATGCTTGCCTCATATTGAATTTGCTTATAATCGTTCATTGCATTCTACTACTAAGATGTGCCCTTTTGAAGTTGTGTATGGTTTCCTACCTCGTGCACTATTGATTTGTTGCCTCTTCCATCTTGGGAGAAGGTTAATTTTGATGCTAAAAAAGCGTCTGAATTGATTTAAAAATGCATGAGTTAACTAAGGAAAATATTGGCGTATGAATGCTAAATATAAACTTCTTTGGAGATAAGGGTAGAAAACATGTTGTGTTTGCACTGGAGATCTTGTTTGGTTACATTTGCGTGAGATAGATATCTGATTTGCATAAATCAAAGCTAATACCACGTCTTTGGTCCCTTTAAGGTGTTGGAGAAAGTAAATGATAATGCATATAAACTTGAGCTACTGCAGATTTTGGGGTTAGTCCACTTTTAACATTGCAGATTTGAAGCCATATTTGGGTGAGGAAGATGAACTTCCGGGGCGACTTCATTTCAAGAAGGGAGGATGATGGGACATCAATACCATTGTTACACCTGACCCTGCTGCTATACATCTTGGATCAATTACTAGAGCTCGGCATGCATCAACTAAATTACCGGTACTTTCGTTTCTTGGTAATGATTCTAATATTCATGAGAATATGATCTTGCCTAAATTGGATACATTTGTTTTGCTTACAAATGAAGGGCCTAGCTTGGAAGGATGAACATTGGAGCAAGAACAAGCATGGAGATGATGGCATGCATAGGGGACAAACGGAGTTACAAGTGGTGATTCGGACTTTGAAGCCACCATAATGAGTGCATGAAGCCTTGGATGAAATATACAAGATGCCACTTCATAAATTTCGTCCGGAGGCTATTCTAGGTCTTGCGTCACCTTATTATTGAGCAGGGCCATGTAATTTCAAATACATAAGTATAGGCTATTTTTAGAGTCCGTATGTGTGGGAAACAAGAGATAGGGTTTGTTTGGGACCCCTCCACCAAGGGCCACGAAATTCCCCCCTCTTCCTCCATATACACCCTTAGGGCACGTTTAGACTTTGGGTTTTGTTTAGATTAAAGTTAATATAGCTGCAACCCGCGTGCCGTTTGTGTTCAGCGACGGACAAAGCGTCCACGAACCCCACCTTGATCAATAAAGCTTTCATCTTATATTAATATCCAGTTGCAATCTCGGTTTCTTGCTTGTTCTTCGTTTGCTGCGAAGCAGACCTTGTGGTCGGTTGATGAGTGCTCCCGGTGGTCGATAACCTCTCGGAGTTGGTTTAGCGATTGCTAAAGCGCGGCGTCCTCGCATACGTTCATAGTCGGATCGTCAAAGTCGACTTCACCAAAGCGAAATCCACCATCTCATCGAAAGGCCGGACACCTTTGCCTCTATCACGGCATCGGTCAATATATATGTAAAACGATATCTATAGAGGACAAGAAATTTTAGAGGCGGTCGGAAAAGGCATACGACAAAATGAAGTACTTTCAGGGCCCATAGAATGGAGAGATGCTCACTAAAGCGGTCATAATTTTGTCATTAGGAGTCAAATGTGGACATGAAATTCTCAAAGCTGTTTTGCGTGACGCCACAGATCAAAAAATACTCCGCTTGCTTGAGGAGGCAGGAGTACCCTCAAATTCAGCCTTAAGAGGACTTTTGGCCTGAAATCGAACATAATTAGTAATATTTTCCAAACAAGTTTGAACCCATTGGCACTTCCTTTTGAAGGAAATTCAAGAGATTATGTTGCATATAGACATTAGCCCCTGGTAGGACAAGCGTACCTTCTCATATTCTAAATGATCAGGCGATCTCATTTGGCGTAAATTGAAAAAATCCAGGCTATATGCCTTATTCTCCTTGTTTTGCGGATGGCATCTTTGTAACTCATCGCGTGAAAGCCAGAACAAAGGGCATTCTGGTATCGTCAATATATATGTGGAAATGATATCTCCCTATAGAGGACAAGAAATTTTAGGGCGGTCGGTAGCAAAAGCGAGAAAATGAAGTACTTTTAAGGACGCCATAGATTGACGGATGTTCACTAAAAGCGGTCATAATATTGTCATTGAGTGCGTGTCGGACCAATAAGTACTCAAACTTCTCGCTGACGTGCGAATCAAAAATACTCCCGCTTGCGCCGGAAGCCAGTACCCTCAAATTCAGCCTTAAGCGGGACTTTTTGGTCACGAAAGTCAAGAACATCATTAAATCGCGATTTTGGACAAGTTTACGAACCCATTGGCACTTCCTTTTGAAGGAAATTCGAAAGATTATGTTGCTTATAGACATTAGCCCCGGTAGGACAATACCTTACTGCATATGCTCTATGATCCGAGCAATCTCATTTGGCCGTAAATGAAGAAAATCCAGCGTATATGCCTTATTCTCCTTGTTTTGCGGATGGCATCTTGTAACTCATGCGCTGAAATTGAAGAACAAAAGGGCATTCTGGCTCGGTTAATATATATGTTTAAGCGATATCTCCACTATAGAGGACAAGAAATTTTGGGCGATCGGGAAAAAAGCATGCGAGAAAATGAAGTACTTTCTAGGACTGCCATAGAATGGACACATGTTCACTAAAACAGTCATAATTTTGTCATTTAGAGTCATGTCGGACCCACAAGTACTCAAACTACTACTTGGCGACACGCGAATCCACAAATCGCCCGCTTGCGCTAGGAGGTCAGTACTCTCAAATTCAACCTTAAGGAGGACTTTTTGTACGAAAGTCAAGAACATCATTAAATCGTGTTTTGAGACAAGTTTACGAACCCATTGGCACTTCCTTTTGATGGAAATTTGAGAGATTATGTAGCTTACGGACATTAGCCCCCTGGTAGGACAAGCGTACCTTCTGCGGATGCTCAATGATCGGTCGATCTCATTTGTACGTAAATTGAAGAAAATCCATGACTATATGCCTTATTCTCCTTCTTTTCTCCGGTGGCATGTTGTAACTCATGGCGTGAAATCCAAGAACTAAAGGGCATTCGGCATCGGTCAATATATATATGGAAGCGATATCTCCACTATAGAGACAAAAATTTTGGGCGTCGAGAAAGCATGCGAAAATGAAGTACTTTCAAGGCTGCCATAGAATGGACAGATGTTCACTAAAGGCAGTCATAATTTTGTCATTAGGAGTCGTGTCGGACACATAAGTACTCAAACTACTTTCTGGACAGCGTGCGAATCGAAAAATACTCCCGCTTGCGCGGAGGTCAGGAGTACCAGAAATTCAGCCTTAGCGGACTTTTTGTACGAAGTCAAGAACATCATTAAATCGCTGTTTTTGAGACAAGTTTAGAACCATTGGCATTTCCTTTTGAAGGAAATTAGAGATTATGTTGCTTATAGACATTAGCCTCCCTCTTTATGATCAAAGGGATCTCATTTGGCCTTAAATCGAAGAAAATCCGTGACTATATGCCTTATTCTCCTTTTTTCAGCGGATGGCATCTTTGTAACTCATGCGTGAAAGCCAAGAACAAAGGGCATTCTGGCATCGGTCGATATATATGTGGAAACAATATATCCACTATAGAGGACAAGAAATTTTGGGCGTCAGACAAAAGCACATGAGAAAAGAGGTATTTTCAAGGCGCCATAGAATGGAAGATGCTCACTAAGGCGGTCATAATTTTGTCATTAGGAGTCGTGTCGGACCCATAAGTACTCAAACTGCTTTCAGGTGACGTGCAAATCAAAAATACTCCGCTTGCGCAGACAGGTACCCTCAAATTCAGCCTTAAGCAAGACTTTTGTACAGAAGTCAAGAACATCATTAAATCATTTTTTCGGACAAGTTTGAACCCATTGGCACTTCCTTTTGAAGGAAATTAGAGATTATGTTGCTTATAGACATTAGCCCCCATGGTAGGGACAAGCGTACCTTCTGCAATTCTAAATGATCAAGGCGATCTCATTTTGCGTAAATTGAAGAAAATCCATGCTATATGCCTTATTCTCCTTGTTTTCGCGGATGGCATCTTGTAACTCATGCGCATGAAAGCCAAGAACAAAGGCACTCACACGGTCGATATATATGTGGAAATGGTATCTCCACTATAGAGGACAAAAATTTTAGGCGGTCGGTAGCGCGAGAAAATCAAGTACTTTCAAGAACTGCCATAGAATGGACGGATGTTCACTAAAGCGGTCATAATATTGTCATTACGAGTGCATGCGGACCCGTAAGTACTCCCTTGCGCTAGGAAGCCGAGTACCCTCAAATTCAGACTTAAGCGGACTTTTGCACGAAAGTCAAAGAACATCATTATCATGTTTTTGGACAAGTTTCTAAACCCATTGACACTTCCTTTTGAAGGAAATTGACGATTATGTTGCTTATAGACATTAGCCCCTGGTAGGGACAAATGTACCTTACGCAATGTTCTATGATCCAAGCAATCTTATTTGGCGTAAATTGAAGAAAATCCAGTGACTATATGCCTTATTCTCCTTGTTTTCGCGGGATGGCATCTTTGTAACTCATGCGTAAAGCCAAGAACTAAAGGGCATTCGGCATTTGTCAATATATATGTAAGCGATATCACCACTATAGAGACAAGAAATTTTGAGGCGTCGGCAAAAAGCGCGACGAAAATGAAGTACTTTCAGGCGCCATAGAATAACGATGCTCACTAAAGGCGGTCATAATTTTGTCATTAAGTCGTCGTCGGACCCATAAGTACTCAAACTGCTCCAGGCGATGCGAATCAATAAAATACCACCCACTTGCGCTAGGAGGCCGGTACCCTCAAATTCAGCCTTAAGCGGGACTTTTAGTACGAGTCAAGAACATCATTCATCGCTGTTTTTGAGACAAGTTTGAACCCATTGACACATCCTTTTGAAGGAAATTCGAGAGATTATGTTGCTATAGACATTACCCCCTGGTAGGACAAGCGTACCTTT
The DNA here is from genome assembly GCA_021437245.1 of Aegilops speltoides. Classification (NCBI taxonomy): domain Eukaryota; kingdom Viridiplantae; phylum Streptophyta; class Magnoliopsida; order Poales; family Poaceae; genus Aegilops; species Aegilops speltoides. The sequence goes on from CM038147.1 coordinate 294,239,522, forward strand.
TGCAGATTTTAAATGATCAGGCGATCTCATTTGGCGTAAATTGAAAAAATCCGTGGCTATATGCCTCATTCTCCTTGTTTTGCGGATGGCATGCTATAACTCATGCGTGAAAGCCAAGAACAAAGAATTCGGCATCGGTCGATATATATTTTGAAATGATATCTCCACTATAGAGGACAAGAAATTTTGGGGCGATCATCCAAAAGCATGCGAGAAAATGAAGTACTTTGAGGCGCCATAGGATGGACGGATGTTCACTAAAGCAGTCATAATATTGTCATCCAGTGCGTATGGACCCATAAGTACTCAAACTGCTTGCGTGGCATACGAATCAAAAATACTCCCCACTTGCGCGGAAGCGGAGTACCCTCAAATTCAGCCTTAAGCGGACTTTTGGCCGAAAGTTAAGGAACATCATTAAATCATTTTTTGGACAAGTTTAGAACCATTTGCACTTCCTTTTGAAGGAAATTCGAGAGACTATGTTGCTTGTAGACATTAGCCCCCTGGTAGGGACAAGCGTACCTTTAGCCGTGCTCTATGATCCAAGCAATCTCATTTAGCCGTAAATTGAAGAAAATCCAGCGACTATATGCCTTATTCTCCTGTTTATTTGGATGGCATCTTGTAACTCATGCACATGAAGCCAAGAACTAAAGGGCATTCCTTGCATCGGTCAATTTATATGTGGAAAGATATCTCCTATAGAGTACAAGAAATTTTAGGCGGTCGGCAAAAGCGCATGAGAAAATTAAGTACTTTCAAGGACATGCCATAGAATGACGATGCTCACTAAAGGCGGTCATAATTTTGTCATTAGGAGTCATGTCGGACCCATAAGTACTCAAACTGCTCACAGAACACGTGAATCAAAAAAATACACCCGCTTGTGCGGAAGCGGTACCCTCAAATTCAGCCTTAAGCGGGACTTTTGGGCCACGAAAGTCAAAGAACATCATTAAATCGCCGTTTTCGGACAAGTTTACGAACCATTGGCACTTCCTTTTGAAGGAAATTCGAGAGATTATGTTGCTTATAGACATTAGCCCCCTGGTATGGACAAGCGTACCTTTACGCAGATTCTAAATGATCAGGCAATCTCATTTGGCGTAAATTGAAGAAAATCCAGTGACTATATGCCTTATTCTCCTTGTTTTTGCGGATGGCATTCTATAACTCATCGTGAAATCCATGAACAAAGGGCATTCTGGCATCGGTCGATATTTATGTGGAAGCGATATCTCCACTATAGAGGACAAGAAATTTTGGGGCACTCGGCAAAAAGCGACGAGAAAATGAAGTACTTTCAAGGACTGCCATAGAATGACGGATGTTTACCAAAGCAGTCATAATTTTGTCACTTTCGAGTCGTGTGGATCCATAAGTACTCAAACTGCTTTCATGACGCGTGAATCAAAAATGCTCCCGCATCGCGGGAGTGCAGGTAACCTCAAATAAAGCCCTAAGCAGGACTTTTTGGCCCGGAAAGTCAAAGAACATCATTAATGCTGATTTTCACAAGTTTGAACCCATTGGCACTTCCTTTTGAAGGAAATTAGAGATTATGCTGCTTATAGACATTAGTCCCCTGGTAGGACAAGCGTATCTTCTGCGGATGCTCTATGATCGGCGATCTCATTTGGCCGTAAATTGAAAAAATCACGGCTATATGCCTTATTCTCCTTGTTTTCACGGATGGCATCTTTGTAACTTCGGCGTGAAATCCAAGAATAAAGGCATTCGGCATCGGTCAATATATATGTGGAAAGATATCTCACTATAGAGGACAAAAATTTTAGGCGATCGGCAAAAAGCTGCGAGAAAATGAAGTACTTTCAAGGCGCCATAGAATGGATAGATGTTCACTAAAGCAGTCATAATTTTGTCATTGAGTCGTGTCGGACCCATAAATACTCAAACTGCTTGCGGTGGCCTGCGAATCAAAAATACTCCGCTTGCGCTAGGAGTCAGGTACCATCAAATTCAGCCTTAAGCGGACTTTTTGCGAAAGTCAAGAACATCATTCATCGCTGTTTTCGGACAAGTTTATGAACCCATTGGCACTTCCTTTTGAAGGAAATTCAAGAGATTATGTTGCTTATAGGCAGTAGCCCCCTAGTAGGGACAAGCGTACCTTTACGTAGATGCTCTATGATCCGGGCAATCTCCTTTGGCGTAAATTGAAGAAAATACGACTATATGCCTTATTCTCCTTTTTTTGGGATGGCTTTGTAACTCATCATAAAGCCAGAACAAAATTGCATTCTCATCGGTCAATATTTAAAACTAAGTGGAAAATTCTGGCTAGGCCGTTTTTAGACCATTTGTAGACTTTTGAAAAAAAAATTGTTGTGGAGCAAAAAAAAAGGAAAAAAGTGCAAAAAAGTGAAAAAAAAAAAAAAAAAATTCATGTGTGCTCCTCCCTTGTTTACGTGCGGCCCGTGATTTTATTAGTGTTCTGGGCTGCGTCTCTATGCGGTCTAGCCTAGGACCAGCCTGATCTAAATCGTTGGCGTTTATTCAACTTTGCATCTCGAATTGATTATTGCGACCCTTTTGCTACCATATTATAAGCCTTCCCAGCTCACATACATCTCGTGCGTTTGACTCTCCACAGCAAGCGCTCTATCAACTTTGAGAGTTTTGATTACAACGGTTGCCGATCACCACTGCTTCTTTGGTAGGCGGTAAGAATTTTAGATTTGCTTGCCGGTTGTGTACATCACCACACCACCACCACCGCTTCCTAGTATGCGGGATCATATTCTTGTGTGTTTCTATTGCTACTAACCATGGCAGGATCACAAGCCGATGAGGCTGATTGGGAGAACTGACGAACAACAGCTACATGATAAGTTTCAGCAAATGATGAGTGGACAGGTGCAAGATGTGCTAAACAGATTTGCGAGGCCATGGAGAATATAGATGGCATTGAGAAGGCGTTTGAAACAAAGCTTGATAGCAAGTTTGATGAATTGCTCGGCGTTTTCCACCACCACCTTGGCTGCACCTATCGCACCTCTGCATGACAACAACTCGCCCCTTCGAATCAGTATGGGCGAGCTCAGCGTGTTCCTATTGAGCCGGGACAAAATTCTTGTGCCGCACTCTGCTTTGTTGGTGCTTCTTTGGCTCTGCTACTCTTTGTTCTTTGAATGCAGAGGAGGATGATGATTATGTGGGAGATTACGAGGATGAGGTTGATCAACATCAGAACTCGTGCAACCACCAGCACCACAACCACAGTCGTCCACATGCAAATAATGGCAATGTTAGGGCTCCCCTCAGTCGAGATCATGACCATCTCCTAAAAAATTGAATATTCCACCATTTGAGGGTAGATATGTTCTGATATATATCTTACTTGGGAGTTATAAACTGAACAACGATTTACATGTTTACAATATCACGAGGAGAGCGTGTTCCTCTGCTTTGTTTGTGCTTTCACTAGCTTTGCATGTGTTTGGTGGTGAACATTGTAGATTATATCTGTTCACTACTTGGGCTGCTTTGAAAACTGCTATGCGTACTCGTTGGGTTCCACCATATTATCAATGTGAATTACTTCAAAAATTGCAGCGCTTAAGACAAGGAAAAATTCTGTAGAAGAATATTATCGGGAATTACAAAGCGGCTTGATTAGATGTGGTATTGTTGAGGAGAATGAAGCTATGCTTGCGTTTTACGGGTGGATTAAATAGAGATTGAGACCATTCTAGACTATAAGGATTATAATAATATCACTCGTTTATTCCATCTTGCTTAAAGCTGAGCGTGAAGTCAGGATCGAAGCCCAGGCATTGGCATTTTCTTTGCAGGTCGACCTTCATCATGGACACCACGTGCATCATCTACTTCCTTTGCACCATCACCTCCTTGAGTGCCACCTCCAACCGTGATACAAGCGAGGCACAACCACCACTATCGCCAAGAGCACACTGTCGAACTGCCTGAGTTCTTCTTCTTCCATAGGCGTCAGCAGGGCACACAAGTGATATTATTTGTCGTCGTTGTAAGGGAAGAGGACATTTTCTTGAGAGTGCAAATCTCGATGTGTGATGATTGCTCTGAGAGGATGGTGGGTATGAGTCCGCTAGTGACTATGATGAGGAGACTTTGGCTCTTATTACACATGAGGAACACGGTGGAGATGATTGATCATGAGACACAATACATGGCTCTTGAAGATCTTGTGGTATGAATGTTTAGTTGCTCAATGTGTTTTGAGTGTGCAGGTTACACAAGCTAAGCAAAATCAGAGGCATAATTTGTTTCATACAAAGGGAGTTGTGAAGGAGCGTTCTATTACGTCATCATAGATGGAGGAGCTGCAACAACTTGGCTAGCATGGAGATGGTGGAAAGCTATCTCTCACCACAAGACCACATCCACATCCTTACTACATCAATGGTTCAACAACGGTGACAAGGTTAAGGTAACCGCGTCTTGTTAGTGTGCATTTTAGTATCTCTACATATCTTTGATTATCTTTGATTGTGATGTGGTACCTATGCAAGCATGTTTCTTATTACTTGGTAGACCATGGCAATTTGATAAAATTCTGCACCATGGTAGAAACAATCAGTATACTTTTGTTCATAAGGATAAAAATATTACTTTGCTTCCTATGACTCTGAGTCCATTTTGAAAGATGATATTAATAGAGCTAATAAAGCAAAACAGGGAGAAAAATAAGAGTGAAAATCAGATTGTGGCAAAATTTGAGCGACACATGAAGCCTAATAATAAACCATCTCTGTTGATTCTGAAATTAAATTAAAAAGTGCATGTTTACTTACCGTCGATATTGATGAGCTAGATTTTAGCAAATCTGTTTGCTATGCTTTTTGTGCAAAGAGGCATTATTTTCATTCGAGGGCGTGCCTTCCTCTTTGCTGTCACTAACATGTTGCGGGAGTTCGCTGAACCATTGCATATTGTTATTGGCATATTGTTGATCGAAATGATGGAAAGCATATAGGGTTATTTGAAAAGTGTTTTCAATGGAAAACTGGATTGAATGGCAGACAATAAGCATCAGATCTCAAGATACGTCAAATCATATTTTCAAAGCAAGAGTTCAGATAAGATCAATCGAAAGGTTCTGCAAGACCTGAGTGCAAAATTCTGATCAGGATCAATTTAAGATGGATCTGGATGTCGGCGGATAGTCATGGCCTAGCTATGGACATTGGATATAGATTGATATGAGATCATATCGTGGGAGAATGATGTGATGGATGAGGACCAATCCTAAACATAGCAAAAGATCGTGTGAATTCGTTTGCTGAGCACTCAATGTCACTGATATCTTCCTTAGACCATGAGATCGGTGTAACTCGACTCACCCGTACAAAGGTGCTTTAGATTATTATCCAAAGCGTCTATGGCCCGGGTGACTATAAGGTACTCACGGTATCTCCGAAGTGTCTGTTGGGTTGACCTGCGGATCAAGGTATTGGGTGTCACTCGTGTAGCGAGAGAGGTATCTCTGGGCCACTTTCGTTGGGACATCATCATAATGTGCACAATGTGACCAGGGTTGATCCTCGGGGATGATGTATTCTGAGCGAGTAAAGAGACTTGCGATGCTTGAGTTGAACAAGGTATAAAGGTATACCGTTCGAATCTCTGCTTAAATACAATACCGTTAGACAAAGGGGTGTTATTATCTGAGGATCGATTGAGTCCTTGACATCATGGTTCATCGATAGGATCATCGTGGAACATGTGGGAGCCAACATGGGTATCCGGATCCGTTGTTGGTTATTGACCGGAGAATGTCTCGGTCATGTCTACATGTCTCCCGAACCCGTAGGGTCTACACATAACGTTCGATGGCGCTAGGGTTATAAAGGAAGTTTGTATGTGGTTACGAATGTTGTTGAGTCCGGATGAGATCCGGACATCACGAGGAGTTCGGAATGGTCGGAGTAAAGATTTATATATGGAAAGTTGTTGTTCGGGTTCGGAAAAAGTTCGGGTTTTTGGTTATTATGCAGAAGCTTCGGAAGGTTCGGAGGATTCGGAGGGTCGGAGGTCAGAGTGTTCCGCCCGTCAATACAGTAGCATGGGCTGTATGGGGCGCCCTAGCCTTAATGGGCAGGGGCACGCCCCCAAGGCCCATGCATGTAGAAGAAAACCCTAAAGGGAGGCCTCCACGACTGAGAGCCTCCTCCCCCCTGGCCGCCCCTCCTCAGGCTGGATCGAGGGGCGATCCTTGTCCTATATATGTGGGGGTGGGAGGGCAGCGGCACCACAATTCAGCGCAGCCCTCCCCTCTCAAAGTACTCCTCCTCTCCTTGCTTGCTTGGAAGCCTGGGGATGCCGCTCCTCCATCACCACCACGCCGTCGTGCTGCTGCTGGTGAGTCTTTGTCATGACCGGTTTTCGGGTAATAAATTTCGAAAAAGACGCCATGCTCATCAGCCCCGAGGATTCTTGAGGCATGAGGATCCAACAATCTGAAATTCCAAGCAAAAATACAAAATATGAAGTACAAGACCATTACGGCTGTGAGTACAACAAATGGTTTCTAGTGGTTGATGGCGGAGGCGGTTTGTGGATCATCGGTGTCTATGGGACTCCAATTCCCACGGAACAGTGACCAGGTTAACTCCTATCTTGGCGAGCTACTATCTCCATTGCTTAGGTTCGGGGCTGTTATCGCGTCGCTCCACTCCGTGCAGGAAAAAATCTGGCCAAGACAATAGCGAGGGACAAGCCAGTGAGTACTTTGAATGTACTGCATAAACATTATGAATTTCAGGTATATAACAATGATGTCTGAAAATATTTTATGCTCATGGCGTCGATCACAAAATAAATCTCGGATGCATGCAAGCACGTTATTTATGGATATGCAATAACATAGTAGCATTAAGATTTATGAAAATAAACAACAAGCAATGCCACGGTCAGGCGTCTTAGTTACACCACATGAAGGGCTTTAAAAGAAATGCATGATCGGCGTCTGGCGACACCACATAAAGGGCTTTAAAAGAAGCCACCCGCGATCGTCGGCGACACCACATAAAGGCTTTAAAAGAAATGCCACGATCGGGCGTCTGGCGTGACACATAAAGGACTTTAAAATGAATGCCACGGTCGAGCGTCTGGCGACACCATAAAGGGCTTTAAAATAAACAATCATAGTGAATATCCGGAGGTAGAACCATCGAGATACTCGAAAATAACAACAATATCACGGTTAGTCAACAATAATAAAATCATAATTATCACAAGTCACAAGTAGTAGTTCCAGTTAAGTTAGAGTTTCACCTCCGAAGACCGACACTAAGACCGACACTTGACCCATCGGTATGTAGACCTTAACCATGGACACGGCTATTGAATAGGTTTAATCTGCGGAGGTGTACCCTTTACCCCGAAAGTAGTTTCTTTAGTCCATCGGGACTAATTCCGTCTCTGACCTTTTGTAGAAAACACACCTAACGCACACACCGACAACTCACACGTCATGCAGAATCACCCACGACACTGTCAAAGCAAACTCTAAGTGGGGAGGCTACAACCTCGCGTAGCATGGGATCAAATTTATATCGCGCGCTCTAAGGGGTGCCCCCTCTCGGTCCCAACCGGAAACACCCATGCCCCCTGACCGGATGACTGGCTTTAATCCACGGCCGTGGAACCCTCATCCCGGCCCCTCTGTACGGTGTGTGCTAGAAAGGGGTTGACAGCTTACTGAACCGTACCCTACCTATGGCAGGGACAAGTGGTAATCTGAAACAAGTGTGGGGTTAGAACAAGACTCGATCTCTGATCGACTCAGGAGGTTTATAGTTTCCTAACATATAACAATATACTCCAACCAATCCAATCAACACTCATTATATCTTACTATGCCATACGGATATACCGTCAAGCGGAGACGTGACAAGCTCACACCTACCCAGAGGCTTCGGTTCCTTTCGGCATGCATGCAAGACACATGAGGATGATTATCATCATAAGTGTGTTCATTTCCAACAGCATGGAAATCACTAATATGCACCCATGCATATGATCATATCACATGAAATAACAATCTTCTCCAACGTGAGTGATGTCATAAGCGTGTCATCGAACACACAAAATATTATGCGGGGTTCAGAATGCTTGCCTTTAGGTCATGGGAAAACAGGGTGCATTCCAAAACATCTTGAAATCTTCAAAACATCCTATTAAAGAATATATTTGAATTAACACACAAAATCAAAACAGCACAAAAGTTGTTTTGAAAAATTATCAAATAAATCTTAAAATAAACTAGATCAAATTTGAGAGAGGTAGGAAAAAATTAATTCATTTGGAGTTATATTTAAAAGTTATAGGCAGTCAAAGTTTAGTCAAAGTTACATTTAAAAAAATAGAAACCATAAAACGGTTCGCTGGACTACATCTTCGAGATTGGTGGCGTACTTACGAAATACGCTTCCACAGAAAGCAATGTGTCGGGTTGCGTCACTAGTGGCAGGTGGGCTCACCGGCAATTAGTCCCCACTTGTCGGGTTCATCTTCTTCCCGTCTTGGCGCCTCGGCGGAGACACGGGCCATTTCAATAGGGATCCCGGTGACACAAGCCACCATTAAGCCGCTCATGATATGGGGGTGTCGAGAGGAGAACGCATCCATCTGCGATGGTTGGTGGCGGGGAGCTTGAGGTGAGCACCTTCCTCCATGGCGGAGGAAGCTTGTAGGGAAGTGGTTTTGGGGTGGCGGTGCTTCGGATCCAAATTGGCGGGGGAGGAGTTCACAGGGAGAAGAGGACTTGGTGAAGAGAGTGGAGAGGAGGCCTTGGCTGCGTCGAGCCGGAGCAGGACATGGCGGTGGCCAAAAGGAACGGAGAGGTTGAAGATGACCTGCCCGTTCAAATGGTGGCGATGGGGGCACTAGTGAGGCGGTGTGAGGCTACGAGGGCTCGAAGGCGCTCGGGTCTTCCTTATAAAGCGTGGCTAGGTCGGTCGAGATGGCGGAGATAAGAACAGCGGCGAACCGCCTCTCACGTGCTTTGCGAGAACAGCGTGGCGGCGTGGGCTTGCGGACAGGATGCGGATGAGCTTAGGCTGTGCCAAGGGCAGTGGCGAGCAGGGGTGGCTTGGCGGCGCCGCGCAGGCGAGGCCTGTTGCATCGCGGTGTGCCAAAACTCTGTCGGCGCTGTAGGCATGCCAGGTGGTGGCGTGTTCTTTGAGGCGGATGAGATCGGGGTGCGGCTCTGTGGCGAGAGCAGGGCAGGCGTGTGTGGCGACCAGTGCCTTGCGATGCCAGCAGCTCGCCAGGCGCATGAGCTGCCTGCTGAAGGTGTTCGACACAATGCCTTGGCATGCTACAGTCTGGTGAGGTGGCAAGCAACAGATCTAGGTTAGAGTGAAAACTTGAGGACAAGGTGGTGTGGTCGGTGGCCAAGTTCATAATGTAAACTTGAAATCATGCCAAATCGGCCATGCACATAGGGTGTTTGACAAAATGCCAAAGGCATCTAGGCTATTCTTGGGTGGTCAAGAATTCCGGATGGTGGTCTCATTAGTTGAATAAAAGGGTGGTGAGGTTAGTTGGCAAAATCTGAGAAACTTGTTAGTGCAAGTTTTGCAAAAACTCAATTCAGACGAGGAGACAAATGGCATCTCTGCATGGACAAAAATTCTCCCAATGGGTTCATGCTCTTGGACTTAAGGGTTTAAGATGGAGGACTACAAGTAGGAGAAAGAATAAAGGGCTAAGAGCAAGAAAAATATGGTTCTTTGTACAAACCATCATGTTGGACAGAATAAAGATGAGGTTGTTTCACTCAATTTTTCAAGAACATAGCTGGTTTTTTGCATAAAGCTGAATAATATGCTCCTCTGACATCCCATAATTTTGGTGGAGGCTAGAAAGAATTATTTAAAAGGGTTGTAGTGCAAAATTGCTCTCACGGACGGAGAAAATTGGGTCTAGAGCTCAAAATATGCAATTAATTAAATATATTAATGCACAAAAGTGATTTAGAGACAACACATGATATCTCCAAATTTTGGTGGGATTTTAGATAAATATATCAAATGGTTGTAGTTCAAATATGGCCATATAACCTTGAAAAACCATTTTCAAGAAAATAAAGATCAAGCAAATTAATTATGTAATTAGTTCTACTAATAAAGAAAAGTTTTTCTTGACAAGTCCAATAACATATTTGAAAAGTTTTCTCTATGGGGAAAACTCCATAATAGCAAGGAGAAAAAATTCAAAAAAAAGGGAGCCGAAAATAAAAGTTTTAATTTCTGGCAAAATTTTAATTAATCAAACAAGGTCAAAATTTTGGGGTGTCTAACACTACCCCCTTAAAGAAAATCTCTTCCTCGAGATTTGTTAGGAGTTGTTTGAAAATATCTTTCTGCGAGCTGGAACCAAAAGATTTATTCATAGCACAAACTTGCGTCGTCGAGGTTGAGGTATGCGGGATAAAAAATGCAATCGCACATCAACATACTCATGCATGGCTACTATTAAAAACAGGGTGCTGGCGGACATCATCTAATTATGGTGACACAGGTCACAAGATTGCAAGGCGAGGTCATTCTAAGGTTCGGTATCATTGACGATTTTAGTCTACCTCGTTCATATCTAAAGGGCTTGCCTCGCGGATCGAGAGTTTCTCCGCGCTTTTCACCGTCGGAATTAGGCGGAGAGATTGAGGGGCTCTGAGCTCGGGGTAGTGATGATGACCATCGTGAGGATTGTTGGCCACAATCCGTTGAGTGTGCTCCCCAAAGGCAATGAAATGCTACAGGGTCATCAAGGTATTTTGGTTGATGGCGGGGCTGTCTTGTGTTGAGGCTAGCATGCCCTTTTATAGAAAAAGGAGCGAAGTCTTCCTCATGCGCTTGCGAATAAGAGATTATTGGTCTTGCGACCGAGGGCTAAGTTGATAGGTTGGGCACCGACTATAAAAGTGTCGGGGTCTCTGTGTGGCTATCTTGCAGGAAGCTTGGGGGGTTTTGGTTAGGATGCAGTGGGTTGGTTTCCTAGGTTTTTCGACTGGCTAAGATAGGATTAGCCAATGGTCGACAGCTCTGATACCAAGTCATCCGCGACCGGTTTTCGGGTAATAAATTTCCACAAAAGACCGTCGTGCTCATCAGCCAGGATTCTTGTTGTGATGAGGCTCCAACATGATCTGAAATTCAAGCAAAAATACAAAATATGCGTCAATACCATTACGGCTGTGAGTACAACAAATGGTTTCTAGTGGTTGATAAGCGGTTTGTGGATCATCGGTGTCTATGGGACTCCAATTCCCACGGGAACAGTGACCAGTTAACTCCTATCTTGTGAGGCTACTATCTCCATTGCTTAGGTTAGGGGCTGTTATCGCGTTGCTCCTCTCCGTGCGAAGAAATCTGGCCAAGACAATAGCGAGGGACAAGCCGGTAGTGCCGAATGTACTGAAACATTATGTTTCTGGTATAATATAACAATGATGTCTGAAAATATTTTATGCTCATGGCGTCGGTCAAAAAATAAATCTCGGATGCATGCAAGCACGTTATTTATGGATATGCAATAACATAGTAGCATTAAGATTTATGAAAATAAACAACAAGCAATGCCGGTCGGGCGTCTTAACGACACCATATAACTTTAAAAGAAATGCCACGGTCGGGCGTCGGCGACACCACAAAAAGGGCTTTAAAAAGAAATGCCCGAGTCGGGCATCGGCGACACCACATAAAGGTCTTTAAAAGAAATGCCCACGATCGTCGGCGACACCACATAAAGGCTTTAAAATGAATGCCCGCGATCGAGCGTCGATCGACACCACATAAAGGGCTTTAAAAAGTGCCATAGTCGGAGGTCGGCGACACCACATAAAGGGCTTTAAAATAAACAATCATAGTGAATATCCGGAGGTAGAACCATCCGGAGATACTCGAAAATAACAACAATATCACGGTTAGTCAACAATAATAAAATCATAATTATCACAAGTCACAAGTAGTAGTTCGATTCAGTTATGATTTCACCTCGAAGGCCGACACTAAGACCGACACTTGACCCATCGGTATGAGACCTTAACCATAGACACGGCTATTGAATAGGTTTAATCTCTGCGGAGGTGTACTCTTTACCCATGAGTAGTTTCTTTAGTCCCAGGACTAATTCCGTCTGACCTTTGTTGAAAACACACCTAACACACACACGACAACTCACGTGTGCGGAATCACCCGACACTGTCAAGCAAACTCTAAGTGGGAGGCTACAACCTCGCGTAGCATGGGATCAAATTTATATCAGCGCTCTAAGGGTGCCCCCTCTCGGTCCCACCGGAAACACCCATGCTGACCGGATGGTGGCTTTAATCACGGCCGTGGAACCCTTATCCGGCCCCTCATGCAGGTGTGTGCTAGAAAGGGGTTGACAACTTCTGAACCGTACCCTACCTATGGCAGGGACAAGTGGTAGTCTGAAACAAGTGTGGGGGTTGAACAAGACTCGATCTCTGATGCGACTCGGAGGTTTATAGTTTCCTGCATAACATGTATAACAATATACTCAACCAATCAATCAACACTCATTATATCTTACTATGCCATACCGGACATACCCGTCCGGGGAGACGGCGACAAGCTCACACCTACCCAAAGAGGCTTTCCGTTCCTTTCCGGCATGCATGCAAGACACATGAGGATGATTATCATCACAAGTGTGTTCATTTCCAACAGCATGGAAATCACTAATATGCACCCATGCATATGATCATATCACATGAAATAACAATCTTCTCCAAAGCTGGGTGATGTCATAAGCGTGTCATCGAACACACAAAAATATTATGCGGGGTTGAGAATGCTTGCCTTTAGGTAATGGGAAAACAGGGTGCATTCAAAACATCTTGAAATCTTCAAAATATCCTATTAAAGAATATATTTGAATTAACACACAAATCAAAACAGCACAAAAAGTTGTTTTGAAAAATTATCAAATAAATCTTAAAATAAACTAGATCAAATTTGAGAGAGTAGGAAAAAGAATAATTCATTTGGAGTTATATTTAAAAAGTTATAGGCGATCAAAGTTTAGTCAAAGTTACATTTAAAAAAAAAATAAAACCGTAAAGCGGTTCGCCTGAACTAAATCTTACGAGATTGGTCGTACTTACGGAAATACTCTTCGAGAAAGCGTGTCGGTCGGGTTGCATCACTAGTGGCTTGGGTTGGCTCACCGATAGGTGGTCCCCACTGTCGGGTTCATCTTCTTCCCCGTGCCGCCTCAGCGAGAACACAAAGCCGTTTCAAGGCGATCCCAGCGACACAAGCCACCATTCGGCCTTCGCGATATGGGGTGATCGGGAGGAACCGCATCCATCTGCGATGGTTGGTGGCGGGGAGCTTGAGGTGAGCACCTTCCTCCATGGCGGAGGAAGCTTGGGAGGAAGTGGTTTTGGGGTGGCGGTGGTTCCGATCCAAATTGAGCAGGAGTTCAGCGGGAAGAGGACTTGGTGAAGAGAGTGGAGAGGAGGCCTTGGCTGCGCGACAAGCCGGACATGGCGGTGGCCAGCCCGGAGAGGTTGAAGATGACCTGCCCCTTCAAATGGTGGCGATGGGGGCACTAGTGAGGCGGTGTGATGTAGGGTGGAACCCTAAGCGTCGATCTTTCACGTTGGGCGGGATCCCTCGAAGAACCACGATGAACAGGGGAAGAGCAGGGAGAAATCACAAGGAAAACACTCAAGAACAAGTCCAAATCACACATCCACTAGACAATCAAACACACAAGATCACAAGGTACACGAACAACAAAGGAAAGATACAAGGTGAGGTTCATCTCAAGAGGAGGTCTTGATGATATCCTAGATGGATCTTCCCTAAAGAGTCTTATGTATCATGAGGATCTTCTCCTAGATGGAGTCTTGGCCTCCAATGGAGTAGTGGTCTCTCTCTCTCAAGAGTAGAGATAGGTAGGAGCAAAGCTCACTTAAGAATGAGCTATCACTTTGCTAACCCTAGAAAGGTGGAGGAGGTCTATTTATAGCCCAAGGCGAAAGGGGAGTAAGTGAGGCGAAGGGGTACGGGCCGGCCCAAGTCCACCTGGCCGGCCGAGTCCGGATGATCCGGATGGTGGCGGATGATCCGGGTGTCGAAGTCGGATGATCCGGGCGACCGTCCGGATGATCCGGCCGTCGGGCCGCTCTGTAGTCTTGGGCGGGTGTCCGGATGATCGGGAGGGCCCGGATGATCCGCTAAGCCCGGATGATCTGGGCCAGTGATCGGACGTCGCTCCAGCTCTCGGCCCGCTCTCCGTCTTCTTCTCCTTTCTTCCGTCTTCTCTTCCGCTTCTCGCGGATGGTGTAGTCGTTCCTTGGCTTGCACTCCTCCTTGACATCCGTGAAGCTCGACAATACCTATGCATGCACGTCGGAGTGTCAAGTAGTATACCATCCGAGAGTGTCAAGTGAGCGTGTAAAGAGATGATTCACCTTTGTGTATGTAAAGTAGATGTGTACGTGTCACTTGCCAAATGGGCTCTTGGCGTGTTGATGTCCGTAGGATGCTCCATCATCCCTCCCCTTGGGAAAGATCGACCTCGGATCGAAATCCAAATCACCATGGGAAAGAGATGATGTCGTCATGTAGAAGTGGGCGATCACCAAGCATTAATCATCTTGTAGTTCCAAATGGGCACTCTCAATGTCGCACCGTCTTGTAATTCCTTCAAAAGTAGCAAAGATAACAAGCACTTGGAAAAACAAATGTGGTTGTCGTAAGAGCAAAACCAAGCATTCAAGAGGTGATTCACCCAAGTGTTGTCATCAAGCATAGCATATGGTTTGACAAAGAAGTGTGGCATGGCATTTGAGCATATAAATTGAGCACAAGGAAAGATATCATGGGGACAAGCATGTAAATGTGAGGTAGAGATGCAAATATATGTGACAAGAGCATAAGCATCCACCTCAAGTTCATAGCAAACATGGGCAAAGCGCTCAATGAAAGGTCTATGGTAGGCATAGGAATCATTCACAACACCAAATAAGATAAGATGTCTAAACACATGGGTCAAATGTAAGATAATCGAAACATAATGTGCATAGGGTGTAGTGAATATAGGGTGGCACTCAACACAATAGAAAGAGCAATTCATCATCATGTGAGGCAATCAAGTCAAGTATGTGACAATCAAAGGGACATGGCATATGTGAAGAAATGATATTGGTGCAACCAACCATATGATAGTAGCAAGTAGTCCAAGAATTGGATGCAACGCACAAAATATATATGTCATCAACCCAAGAAAGCAAGTAGTGGAACATGGGTGATGCAATATAGCGAGCATTCATAGCTATCAAATCAAGCAAGCTAGTAGTGCAAGGATGCAACATACTAGGAGGAATCATAGCAAACATGTCATTGGTGCAAAAAGTGGGCATGAACAATTCACATGTCATAGCACAAGCATGAAAGCAAGATATGAGGACAATAGCATGGGGCACATGATAAACATGGCAATAGCAACAAGGATCTCCACCAAGCATGCAAATACACATAGAAGTAGCATAATGATGAAACATGGGTAGATGCAAGCAGGGTCCAATTGCATGGCAAAGGCATAGAAGCAAGCATAGCATGCAAAGTGAACACGGTAAAATGAGCATAATGTGAGAAGTGGTAAATGGCCCATAGCCGTGTGAGAGCCAAGTAGAGGAGTTAAGCGTAGTCCTGCTTGAAGGGATGGTAAGGATAGTACACGGGATCCCAAATCATCATTGCTCTCAAGAGCTCGTTTGTCAACTCGTGGGATTGCGAAGTTGACAAGTATGCATAGGTACCTACACAAAAGACACAAAGCGAAAGAAATTGTGTGTGTGGTAAATGTACACATCATCCATCATGATGTGTATGTGCGTGTGAGTTAGCACAAGATAGGCATCGCTCAAAGAAATTTGATGCATGGTATAGGAACATGTCATCCATCATGAAAGAATAGTTATTATGTGACGATGGGGACACAAATTGAGCAAACAAGTATATACATCAAAAGCATGTTTATTCATGGGAGCATATGGTGCACACAAGTATTGGGATCATGCGTGAATGGGATGGATCAAATTCTCCTAACATGTATGAGGAAACTATGGGGGTCTCCTCATGAGCAATATCGAAACATCATATGGAGAAAATGGACATCCAAAACAATGCATATCCGAAGCTAGGTGGTCATGGCATGGCATATGAGATAAAATAACCAAGGAAACAAATGCCAATAACCATATATCATATATGCAAAATTGGGTTCATTTAATGGCATATGCATAGTTACTATGAAGAGATTGCAAATAAGACATATGGTTGATCTCATGCATAGCATATGACAAGTTAAGCGGATTATCAAACATGATGTGACCTAAAGAATTGTCACAAGAAATCCTATGTAACATGGCATCACAACTAATAGACTCCACAAGAATCATCATTCTCATCATAAATGGGCAAATCATCATGGGAAATCATACTAGCATGAAGCATGGCAATAGGTGGATCAACATCATGCAAGCAATCAATGTCAAGAATGTCCACTAGTGGGACTAGAGCATCACCTTCACCTATGTTACCTTTGTCATTCCACTCAAGTGGTGTAGGTGAGGTGGGAAAGACCAAATGGTGGTCATCTTCATCTTGATGGAACCATGTGGGGGTGAATCATATACCACCATGGCCATCGTCTTGTCCAAAGGGAGGGCAGAGAGTAAATCGAGGATCGGCGTCATCATCAATGGGACCTAGCACCAAATGAGAAGACAAAATAGAGGTAGAGGTCAAGTTGTTAGAAATGCAAATGGCGTCATGAGACCTATCAACTATCTCACTCTGTCTATGTGGTGGTGGCTCACTCACTCCCTCAAGATAGGTGCACTCAATGTCGCATATGGTGGAGTCACTCAAATCACTCAAGTGGTGGTGGTGGTGGCTCTCCTCACATGAGAATTGGGGTGGCTCATCATATATGGGGCTAGTGGTGAAGTCACTCTCACTCTCAATATGGTGGCAAAAGTCACTCAAGTCATCATACATCGCCGTGGTCGAAGGAAAGTCCATGCTCAACCATCTCGTCGTGGTGCGCCGTGAATGAAGGCGAAGATGGCACATCATCACTCTCGTGCGTGGATGAGGGCGAAGATGGCACATCATCACTCTGGCCTCCTAAGATGGAAGCATCATCCTTGCTCGCCACCTTGTAAACTTGCCTCCAAAGCTTGGTCCTTGAAGGTCTCCAGTAGTCGGCGTATACCGTCTTGAAAAAGTCGAAGTAGACTCGGCATCATCAATGCCACAAAGAGGGATGGCGGTGAAGTCGCACTGGGAGCATCGTCTTGAGCTTGTCGGCCTTGGACATCGTGGTGGTACTAGCCTCATGCTTGTCGTGAGAGCTTGCTCTCCCGAAATTTGCTTGGGGTGGAGAAGCCTTAGCCTTCATGAGTTCTTGTTCGCCTTGAGAGCACCAATGTAGTAGTCGTCGATGGACTTGTAGTTCTCGAGGATGATGGTCTTGGAGATGTGGTTGTGCAATCCCATCATGAAGTGGAACTTCATCGAAATGGGAATTAAATCCACCTTTCGTTGCAAGGCAATCATCATCTCCTTGAAGTACTTGTCGATGGACTTGGATCCTTGGGTGGTGTTCTCCAATTGGCGTCGAAGTTGTTCGTGTAGGTTGGAGGCACAAACTCTCACCGTAAAGCTCTCTTTGTCTTGGGCCAACTCATCTCGTAGCTCTCGAAGGTGTGTGAAGCCACCATGACGAGGCGTGGTCGTGGAAGTTTCTTGTGGCGCACTTCACTTGATCTTGGGACGAACTTGATGTAACGAGTGTCGTCCATCAGCGCTCCCTCGAGGTACTCCTCGGGTTCTTGAGTCCCATAGAAAGGAATCTTGTGGTGGTTATCGAGGTCGTAGTAGCTCGTGGAAGTCGCGGACTTGAGCTTGGGAGCTTCTCTTGAGTGTAGTCTTGGGGTTCTTGTTGGCGAAGATGTCGTATGTCCGTGGCGAAGATGCCTTGAAATCGCTTGGCGAAGATGCCAAGGGAGATGGTGAAGTCATTGAGCGGTTGTTGGTGTTGAGCTCTTGACCTTCACGTTCTTGTTGGTGATGGTGTCGATGCCGATGTGATCTTGCGGAGATGGTAGCTCGGAAGCATGTGCTCTTGGCGTCTTCTAAGATGAGGAAGATAAGCTTGGGACTTGATGAGGGCTTTGATCTCCTCCATTTTAGCTTGCATCTTGGCGTCGAAGTTGTTGTTCATGGCATCGAACTCGTCGTTGTTGTTGTAGACCGAAGATGAAATGCCTTGCCTATCCATCACAAGACTCGAGTGAGGTGAGTAGGAAATGAGATAAACAATACCAAGTTAGCTTTTCCCAAAGTTGAGGATGTATCCGTTTCACTCAATGTGAGATGAAAGAATAGTGGAATTAGTGCGGACTTGTTCACTCCACCTACAAGTAAAGGCTTATGGTAGAGCTCGGTGAGGATAGTGGCACAAAATTTAATGCAAAATGTTAGCAAGAGTCAATAATGTTGAAAGAGATTCACAAATTCATAAAGTGAAACAAATGGACCAATAGCAATGAAAGGTACGGAAACACACGGATAGATAAATGGGGTCGTGCAACAAGGAATGAGCACCTTCCGGTTCAAAAAAACTAAGTGGAAAATTCTGGCTAGGCCGTTTTTAGACCATTTGTAGACTTTTGAAAAAAAAATTGTTGTGGAGCAAAAAAAAAGGAAAAAAGTGCAAAAAAGTGAAAAAAAAAAAAAAAAAATTCATGTGTGCTCCTCCCTTGTTTACGTGCGGCCCGTGATTTTATTAGTGTTCTGGGCTGCGTCTCTATGCGGTCTAGCCTAGGACCAGCCTGATCTAAATCGTTGGCGTTTATTCAACTTTGCATCTCGAATTGATTATTGCGACCCTTTTGCTACCATATTATAAGCCTTCCCAGCTCACATACATCTCGTGCGTTTGACTCTCCACAGCAAGCGCTCTATCAACTTTGAGAGTTTTGATTACAACGGTTGCCGATCACCACTGCTTCTTTGGTAGGCGGTAAGAATTTTAGATTTGCTTGCCGGTTGTGTACATCACCACACCACCACCACCGCTTCCTAGTATGCGGGATCATATTCTTGTGTGTTTCTATTGCTACTAACCATGGCAGGATCACAAGCCGATGAGGCTGATTGGGAGAACTGACGAACAACAGCTACATGATAAGTTTCAGCAAATGATGAGTGGACAGGTGCAAGATGTGCTAAACAGATTTGCGAGGCCATGGAGAATATAGATGGCATTGAGAAGGCGTTTGAAACAAAGCTTGATAGCAAGTTTGATGAATTGCTCGGCGTTTTCCACCACCACCTTGGCTGCACCTATCGCACCTCTGCATGACAACAACTCGCCCCTTCGAATCAGTATGGGCGAGCTCAGCGTGTTCCTATTGAGCCGGGACAAAATTCTTGTGCCGCACTCTGCTTTGTTGGTGCTTCTTTGGCTCTGCTACTCTTTGTTCTTTGAATGCAGAGGAGGATGATGATTATGTGGGAGATTACGAGGATGAGGTTGATCAACATCAGAACTCGTGCAACCACCAGCACCACAACCACAGTCGTCCACATGCAAATAATGGCAATGTTAGGGCTCCCCTCAGTCGAGATCATGACCATCTCCTAAAAAATTGAATATTCCACCATTTGAGGGTAGATATGTTCTGATATATATCTTACTTGGGAGTTATAAACTGAACAACGATTTACATGTTTACAATATCACGAGGAGAGCGTGTTCCTCTGCTTTGTTTGTGCTTTCACTAGCTTTGCATGTGTTTGGTGGTGAACATTGTAGATTATATCTGTTCACTACTTGGGCTGCTTTGAAAACTGCTATGCGTACTCGTTGGGTTCCACCATATTATCAATGTGAATTACTTCAAAAATTGCAGCGCTTAAGACAAGGAAAAATTCTGTAGAAGAATATTATCGGGAATTACAAAGCGGCTTGATTAGATGTGGTATTGTTGAGGAGAATGAAGCTATGCTTGCGTTTTACGGGTGGATTAAATAGAGATTGAGACCATTCTAGACTATAAGGATTATAATAATATCACTCGTTTATTCCATCTTGCTTAAAGCTGAGCGTGAAGTCAGGATCGAAGCCCAGGCATTGGCATTTTCTTTGCAGGTCGACCTTCATCATGGACACCACGTGCATCATCTACTTCCTTTGCACCATCACCTCCTTGAGTGCCACCTCCAACCGTGATACAAGCGAGGCACAACCACCACTATCGCCAAGAGCACACTGTCGAACTGCCTGAGTTCTTCTTCTTCCATAGGCGTCAGCAGGGCACACAAGTGATATTATTTGTCGTCGTTGTAAGGGAAGAGGACATTTTCTTGAGAGTGCAAATCTCGATGTGTGATGATTGCTCTGAGAGGATGGTGGGTATGAGTCCGCTAGTGACTATGATGAGGAGACTTTGGCTCTTATTACACATGAGGAACACGGTGGAGATGATTGATCATGAGACACAATACATGGCTCTTGAAGATCTTGTGGTATGAATGTTTAGTTGCTCAATGTGTTTTGAGTGTGCAGGTTACACAAGCTAAGCAAAATCAGAGGCATAATTTGTTTCATACAAAGGGAGTTGTGAAGGAGCGTTCTATTACGTCATCATAGATGGAGGAGCTGCAACAACTTGGCTAGCATGGAGATGGTGGAAAGCTATCTCTCACCACAAGACCACATCCACATCCTTACTACATCAATGGTTCAACAACGGTGACAAGGTTAAGGTAACCGCGTCTTGTTAGTGTGCATTTTAGTATCTCTACATATCTTTGATTATCTTTGATTGTGATGTGGTACCTATGCAAGCATGTTTCTTATTACTTGGTAGACCATGGCAATTTGATAAAATTCTGCACCATGGTAGAAACAATCAGTATACTTTTGTTCATAAGGATAAAAATATTACTTTGCTTCCTATGACTCTGAGTCCATTTTGAAAGATGATATTAATAGAGCTAATAAAGCAAAACAGGGAGAAAAATAAGAGTGAAAATCAGATTGTGGCAAAATTTGAGCGACACATGAAGCCTAATAATAAACCATCTCTGTTGATTCTGAAATTAAATTAAAAAGTGCATGTTTACTTACCGTCGATATTGATGAGCTAGATTTTAGCAAATCTGTTTGCTATGCTTTTTGTGCAAAGAGGCATTATTTTCATTCGAGGGCGTGCCTTCCTCTTTGCTGTCACTAACATGTTGCGGGAGTTCGCTGAACCATTGCATATTGTTATTGGCATATTGTTGATCGAAATGATGGAAAGCATATAGGGTTATTTGAAAAGTGTTTTCAATGGAAAACTGGATTGAATGGCAGACAATAAGCATCAGATCTCAAGATACGTCAAATCATATTTTCAAAGCAAGAGTTCAGATAAGATCAATCGAAAGGTTCTGCAAGACCTGAGTGCAAAATTCTGATCAGGATCAATTTAAGATGGATCTGGATGTCGGCGGATAGTCATGGCCTAGCTATGGACATTGGATATAGATTGATATGAGATCATATCGTGGGAGAATGATGTGATGGATGAGGACCAATCCTAAACATAGCAAAAGATCGTGTGAATTCGTTTGCTGAGCACTCAATGTCACTGATATCTTCCTTAGACCATGAGATCGGTGTAACTCGACTCACCCGTACAAAGGTGCTTTAGATTATTATCCAAAGCGTCTATGGCCCGGGTGACTATAAGGTACTCACGGTATCTCCGAAGTGTCTGTTGGGTTGACCTGCGGATCAAGGTATTGGGTGTCACTCGTGTAGCGAGAGAGGTATCTCTGGGCCACTTTCGTTGGGACATCATCATAATGTGCACAATGTGACCAGGGTTGATCCTCGGGGATGATGTATTCTGAGCGAGTAAAGAGACTTGCGATGCTTGAGTTGAACAAGGTATAAAGGTATACCGTTCGAATCTCTGCTTAAATACAATACCGTTAGACAAAGGGGTGTTATTATCTGAGGATCGATTGAGTCCTTGACATCATGGTTCATCGATAGGATCATCGTGGAACATGTGGGAGCCAACATGGGTATCCGGATCCGTTGTTGGTTATTGACCGGAGAATGTCTCGGTCATGTCTACATGTCTCCCGAACCCGTAGGGTCTACACATAACGTTCGATGGCGCTAGGGTTATAAAGGAAGTTTGTATGTGGTTACGAATGTTGTTGAGTCCGGATGAGATCCGGACATCACGAGGAGTTCGGAATGGTCGGAGTAAAGATTTATATATGGAAAGTTGTTGTTCGGGTTCGGAAAAAGTTCGGGTTTTTGGTTATTATGCAGAAGCTTCGGAAGGTTCGGAGGATTCGGAGGGTCGGAGGTCAGAGTGTTCCGCCCGTCAATACAGTAGCATGGGCTGTATGGGGCGCCCTAGCCTTAATGGGCAGGGGCACGCCCCCAAGGCCCATGCATGTAGAAGAAAACCCTAAAGGGAGGCCTCCACGACTGAGAGCCTCCTCCCCCCTGGCCGCCCCTCCTCAGGCTGGATCGAGGGGCGATCCTTGTCCTATATATGTGGGGGTGGGAGGGCAGCGGCACCACAATTCAGCGCAGCCCTCCCCTCTCAAAGTACTCCTCCTCTCCTTGCTTGCTTGGAAGCCTGGGGATGCCGCTCCTCCATCACCACCACGCCGTCGTGCTGCTGCTGGTGAGTCTTTGTCATGACCGGTTTTCGGGTAATAAATTTCGAAAAAGACGCCATGCTCATCAGCCCCGAGGATTCTTGAGGCATGAGGATCCAACAATCTGAAATTCCAAGCAAAAATACAAAATATGAAGTACAAGACCATTACGGCTGTGAGTACAACAAATGGTTTCTAGTGGTTGATGGCGGAGGCGGTTTGTGGATCATCGGTGTCTATGGGACTCCAATTCCCACGGAACAGTGACCAGGTTAACTCCTATCTTGGCGAGCTACTATCTCCATTGCTTAGGTTCGGGGCTGTTATCGCGTCGCTCCACTCCGTGCAGGAAAAAATCTGGCCAAGACAATAGCGAGGGACAAGCCAGTGAGTACTTTGAATGTACTGCATAAACATTATGAATTTCAGGTATATAACAATGATGTCTGAAAATATTTTATGCTCATGGCGTCGATCACAAAATAAATCTCGGATGCATGCAAGCACGTTATTTATGGATATGCAATAACATAGTAGCATTAAGATTTATGAAAATAAACAACAAGCAATGCCACGGTCAGGCGTCTTAGTTACACCACATGAAGGGCTTTAAAAGAAATGCATGATCGGCGTCTGGCGACACCACATAAAGGGCTTTAAAAGAAGCCACCCGCGATCGTCGGCGACACCACATAAAGGCTTTAAAAGAAATGCCACGATCGGGCGTCTGGCGTGACACATAAAGGACTTTAAAATGAATGCCACGGTCGAGCGTCTGGCGACACCATAAAGGGCTTTAAAATAAACAATCATAGTGAATATCCGGAGGTAGAACCATCGAGATACTCGAAAATAACAACAATATCACGGTTAGTCAACAATAATAAAATCATAATTATCACAAGTCACAAGTAGTAGTTCCAGTTAAGTTAGAGTTTCACCTCCGAAGACCGACACTAAGACCGACACTTGACCCATCGGTATGTAGACCTTAACCATGGACACGGCTATTGAATAGGTTTAATCTGCGGAGGTGTACCCTTTACCCCGAAAGTAGTTTCTTTAGTCCATCGGGACTAATTCCGTCTCTGACCTTTTGTAGAAAACACACCTAACGCACACACCGACAACTCACACGTCATGCAGAATCACCCACGACACTGTCAAAGCAAACTCTAAGTGGGGAGGCTACAACCTCGCGTAGCATGGGATCAAATTTATATCGCGCGCTCTAAGGGGTGCCCCCTCTCGGTCCCAACCGGAAACACCCATGCCCCCTGACCGGATGACTGGCTTTAATCCACGGCCATGGAACCCTCATCCAGCCCCTCATGCGGTGTGTGCTAGAAAGGGGTTGACAACTTCTTGAACCGTACCCTACCTATGGCGAGGACAAGTGGTAATCTGAAACAAGTGTGGGGTTAGAACAAGACTCGATCTCTGATCGACTCAGGAGGTTTATAGTTTCCTAACATATAACAATATACTCCAACCAATCCAATCAACACTCATTATATCTTACTATGCCATACGGATATACCGTCAAGCGGAGACGTGACAAGCTCACACCTACCCAGAGGCTTCGGTTCCTTTCGGCATGCATGCAAGACACATGAGGATGATTATCATCATAAGTGTGTTCATTTCCAACAGCATGGAAATCACTAATATGCACCCATGCATATGATCATATCACATGAAATAACAATCTTCTCCAACGTGAGTGATGTCATAAGCGTGTCATCGAACACACAAAATATTATGCGGGGTTCAGAATGCTTGCCTTTAGGTCATGGGAAAACAGGGTGCATTCCAAAACATCTTGAAATCTTCAAAACATCCTATTAAAGAATATATTTGAATTAACACACAAAATCAAAACAGCACAAAAGTTGTTTTGAAAAATTATCAAATAAATCTTAAAATAAACTAGATCAAATTTGAGAGAGGTAGGAAAAAATTAATTCATTTGGAGTTATATTTAAAAGTTATAGGCAGTCAAAGTTTAGTCAAAGTTACATTTAAAAAAATAGAAACCATAAAACGGTTCGCTGGACTACATCTTCGAGATTGGTGGCGTACTTACGAAATACGCTTCCACAGAAAGCAATGTGTCGGGTTGCGTCACTAGTGGCAGGTGGGCTCACCGGCAATTAGTCCCCACTTGTCGGGTTCATCTTCTTCCCGTCTTGGCGCCTCGGCGGAGACACGGGCCATTTCAATAGGGATCCCGGTGACACAAGCCACCATTAAGCCGCTCATGATATGGGGGTGTCGAGAGGAGAACGCATCCATCTGCGATGGTTGGTGGCGGGGAGCTTGAGGTGAGCACCTTCCTCCATGGCGGAGGAAGCTTGTAGGGAAGTGGTTTTGGGGTGGCGGTGCTTCGGATCCAAATTGGCGGGGGAGGAGTTCACAGGGAGAAGAGGACTTGGTGAAGAGAGTGGAGAGGAGGCCTTGGCTGCGTCGAGCCGGAGCAGGACATGGCGGTGGCCAAAAGGAACGGAGAGGTTGAAGATGACCTGCCCGTTCAAATGGTGGCGATGGGGGCACTAGTGAGGCGGTGTGAGGCTACGAGGGCTCGAAGGCGCTCGGGTCTTCCTTATAAAGCGTGGCTAGGTCGGTCGAGATGGCGGAGATAAGAACAGCGGCGAACCGCCTCTCACGTGCTTTGCGAGAACAGCGTGGCGGCGTGGGCTTGCGGACAGGATGCGGATGAGCTTAGGCTGTGCCAAGGGCAGTGGCGAGCAGGGGTGGCTTGGCGGCGCCGCGCAGGCGAGGCCTGTTGCATCGCGGTGTGCCAAAACTCTGTCGGCGCTGTAGGCATGCCAGGTGGTGGCGTGTTCTTTGAGGCGGATGAGATCGGGGTGCGGCTCTGTGGCGAGAGCAGGGCAGGCGTGTGTGGCGACCAGTGCCTTGCGATGCCAGCAGCTCGCCAGGCGCATGAGCTGCCTGCTGAAGGTGTTCGACACAATGCCTTGGCATGCTACAGTCTGGTGAGGTGGCAAGCAACAGATCTAGGTTAGAGTGAAAACTTGAGGACAAGGTGGTGTGGTCGGTGGCCAAGTTCATAATGTAAACTTGAAATCATGCCAAATCGGCCATGCACATAGGGTGTTTGACAAAATGCCAAAGGCATCTAGGCTATTCTTGGGTGGTCAAGAATTCCGGATGGTGGTCTCATTAGTTGAATAAAAGGGTGGTGAGGTTAGTTGGCAAAATCTGAGAAACTTGTTAGTGCAAGTTTTGCAAAAACTCAATTCAGACGAGGAGACAAATGGCATCTCTGCATGGACAAAAATTCTCCCAATGGGTTCATGCTCTTGGACTTAAGGGTTTAAGATGGAGGACTACAAGTAGGAGAAAGAATAAAGGGCTAAGAGCAAGAAAAATATGGTTCTTTGTACAAACCATCATGTTGGACAGAATAAAGATGAGGTTGTTTCACTCAATTTTTCAAGAACATAGCTGGTTTTTTGCATAAAGCTGAATAATATGCTCCTCTGACATCCCATAATTTTGGTGGAGGCTAGAAAGAATTATTTAAAAGGGTTGTAGTGCAAAATTGCTCTCACGGACGGAGAAAATTGGGTCTAGAGCTCAAAATATGCAATTAATTAAATATATTAATGCACAAAAGTGATTTAGAGACAACACATGATATCTCCAAATTTTGGTGGGATTTTAGATAAATATATCAAATGGTTGTAGTTCAAATATGGCCATATAACCTTGAAAAACCATTTTCAAGAAAATAAAGATCAAGCAAATTAATTATGTAATTAGTTCTACTAATAAAGAAAAGTTTTTCTTGACAAGTCCAATAACATATTTGAAAAGTTTTCTCTATGGGGAAAACTCCATAATAGCAAGGAGAAAAAATTCAAAAAAAAGGGAGCCGAAAATAAAAGTTTTAATTTCTGGCAAAATTTTAATTAATCAAACAAGGTCAAAATTTTGGGGTGTCTAACACTACCCCCTTAAAGAAAATCTCTTCCTCGAGATTTGTTAGGAGTTGTTTGAAAATATCTTTCTGCGAGCTGGAACCAAAAGATTTATTCATAGCACAAACTTGCGTCGTCGAGGTTGAGGTATGCGGGATAAAAAATGCAATCGCACATCAACATACTCATGCATGGCTACTATTAAAAACAGGGTGCTGGCGGACATCATCTAATTATGGTGACACAGGTCACAAGATTGCAAGGCGAGGTCATTCTAAGGTTCGGTATCATTGACGATTTTAGTCTACCTCGTTCATATCTAAAGGGCTTGCCTCGCGGATCGAGAGTTTCTCCGCGCTTTTCACCGTCGGAATTAGGCGGAGAGATTGAGGGGCTCTGAGCTCGGGGTAGTGATGATGACCATCGTGAGGATTGTTGGCCACAATCCGTTGAGTGTGCTCCCCAAAGGCAATGAAATGCTACAGGGTCATCAAGGTATTTTGGTTGATGGCGGGGCTGTCTTGTGTTGAGGCTAGCATGCCCTTTTATAGAAAAAGGAGCGAAGTCTTCCTCATGCGCTTGCGAATAAGAGATTATTGGTCTTGCGACCGAGGGCTAAGTTGATAGGTTGGGCACCGACTATAAAAGTGTCGGGGTCTCTGTGTGGCTATCTTGCAGGAAGCTTGGGGGGTTTTGGTTAGGATGCAGTGGGTTGGTTTCCTAGGTTTTTCGACTGGCTAAGATAGGATTAGCCAATGGTCGACAGCTCTGATACCAAGTCATCCGCGACCGGTTTTCGGGTAATAAATTTCCACAAAAGACCGTCGTGCTCATCAGCCAGGATTCTTGTTGTGATGAGGCTCCAACATGATCTGAAATTCAAGCAAAAATACAAAATATGCGTCAATACCATTACGGCTGTGAGTACAACAAATGGTTTCTAGTGGTTGATAAGCGGTTTGTGGATCATCGGTGTCTATGGGACTCCAATTCCCACGGGAACAGTGACCAGTTAACTCCTATCTTGTGAGGCTACTATCTCCATTGCTTAGGTTAGGGGCTGTTATCGCGTTGCTCCTCTCCGTGCGAAGAAATCTGGCCAAGACAATAGCGAGGGACAAGCCGGTAGTGCCGAATGTACTGAAACATTATGTTTCTGGTATAATATAACAATGATGTCTGAAAATATTTTATGCTCATGGCGTCGGTCAAAAAATAAATCTCGGATGCATGCAAGCACGTTATTTATGGATATGCAATAACATAGTAGCATTAAGATTTATGAAAATAAACAACAAGCAATGCCGGTCGGGCGTCTTAACGACACCATATAACTTTAAAAGAAATGCCACGGTCGGGCGTCGGCGACACCACAAAAAGGGCTTTAAAAAGAAATGCCCGAGTCGGGCATCGGCGACACCACATAAAGGTCTTTAAAAGAAATGCCCACGATCGTCGGCGACACCACATAAAGGCTTTAAAATGAATGCCCGCGATCGAGCGTCGATCGACACCACATAAAGGGCTTTAAAAAGTGCCATAGTCGGAGGTCGGCGACACCACATAAAGGGCTTTAAAATAAACAATCATAGTGAATATCCGGAGGTAGAACCATCCGGAGATACTCGAAAATAACAACAATATCACGGTTAGTCAACAATAATAAAATCATAATTATCACAAGTCACAAGTAGTAGTTCGATTCAGTTATGATTTCACCTCGAAGGCCGACACTAAGACCGACACTTGACCCATCGGTATGAGACCTTAACCATAGACACGGCTATTGAATAGGTTTAATCTCTGCGGAGGTGTACTCTTTACCCATGAGTAGTTTCTTTAGTCCCAGGACTAATTCCGTCTGACCTTTGTTGAAAACACACCTAACACACACACGACAACTCACGTGTGCGGAATCACCCGACACTGTCAAGCAAACTCTAAGTGGGAGGCTACAACCTCGCGTAGCATGGGATCAAATTTATATCAGCGCTCTAAGGGTGCCCCCTCTCGGTCCCACCGGAAACACCCATGCTGACCGGATGGTGGCTTTAATCACGGCCGTGGAACCCTTATCCGGCCCCTCATGCAGGTGTGTGCTAGAAAGGGGTTGACAACTTCTGAACCGTACCCTACCTATGGCAGGGACAAGTGGTAGTCTGAAACAAGTGTGGGGGTTGAACAAGACTCGATCTCTGATGCGACTCGGAGGTTTATAGTTTCCTGCATAACATGTATAACAATATACTCAACCAATCAATCAACACTCATTATATCTTACTATGCCATACCGGACATACCCGTCCGGGGAGACGGCGACAAGCTCACACCTACCCAAAGAGGCTTTCCGTTCCTTTCCGGCATGCATGCAAGACACATGAGGATGATTATCATCACAAGTGTGTTCATTTCCAACAGCATGGAAATCACTAATATGCACCCATGCATATGATCATATCACATGAAATAACAATCTTCTCCAAAGCTGGGTGATGTCATAAGCGTGTCATCGAACACACAAAAATATTATGCGGGGTTGAGAATGCTTGCCTTTAGGTAATGGGAAAACAGGGTGCATTCAAAACATCTTGAAATCTTCAAAATATCCTATTAAAGAATATATTTGAATTAACACACAAATCAAAACAGCACAAAAAGTTGTTTTGAAAAATTATCAAATAAATCTTAAAATAAACTAGATCAAATTTGAGAGAGTAGGAAAAAGAATAATTCATTTGGAGTTATATTTAAAAAGTTATAGGCGATCAAAGTTTAGTCAAAGTTACATTTAAAAAAAAAATAAAACCGTAAAGCGGTTCGCCTGAACTAAATCTTACGAGATTGGTCGTACTTACGGAAATACTCTTCGAGAAAGCGTGTCGGTCGGGTTGCATCACTAGTGGCTTGGGTTGGCTCACCGATAGGTGGTCCCCACTGTCGGGTTCATCTTCTTCCCCGTGCCGCCTCAGCGAGAACACAAAGCCGTTTCAAGGCGATCCCAGCGACACAAGCCACCATTCGGCCTTCGCGATATGGGGTGATCGGGAGGAACCGCATCCATCTGCGATGGTTGGTGGCGGGGAGCTTGAGGTGAGCACCTTCCTCCATGGCGGAGGAAGCTTGGGAGGAAGTGGTTTTGGGGTGGCGGTGGTTCCGATCCAAATTGAGCAGGAGTTCAGCGGGAAGAGGACTTGGTGAAGAGAGTGGAGAGGAGGCCTTGGCTGCGCGACAAGCCGGACATGGCGGTGGCCAGCCCGGAGAGGTTGAAGATGACCTGCCCCTTCAAATGGTGGCGATGGGGGCACTAGTGAGGCGGTGTGATGTAGGGTGGAACCCTAAGCGTCGATCTTTCACGTTGGGCGGGATCCCTCGAAGAACCACGATGAACAGGGGAAGAGCAGGGAGAAATCACAAGGAAAACACTCAAGAACAAGTCCAAATCACACATCCACTAGACAATCAAACACACAAGATCACAAGGTACACGAACAACAAAGGAAAGATACAAGGTGAGGTTCATCTCAAGAGGAGGTCTTGATGATATCCTAGATGGATCTTCCCTAAAGAGTCTTATGTATCATGAGGATCTTCTCCTAGATGGAGTCTTGGCCTCCAATGGAGTAGTGGTCTCTCTCTCTCAAGAGTAGAGATAGGTAGGAGCAAAGCTCACTTAAGAATGAGCTATCACTTTGCTAACCCTAGAAAGGTGGAGGAGGTCTATTTATAGCCCAAGGCGAAAGGGGAGTAAGTGAGGCGAAGGGGTACGGGCCGGCCCAAGTCCACCTGGCCGGCCGAGTCCGGATGATCCGGATGGTGGCGGATGATCCGGGTGTCGAAGTCGGATGATCCGGGCGACCGTCCGGATGATCCGGCCGTCGGGCCGCTCTGTAGTCTTGGGCGGGTGTCCGGATGATCGGGAGGGCCCGGATGATCCGCTAAGCCCGGATGATCTGGGCCAGTGATCGGACGTCGCTCCAGCTCTCGGCCCGCTCTCCGTCTTCTTCTCCTTTCTTCCGTCTTCTCTTCCGCTTCTCGCGGATGGTGTAGTCGTTCCTTGGCTTGCACTCCTCCTTGACATCCGTGAAGCTCGACAATACCTATGCATGCACGTCGGAGTGTCAAGTAGTATACCATCCGAGAGTGTCAAGTGAGCGTGTAAAGAGATGATTCACCTTTGTGTATGTAAAGTAGATGTGTACGTGTCACTTGCCAAATGGGCTCTTGGCGTGTTGATGTCCGTAGGATGCTCCATCATCCCTCCCCTTGGGAAAGATCGACCTCGGATCGAAATCCAAATCACCATGGGAAAGAGATGATGTCGTCATGTAGAAGTGGGCGATCACCAAGCATTAATCATCTTGTAGTTCCAAATGGGCACTCTCAATGTCGCACCGTCTTGTAATTCCTTCAAAAGTAGCAAAGATAACAAGCACTTGGAAAAACAAATGTGGTTGTCGTAAGAGCAAAACCAAGCATTCAAGAGGTGATTCACCCAAGTGTTGTCATCAAGCATAGCATATGGTTTGACAAAGAAGTGTGGCATGGCATTTGAGCATATAAATTGAGCACAAGGAAAGATATCATGGGGACAAGCATGTAAATGTGAGGTAGAGATGCAAATATATGTGACAAGAGCATAAGCATCCACCTCAAGTTCATAGCAAACATGGGCAAAGCGCTCAATGAAAGGTCTATGGTAGGCATAGGAATCATTCACAACACCAAATAAGATAAGATGTCTAAACACATGGGTCAAATGTAAGATAATCGAAACATAATGTGCATAGGGTGTAGTGAATATAGGGTGGCACTCAACACAATAGAAAGAGCAATTCATCATCATGTGAGGCAATCAAGTCAAGTATGTGACAATCAAAGGGACATGGCATATGTGAAGAAATGATATTGGTGCAACCAACCATATGATAGTAGCAAGTAGTCCAAGAATTGGATGCAACGCACAAAATATATATGTCATCAACCCAAGAAAGCAAGTAGTGGAACATGGGTGATGCAATATAGCGAGCATTCATAGCTATCAAATCAAGCAAGCTAGTAGTGCAAGGATGCAACATACTAGGAGGAATCATAGCAAACATGTCATTGGTGCAAAAAGTGGGCATGAACAATTCACATGTCATAGCACAAGCATGAAAGCAAGATATGAGGACAATAGCATGGGGCACATGATAAACATGGCAATAGCAACAAGGATCTCCACCAAGCATGCAAATACACATAGAAGTAGCATAATGATGAAACATGGGTAGATGCAAGCAGGGTCCAATTGCATGGCAAAGGCATAGAAGCAAGCATAGCATGCAAAGTGAACACGGTAAAATGAGCATAATGTGAGAAGTGGTAAATGGCCCATAGCCGTGTGAGAGCCAAGTAGAGGAGTTAAGCGTAGTCCTGCTTGAAGGGATGGTAAGGATAGTACACGGGATCCCAAATCATCATTGCTCTCAAGAGCTCGTTTGTCAACTCGTGGGATTGCGAAGTTGACAAGTATGCATAGGTACCTACACAAAAGACACAAAGCGAAAGAAATTGTGTGTGTGGTAAATGTACACATCATCCATCATGATGTGTATGTGCGTGTGAGTTAGCACAAGATAGGCATCGCTCAAAGAAATTTGATGCATGGTATAGGAACATGTCATCCATCATGAAAGAATAGTTATTATGTGACGATGGGGACACAAATTGAGCAAACAAGTATATACATCAAAAGCATGTTTATTCATGGGAGCATATGGTGCACACAAGTATTGGGATCATGCGTGAATGGGATGGATCAAATTCTCCTAACATGTATGAGGAAACTATGGGGGTCTCCTCATGAGCAATATCGAAACATCATATGGAGAAAATGGACATCCAAAACAATGCATATCCGAAGCTAGGTGGTCATGGCATGGCATATGAGATAAAATAACCAAGGAAACAAATGCCAATAACCATATATCATATATGCAAAATTGGGTTCATTTAATGGCATATGCATAGTTACTATGAAGAGATTGCAAATAAGACATATGGTTGATCTCATGCATAGCATATGACAAGTTAAGCGGATTATCAAACATGATGTGACCTAAAGAATTGTCACAAGAAATCCTATGTAACATGGCATCACAACTAATAGACTCCACAAGAATCATCATTCTCATCATAAATGGGCAAATCATCATGGGAAATCATACTAGCATGAAGCATGGCAATAGGTGGATCAACATCATGCAAGCAATCAATGTCAAGAATGTCCACTAGTGGGACTAGAGCATCACCTTCACCTATGTTACCTTTGTCATTCCACTCAAGTGGTGTAGGTGAGGTGGGAAAGACCAAATGGTGGTCATCTTCATCTTGATGGAACCATGTGGGGGTGAATCATATACCACCATGGCCATCGTCTTGTCCAAAGGGAGGGCAGAGAGTAAATCGAGGATCGGCGTCATCATCAATGGGACCTAGCACCAAATGAGAAGACAAAATAGAGGTAGAGGTCAAGTTGTTAGAAATGCAAATGGCGTCATGAGACCTATCAACTATCTCACTCTGTCTATGTGGTGGTGGCTCACTCACTCCCTCAAGATAGGTGCACTCAATGTCGCATATGGTGGAGTCACTCAAATCACTCAAGTGGTGGTGGTGGTGGCTCTCCTCACATGAGAATTGGGGTGGCTCATCATATATGGGGCTAGTGGTGAAGTCACTCTCACTCTCAATATGGTGGCAAAAGTCACTCAAGTCATCATACATCGCCGTGGTCGAAGGAAAGTCCATGCTCAACCATCTCGTCGTGGTGCGCCGTGAATGAAGGCGAAGATGGCACATCATCACTCTCGTGCGTGGATGAGGGCGAAGATGGCACATCATCACTCTGGCCTCCTAAGATGGAAGCATCATCCTTGCTCGCCACCTTGTAAACTTGCCTCCAAAGCTTGGTCCTTGAAGGTCTCCAGTAGTCGGCGTATACCGTCTTGAAAAAGTCGAAGTAGACTCGGCATCATCAATGCCACAAAGAGGGATGGCGGTGAAGTCGCACTGGGAGCATCGTCTTGAGCTTGTCGGCCTTGGACATCGTGGTGGTACTAGCCTCATGCTTGTCGTGAGAGCTTGCTCTCCCGAAATTTGCTTGGGGTGGAGAAGCCTTAGCCTTCATGAGTTCTTGTTCGCCTTGAGAGCACCAATGTAGTAGTCGTCGATGGACTTGTAGTTCTCGAGGATGATGGTCTTGGAGATGTGGTTGTGCAATCCCATCATGAAGTGGAACTTCATCGAAATGGGAATTAAATCCACCTTTCGTTGCAAGGCAATCATCATCTCCTTGAAGTACTTGTCGATGGACTTGGATCCTTGGGTGGTGTTCTCCAATTGGCGTCGAAGTTGTTCGTGTAGGTTGGAGGCACAAACTCTCACCGTAAAGCTCTCTTTGTCTTGGGCCAACTCATCTCGTAGCTCTCGAAGGTGTGTGAAGCCACCATGACGAGGCGTGGTCGTGGAAGTTTCTTGTGGCGCACTTCACTTGATCTTGGGACGAACTTGATGTAACGAGTGTCGTCCATCAGCGCTCCCTCGAGGTACTCCTCGGGTTCTTGAGTCCCATAGAAAGGAATCTTGTGGTGGTTATCGAGGTCGTAGTAGCTCGTGGAAGTCGCGGACTTGAGCTTGGGAGCTTCTCTTGAGTGTAGTCTTGGGGTTCTTGTTGGCGAAGATGTCGTATGTCCGTGGCGAAGATGCCTTGAAATCGCTTGGCGAAGATGCCAAGGGAGATGGTGAAGTCATTGAGCGGTTGTTGGTGTTGAGCTCTTGACCTTCACGTTCTTGTTGGTGATGGTGTCGATGCCGATGTGATCTTGCGGAGATGGTAGCTCGGAAGCATGTGCTCTTGGCGTCTTCTAAGATGAGGAAGATAAGCTTGGGACTTGATGAGGGCTTTGATCTCCTCCATTTTAGCTTGCATCTTGGCGTCGAAGTTGTTGTTCATGGCATCGAACTCGTCGTTGTTGTTGTAGACCGAAGATGAAATGCCTTGCCTATCCATCACAAGACTCGAGTGAGGTGAGTAGGAAATGAGATAAACAATACCAAGTTAGCTTTTCCCAAAGTTGAGGATGTATCCGTTTCACTCAATGTGAGATGAAAGAATAGTGGAATTAGTGCGGACTTGTTCACTCCACCTACAAGTAAAGGCTTATGGTAGAGCTCGGTGAGGATAGTGGCACAAAATTTAATGCAAAATGTTAGCAAGAGTCAATAATGTTGAAAGAGATTCACAAATTCATAAAGTGAAACAAATGGACCAATAGCAATGAAAGGTACGGAAACACACGGATAGATAAATGGGGTCGTGCAACAAGGAAGCATTCTGGCATCGGTCGATATATATGTGGAAGCGATATCTCTCTCTAGAGGACAAGAAACTTTAGAGGCAATCGGGCAAAAAGCTGCGAGAATATGAAGTACTTTCAAGGCGCCATAGAATGGACAGATGTTCACTAAGCGTCTCATAATTTTGTCATTGGTCCGTGTCGTACCCATAAGTACTCAAACTGCCTCACGCGGCCGAATCAAAAAATACTCCCGCTTGCGCCGGGAGGTTGGTACCCTCAAATTCAGCCTTAAGCAGGACTTTTTGGCCCTGAAAGTCAAAGAACATCATTCATCGTTGTTTTTCAGACAAGTTTCTGAACCCATTGGCACTTCCTTTTCAAGGAAATTCGAGAGATTATGTTGCTTATAGACATTAGCCTGGTAGGGACAAATGTACCTTTTGCGAGATGCTCTATGATCGGCAATCTCATTTGGCGTAAATTGAAGAAAATCCAGTGACTATATGCCTTATTCTCCTTGTTTTGCGGATGGCATCTTTGTAACTCATGGCGTGAAAGCCAAGAACAAAAGGGCATTCTGGCATCGGTCAATATATATGTAAAGCGATATATCCTCTATAGAGGACAAGAACTTTTAGAGTCAATTAAAAGCACGAAAATGAAGTACTTTCAAGGATGCCATAGAATGGACGGATGTTCATAAGCGGTCATAATTTTGTCATTGGTCGATGTGGACCCATAAGTACTCAAACTGCTTTCAGGCGGCGTCGAATCAAAAATACTCCCGCTTGCGCTAGGATGCCGGGTACCCTCAAATTCAGCCTTAAGCATGCGTTTTGGACGAAAGTCAAAGAACATCATTCATCACTGTTTTTGAGACAAGTTTGAACCCATTGGCACTTCCTTTTGAAGAAAATTCGAGACATTATGTTGCTTATAGACATTAGCCCCCTGGTAGGGACAAAGCGTACCTTCTGCGGATGCTCTATGATCAGGCAATCTCATTTGGCCGTAAATTGAAGAAAATCCTGGCTATATGCCTTATTCTCCTTGTTTTTGCCGGATGGCATCTTTGTAACTCATGCGCTGAAAGCCAAGAACAAAGGGCATTCTGGCATCGGTCAATATATATGGAACGATATCTCCTCTATAGAGGACAATAAATTTTAGGCAATCGGAGCGGACGGAAAATGAAGTACTTTCAAGGATGCCATACAATAGAGATGTTCACTAAACTCATAATTTTGTCATTGGTCCGTGTCGGACCCATAAGTACTCAAACTGCTTTCATGGCTGGAATCAAAAATACTCCCGCTTGCGCGGGATGCGGGTACCCTCAAATTCAGCCTTAAGCAGGACTTTTTGACGAAAGTCAAGAACATCATTCATCCTTTGTTTTTGGACAAGTTTACGAACCCATTGGCACTTCTTTTGAAGAAAATTCGAGAGATTATGTTGCTTATAGACATTAGCCCCTGGTAGGGACAAAGCGTACCTTCTGCAGATGCTCTATGATCAGGCGATCTCATTTGGGTAAATTGAAGAAAATCCTGCGGGTATATGCCTTATTCTCCTTGTTTTGCGGATGGCATCTTTGTAACTCATGTGCGTGAAAGCCAAGAACAAAAAGGGCATTCCGGCATCGGTCGATATTTTATATGTCAAAACATAGGGACAAGAAATTTTGGGCAATCGGAAAAGCGCGAGAAAATGAAGTACTTTCAAGGATGCCATAGAATGGACAGATGTTCACTAAAGCGGTCATAATTTTGTCATTGAGTCTGTGGACCCATAAGTTGTCAAACTACTCATGGCGACATCGAATCAAAAATACTCCGCTTGCCGGAGGCCGAAGTACCCTCAAATTCAGCCTTAAGCAGGAATGTTTGCACGAAAGTCAAAGAACATCATTAAATCTGTTTTTAGACAAGTTTGAACCCATTGGCACTTCCTTTTGAAAAATTCGAGAATTTTTGAA